>JAWWLV010000001.1:83172783-83203355 GCA_035041135.1 Platyrinchus mystaceus
TTAATTTGACTCAGAATATCCAATTTGGCACTCAGCAGCAGAAAAATCCAACAACTGCATTTAGTCATAATAAATGAAAGCAACTGCATTCATACAAAACTAAAAGTAGTGTGGAAAAAAAATCATTCTTAATGTTCTTATCTTATTTTCAGTATCTCCTATATTACTGCATGTGCAGATGCTTCTGCGGAAGAGCTTTTAAACTGAATCCTTATCTCCTCCCCATCACTGTCTGCAGCAGTCAGGGGAGGAGGGGGAGGGAAGCCAACTGGAAATCCCAGGGTGCACTTCATGGAGTTTCCTGACCCTTTGGGACTCACCAGTACATGCAGGATCCTTCAACATCTTACAAGAACACCAACAGTGTCTGCCTTGTGCCTTGTCTTTGTTATGCCCTAGAGATAATCCTCATGTTGCAGGCAAACCCTTTTTGGCTGTCACCTGTTTCCTTTGCAGGGTCATCCCTCACATGTCTCCCTAGGGGACGAGTATCTATTCTCAGCAGACACAGAAGCAAATCAATACCAAATCTTATTCTTTCTTTCCCTTACACTTTCTAATATCTTAACTTCCACTGAAGTTAAGTTTCACATGAGCTTGCTAAATGAGAACGGAATGCCTTTATGGGCTCCAGAAGCTGAAATGACAACAGTGATAGCCATGAATCTCTGCAATAAATTGGTCAATACACAGTTTCCTTATGTGGACATGAAAGTTTAGTTTCAGAAACAATGCTATTTCTCTCATGACTTGAAAGGAGGGCCAGAATTTTGGTAAAGCAACCCCAGCCATTAAGTAACTTATGATCCAGTCTTGAAAATGTTATTTAACCACCAGACCTTCTCCATTCATGCTGTGATTTCTAAGAGGTGTTTTACCACTTTGCCTTGCATGTTTTGTTGAACATATTCCAAAGTAGTTCAAACACTGAAAGATTAAATAATACCCTGACTTATTCCTGCTGTGGCCTTCTGTCCACTGCACTCAGCAGGTGAGGGCTTGGGGAGAAATGAGATGCATGGCATGGAATAGGTTTATGGTGGGAGAAGGAAAGATTACTAGGTTTGTATTGGCTCCATTACTTGTTCCTTCTTTTTAGCAATGGAAACACCAGTAACTAGTTTGAGGATTCTTATTGTCTCCCATTTTACTTTTTTTTTTTTAAATGGGGGGAAGATACATAGACAGAAGGATGTACTCACTTCAGTAAAACATGTTTTCTTCTAGAAATTAATTTCTAAATCAATATTTAGCTTTTCTCTTGTCCCATGTAATGTGTTTCCTACCTATTATTGCTTCTGTATTCTTTAATAAATCAGGCCTTTTTGCCATACATATATTCACAGTCATTTCAGGTTGCATTCTTCTCAGCTTCTTTATCATTTTAGGATATGGGAATAAATCCCCTTGCCTACAATGCAAGATTGTTCCTGGATGACAGGAGTCCTGCCTTTTACCACGAAAGAACAAGGCTGTGTTGGGTATTTTGCAAAGGAATGTGCCAGAGGATTGAAAATTTCAAAACTAGGTCAAAATATGGGAGATGGAAGCAGCAGACTTCTTCAAAGGAGAGTAACTGAAAGTCACAGAAGTTATTTTTACACTCTAATCTTTCCTAACACTACAGGACTGTAATAATGTAATTATGTATTTTATTTATTATTATTGTATATCATTAAATCTTGAGGTTCCTAATCTTACGTAATCTTAAGGGACATGGAGTTCAATAAAGTGCTCACTAACATGGTCTTTGTCTGTTAAGTCTCCAGACTTTTCTGCTGTTGTCAAAGTCTAGTTTGGTCTTGTCAGTAAAGACTGAAGCATAGAAGGCACTGAGTACCTCAGCATTTTCTGTGTCATTTGTGACATCAAGCTCATTCAGCAGCAGGTCCATGTCTTCCTTAGTTTTCCTTTTACTGTTTTAGGCACTTGTGGATCCTTTCTTATTACCTTTCAGATATTTCAGGTGCAACTCCATGTTGGCCTTGACTTTCCTAACCTGGTTCCTGCAAGGTCAACCAAATGCTACCTCTTGTGTTCTTCCTTTTCATGTCTGATTTCTGATAGGAGCTCCTTGCCCATCCATGCTGGCCACCTGCTACCTTTGCTTGTTTTTTCCCCTTCATTGCTTTCCTGTTATTCATAAAAAATGCTAGGAAAGGCCAAGTCATGAAGATAAAAGGAAAGACCAGCAAGTGACACTTTTTGAAGTGATTGAACAAGAGTGTGAATTTAAGAATGACAGGGATGCTTGAGAATTACTCCTCATAGCTTTTCCCATGGGTAGAAGAAGGGTCCAGAGAGTACAGCAGAGATCTTTACACATGCACTTTGTAGCTAATTAAAACACAGTCAGGTTCTTCTGTCAAAAAATGGGCTGCACTGTCTCAAGTTGACTAAACTGATTTGTCGTGGGGTGATGAGACTCACTATTTTAGATAAATGGATCACTCTTCCCTTTATCCCACTCATTCAAAGCACACTGAAATTGCTCCTGTTAATGCTAAAAATTACAAGGGATCATGGCTAAAAAAAAAAAAAAAAAAAAAAAAAAAAAAAAAAAAAAAAGAGGTAATCCCTGTTATTTTACAGGGCTTTATGTGGATTCTGTTACCAAGGCCATGAGTAAGTAACATTAAATGAAAGTTGTTCACAGGCTGTTAATTGTTTTGGTTCTAAGAGAAGGAAAAAGTAAACTGAGACAATTTGCTTTGCTGAACTATGCGGTGATCAAAGACCCATTTAACACCACCAATGAAATAATAGAAAGGGGAATAAAAAAAAGAGGAAGGAAGCTGAGGAAAGTCAGTGAGGGTGCTGGAGGTTGCAGCTGGCAAGTGCAACCACTGAAGAGCTGCTGTTATGGGTGGAGGAGCTGGCAGAGGGCCAAGGGTTGTTTGTGCGGTTTTTATGCAAAATGAAGTCAAAAGGGCTTCTTTTAATTCACTTGCATTACTTGCATTGTCCTCATCATCTGTGTGTCTTGCTAAGAATTATTTCTATGGGCAGTCGTCATCAGAAGCCCTGGCTGCTGATTTTCAGCTCACCCTTACCCTTTGCTTTCCCTGTTCCTGCATGAAGTTGCACTATCAGGATGGATCTTGTTTGCTCAGGCCAAACATGCCAACACTGCACTGTGTGTGAGCCCTGAAGAAGGGACACATTGTGACAATGCTCTGTCCTTGTCCTCTTGGGAGCAATGACCAACAGGATATGGGCAAGTTAACCAACCACACTCCTGCAGGCAGGCAGGCAGGCAGAAAAAGTCCTGGGGAAGAACAGATCCCATGGCTCACAGGCAGCTTTCCAGTTCATGGACTGGGCTCATGAAAAAAATCAAACCAGGTAATCAGAGATGGCTTTCAGTAAGCAGAACCTGACACAGGTGACTGGGCCAGTGCCTGCCTGGGGGGATGTGGGAAGTGCCTAGGTCCTCTGTCCCTCAAGTGCCAAATCTAATGTTTCTCTCAGCAGTAGCAAAAATAGCTTGACAGGGCATTAGCTTTATGCAAATAGTTTGTTTAACCCAGCTGTTGCTTCTTTTTTTATTCCCCAAGACCAGAGCCCTACGTTTGGGTTCAAAAGTCATAAAAAGAGAAATTTTATTTGACTTCAAGAGGCCCTGAAAAAGAAGTTGAGACTGGTGGGAGGGATGATGTGGTTCCAAAATCCTTCCAACCTGGTAGAAGGAAATGGTGAGTGAAAATGCACTGCTGGCACTTGAGAATTAGACCTTGTTTTAGATGAAGTGTTTCAAAATCAGAATAATTATAATCCGGATGGTATTTTAGATATCTTTTCTTTTTTAGATTATCTTCCCACACCCCTTTCCTCCAAAGAATGAACAGCCTTAGGAAGTCTTCAGTCCAGTGTGGTTTATCTGTATGAAAAGCAAACAGGGACAAATTCAGCCTTATCACACTCACGTTTCTGTAAGGAAAGACGAGACACATTTTTTGGAAGGAAAATGTGCTTTTAACCTAAACAGGGACATATGGGAGTTGCCATGTCCTGGAGAACCAAAGGATTTGGGATCTTTGCCTTTGTTTGTTTATCTCACTGGCTTCTGTGATGTTGACTGTGGAAACCGTGAGCAGTTTCAGCTTTCCATTATCTATCACCTATGACCTAGTTTAGTATTTCACTCATGTTGCTTGTTATTCTAGTTCCAGGAATTAATGCCTCCCTAGAGGAGCTTGATCAAAGCAGGGGCTAGACAGTTAACAGAATGCTGTATGTGTGTCAGACAGTTGCTCTGGGGTTTCCAAGAATTATTGAGATTTGAGTGGGTCTTCCTGGGACATGCAATGGATAAGACAGTGAAAGTAGCGAACCAAAGAAAAATAAATAGCCAGATACAAAACTGATATCACTCTACCTAGCCAGAGACTTTCGTTATATGAAAAGCTGAAAAGGGTCTCATCTGACAAACAGTACTGTTGGGTGAAAAGGACGGTCAACATTTTAGGAAAAGCTCTGAGAGGAATGAAAACAAGCCTAAAAAGAAATCCTGGCAGCAATTCTGGGTGTATTCCCAGCCATGATCCAGCTTCCTACCTAGTACCATGTGTTGCAGACAAAGCTTCTACTCTCTCTCCCTACTTGAGATGTTGGAAGCAAAATGTAGTCCAGGGGTCTCTGGCAGGCTGTGTGGTGTGTGTGGCCAGGGAACTTTGCATGTAGCATGACTGAGCTGTTCTTCTGCCCAAGACTTCCCCTGCATGAGAAGGTTACTGTGATTTTTCTGATGCAAGCACAGAAAAAGCATGATACCTGCTGGGAAAAAGAGGTGTAACTGAGAACTGGCTGAAAAGCACATCCCAGAGCATTATAATCAATGCCATAGGGTCTAGTTTGAGGCCTGTCACTAGTAGTGTCCCCCAAGGTTCAATACTGGGTCCAGTACTGTTTAACTTATTCATCAATGACTTGGATGAAGGGGCAGATGTCTCCTCAGCAAGTTCACTGAAGACACAAACCTGGGAGGAGTGCCTGATAACTTAGAGGATTGTGCAGCCCTTCAGAAGGACCCTGGAGAGATGGGGTGAGAACTTCCTGAAATCCAGCAAAGGCAAATACCATGTCCTGTACCTGGGGGTGAGTAACCCTGGACACCTGTACAGGACAGGGGCCTACCTGCTGGAAAACAGCTTTGTGGAGAAGGACCCGGGAGTCCTGCTGAACAACAGGCTGTCCATGAGCCAACAGTGTGCCCTTGGAGCCGAGGCTGATGGTATTCTGGGGTGCATCAGGATGAGCATGGCCCGCAGGTCGAGTGAGGTGATCCCACCACTGTCCTCAGCCCTAGTGAGGCCCATCTGGAGTGCTGTTTCCAGTTCTGGGCTCCTCAGTAGAAGAGAAACATGGAGCTCCTAGGGCAGGTGCAGTGGAGGGTGACAAAGGTGATTAAGGGACTGGAGCATCTCTCTTATGAGGAAAGGTTGAGAGAGTTGCTCTTGTTCAGTCTCGAGAAGAGACAACTGAGAGAGGACCTCATCAATGTCTATAAGTATCTGAAGGGAGGGTGTCAAGAAGATGGTGACAGGCTCTTCTTGGTGGTACCAAGTAATAGGACAGAACAGTCAGAAACTGATGCACAGTTAAGTTCCACCTGAATATGAGGAAGAACATCTTTACTGTGCAGGTGACTGAGTACTGGAATAGATTGCTCAGAGAGGTTGTGGAGTCTTCCTCACTGGAGATATTCAAGAACCCTCTGGATGGAATCCTGTGCCATGTGCTCTAGGGTGACCCTGCTTGAGCAGGGACGTTGGACCAGATGCCCCACTGTGGTGTCTTCCAACCCTACAGACCCATTCTGTAATTCTATATGGTCATACCTATGCACAGCAACCTGGTCCTTGTTTGGATCAGGTCTATGGTCACCTCTGATTGATACAGCTTTGAGAAGATAAAGCTAACAAGAGTAATATTCATATTCTGAGGATTTAATTTTGTGTAGGGTTTTTTTTGTTTTGTTTTGTTACATAGTATAAAGAAGGTCCTGCACTTCTGATTTATCTGTAGTTAGATATCTGTGAATTTTTTATTTCCTGTAGTCATTTCCTCCAGCTCCCTCCAGCCTCTGATATAAAGTGATCAAACAGTAAATCCAGAAATTACGATTACTCATCTCTTCATTGTCTGTTTTGTCACTCCAACCATGAGACTCATCTTTCAAGCATGTTCAGTGATCATCACACTGGGCAACCTTGTGGCTTCTCGGTCACAATCTTCTGGTAAGTTTAAATCCCAGATATTTATTTAAGAAATTGATATATTAGCTAGCAGTATTTCTGTTTGTACTTTACCTGATGTGTTACAATATTCAGAATTTTTTTGGTGAAAACAATGAACAAAAAAATTCATATCCAGTAGAAATGAAAGTGGATTCTTAAGAAAAAAACAAATGTAATAACAGATTTCTATGAAGGTTTTTTAATTAAAAATGAAGGCAGACCTTACTAAACTTGTGTCTGTTCTTTAAGCATGACTACTTACTTTCTAAGGCATATAACAGTGCAGATTTCATCCAAGAAAGATTAGCCTTCACATTCAACAAACATTGGATAAAACACAGTCCAGGTAAGACTTTCATGCTTAGTATCCTGAAAGAATGAACATTATGGGAAAATACCAACAATAACTTCTTCCTGAGAAGGTATCAAGATAAAAATACTATTAAACAGCAAAATTCATGAAGACATTAAAGACCAGTCCTTTGGCTGCCTAATATAAGAAAATCTCTACTTCAAGTATTTGTCTGCAATGCCATTAATTATATATTGCAAAAGGCAAATGGGTCATTACACAAATATAACATAAAGCCTAACACATATACCAATAATCTAATCTTCACTATTTTTAATTTATTGCAAATTCTCTGTCACTCATTTTAAAAGTAAAAAGAAGTGCTTTAAAGTTATGATCTCATCAACCTATAAATCAGCTCTCTGTTCTGTCATATGTATAGTAAGTACCATTTTCGACAATGCTGCACCACCTGATTCTCCAGGGTTAATTGCTCCTGTGAGTCACTGGCTATCCTGTGAGGGGATGTGACTTCCCTGCCCTGAGAGGATAATGACCTACAGTCATGCTATACTGATGGCATGACTTTGTGGAACACAATTTGAAAATTACAGTTGTGATGCTTATTTGATGCAAAGTGTCATAATGCCTAGCAAAGGTAAGCGATCTTCTGAAAAAAAAAAAACCAAAAACAAAACCAAAACAAATTACTCAGTTTGATGGATTCTAAGATTATGTCTGCAAATTTATATAAAGAACTCTCCCTTTCTGTCTTGTTACTGTTCTTGAAAAGAGGTTTTCTATTCAGTCTCTGTCCTGTGCATTCAATTCAGCAGCCATGTGCACGATGAGTTGCACTTCTGCCTAAATTTGTTCCTGTTAAAAAAATGAAATTGTTCTTCATAGATCAGTAGTATTGAGGGTAAATAAAAACTGTAGGTTCATATCTGGGTCTTGTTCTCCAGTAGTTTCTGTACAGTGTGCTGCAATATGTGGAAGTTCAACATGTGGTTACTTATCAGCTTTCATCAGTGTAAGGAAATCAAAAGTGGTTTTTCTTCTTTGTTATGTATCAATGAGGTTGCAACTGTTCCAATACATACATGTTCCATTCTGTTATCTTTGCAGATTGACATTCTGCCTTTCCTTTTTCTTTTATTTTTTTTTTTAATCAATTCCATGACATTAAGCCTTTTTACATGTTCTGCTTCAATAGCATTTTTTCTGAGCAATAAACTTTGAAAAGTGGCTTTGGGGTGGAACGTACTTGCTCATACTCTTGCTTATGGTTGTATGAGCAAAATATGTTGCTCAAGGAAATTTTTTTTTCTCCTGTAGAAGTGCTTTCTCCCCACACCACAGTGGTATTTTCCATGCTTCTCTGTCCTGAAATGAATTAGGTGCCCAGCAGTGCCAGTGAGGTTAAAGTCTTGTGCAGAACCTTACCAGACCTTACTGTCTGGTTTTATGGAAGATGTAGACTTGGATAATTCTCTCAGAAGCTCTTGCTCAAGGGCACCAGTATATGTCCTACAACACTGCAACATTTTGCATACCAACTAGACCAGCGGGTCATGCTCAGACAGAAAGTTGCTGCCTCCCTATTGTAGCCCAGTGACTGCTTATTTATAATATTTTGACCTTTTCATCTATCCGTTATCATAATAGAAAAAATAATTATAAATGTGTTGCTTTGGTATATTTTGTGCCTCTAGGATCATAATTAGAAGAAGGCCTTAAATTATTGCAATTACTATGGAAGATCTGGCACATTAGCTGAGAACGATCCATTATGTTGCAGCTGAATTCATAAAATTTCCATGATAAATAAACGGAGAGAAATGGTCCCCTCTATTCTCTTTCCATTAATAGAAGATAGGAATGATTTTGCCTGCAGGAGTATAGGTGTATTGTTGCTGAAAAGGAAACATCATCAGAAGGAAAAACCATACACATCCTCAGAGGATTGGATGTCCATTTAATCCAAACTTTAAAAGCCTCACTTAGACTACGCATCTTTTCTTTGTTGAAATGTGAATTATGCAACATTTACACATTATAATTTGAACGATGAGGAAACAAATGCATGTAAATATTTACTGTAAATTTACACAAAACACAACCAATACTACATTCAAAAAGGATACAAACCTCATGAAATTAGAATGCACAGTAGAAAATTAGGACTAGAGCTCTAGAAACAAAGTCTTTAACAATAAAAAATTGGTAAGATTCTGTCCTACATACCTAATTAATTACTTTGAGACTCATTTCTTATGAAGTCCTTAAAAACTAGAGCACAGGAAAAAATATGCATATATCACCAGATAGTTTATTACAATTTCTCTTCTATTTCAATTAACTGTTTCTATTTATTGTTAAAAAAATTAATATTTCATTACCTTCTATTTTAGTACACAAATAAGTGCAGTTGTTGGAGTTTATATTTATATGTTAAAATCCCAACATTTTAATTCATAATATGTAGGCATTTTTGGCAGAAAAATATTCTGATCCTCAAAAGATTTATATATGTTGTAAGTTGATGCACACTGACTAATTCTGCTGAAGTCAAGTGAACTACTTAGAGGGTATAAAGTAAAGTCCATGAAAAAATCACTTCAGGACTGTACCCAAACTAATATTCTTTGTCGTCCAAAAAATTTTCATTGCCAAACCCAAGGTTTAATCTTCATATCTGAATTGCAGCCTCTAATAAGTAGTGCAGATTTAATCTACAGATGAAAAAAAAAAAAGAGAATAATGAGTGTTATTTAAGGTTCAGAATTAAATCATGTCTTTTGGTGAACAGGCTAGTCAGATCAGACCCTCAGTTTTTACTTAGTGTACACATTGTAATGTGAGGAAATCCCATGTGGTTCCTCTGGTTTCTTTATTATTATTCAACTCTAGAACCAATCCTATCTCAACTAACCCACACAGATATTGAAGAGACTGAACACCCCATTAAAGGAACTTTATGGGAATCAAGGTTTTAATGTTGGTGTCGTTTTTACATTGTATTGAAGGAAAATGTGGTGCCCTGAAAAAGGATTTCAAGAGTTGGCCCGCACAGAAATGCAAGGGTGGCTTACAACCAAAATCTCTACTTCTCTGCTGGCAGGTTGTGGGATAGTCACATTTTCAAGGAGATTCACCCTAACACATCACCTATTTGAGAAGCAAATTTAGTCTAAATATTGTCACCACATTTATTGTTAGGTGTGTAAAAAAAAATATGCATAAACAATTTAAGTGTGGTCTCTCTCGCAGTTAATGAGCCAATGCTGTCTCTCCTAATTCCAACAATTTCCCTGTAAACATATTTACAAAAAGAAAAGTTACACTGCCCAGTAAGATAAAAATTCGGAAAAAAATAAGCAGCATAATATTATTTTAGCACTTTGAACTTGGAGGGATAAAACTCATAGCATTGCAGCTTTTTCTTCTTTGAGATATCTAAAACTATCTTTTCCTCTCCTTTCTTCTCTTCTGTTAATGGTATTTTGTATTTAGGCTATAAGCTCCTTTTTCCCTCTTCCTTCCTTTTTTCTGCACCTCTACAGCTCTTGTGACCAAATTGATTGAATACCTCAGAGTGATTATGATGGAAAGAGACTTTTTATGAGGACATGTAGAGACAGGACAAGGGGGAATGGCTTTACACCAAAAGAGAGTAGGTTTAGATTAGATATTAGGAGAAAATTCTTTACTGAGAGGGTGGTGAGGCACTGGAACAGGTTGCCCAGGGAGGTTGTGGATGCCCCATCCCTGGAAATGTTCAAGGGGGAGTTGGATGAAGCTCTCAGCAACCTGGTCTAGTGGAAAGTGTCCCTGTCCATGGCAGGGGGGTTGAAACCAGGTGATCTTTAAGGTTCTTTCCAACCCAGGGTATTCTATGATTCTATGATTCCATGATTCTGTGGTTAGAACTGCTTTTCTTAAAAAAATTGTACAAGATCCCCCAAAAACCTTTACTGATATTAGATGTCTTCAAGTACCTACTTTTTGCCAGCGAAGTAGTCTCTTTTCTGTATGATTATCTTCAGTCTACAGATGCTAGCAGCTCCACGGTAGATATTAGCAGCTTGACACCACAGAGCAACCTGACAGCAGTCATATATAAACCCAACTTTCACCATTTGCTGACAATTAGAAATCAACGCACGATGATTTTTCACATCCTGGGCCAACAGCTGCAACCTCACAGCTGGAGAGCAATAGGATAAACATTGGCTGTTGAGCTCACTCTCCAAATAATGACAAATTCACTGCTGTGTTTTCCAGTGGGGCTGCCCAAGTCCAAGTGAGGGTTTGGAGCTGGCACTGTTCATCTGGTGAGAGTCCTGGCAAAGCCTGGATTAGTTGGCTACACCCGAGATGAGACTCTCAGACACCCATTCTTTGTGCTGTCCTATAGGTGAGACAGCCTTCCCCTCAGTTTAGCACATAGCCTATTTCAATTATTTTCACAAAGTGCAGGAAGACGGGTGTGCACAGCTCTCTGCAGAGATGTTAAGTCACCTTCTGAGAATAAACTGAAGAACGTTGCTTAGTTTTGACTTGAAAAAGTCTTCAAAACCTTGCCCTACAAACAGCATTTTGCTTTCTGTCATTGTGCCAAACTATTGTACATATAGAAGCAGCATCAAAATTATTTTTGAAATTAATTATCCTTGAAAATATGTAATCAAGAAGACAAGTACTCTTCCTGGTTTTAATTTCATAATTGAAGAATGATCACTAGCAATTCTTTCTCAAAGTGAAAATATCTGCAATCAGACTAGTTATCAAAAAGTAGAAAGTACATATTTTGTTGCTTCTAAAGGGAATTGAAAGGATTGAGTCTAAATTTGTAAAAATTATCTCAGGACAGTACAATATTCTCCATTCACTAACATTTATATTTATATTTGGGTTTATAATGTCGATTTTATTTAGAGATGGAGAACATGTAATTATACACTCAAATATACATTAAGTATATGTTTATCTACCTTTATAGAAAATATAAATCCAAGAAGTCATATGGATTTCAGTTACACTATATATATATTGCCCAGAACAACCATGTAGTCCATAAAAATTAAAATGTATTAGTGTAATTGCAGACCAAGAATTCACTGTTAGACATGCTGCCATCATATTTCTTGGTGGCTTAATTAACAACAAAATCATCTTTTAGATCTGTAGAGGAACTTACAAAGAGCTTGAGAACTTGGGAAACAAGAGGTACATAGGTAATCTGTTGTAACAGAGATAGGACTGGCTGAAAAAACTCCATTTTACTATAGCTTTTCAGGGTTTTAATTTGTATTTTTGCCTCAGCTTGTAATAGTACTGACACACAAGATTTTTTGTTTGAGAAAACAATACAGAACAAGCCTAGAGGCATTAGTTAGGAGCTAGAGGAGTTAGTTTCAAGTCTTTCTTTTGAATAAGAGCAGAATCTTTTTTTTATCAGGGCTCCACGAATCACATAGCAGAAACCTGCAGCTACATCTACCCAGTATCTCCTGGATTTCTGTCGTAACCGTCTTGAATGGTTTTGACAAAACAATATATTGCAACACAGACACACCTATACAAAAATGTTCTGACTAACTCTAATTAGAGTAGTCAGAAAATATCTAGACAAAGAGATAGAGGCATGAAAATAGGCAAAATGCTTACTTGAATTCACGTCTTTCTCACATGCTTAATATTGATTATGGAGCAAAAGACAGCAAGCATGAGAATAGTTATGTCTGATCCCCATGAAACGATCAGGATGACTGGATGTGATGAAAAGTTCATAAGAAATTATTTAAAATTTTTCCACTGTAAACCTCTTCAAAAGTCCAGAGTGGCATAAAATGTAAGCAGCAATCAAAACTAGAATCCTCTATTCTCCTTCTGGGCAGGAATATTCCAGCAAAGGTTTTTAGTGATACTTCATGGATAGAGACCGCAGTCTGCAAATTTTTCCTTCAAGTGGTTTCTTACTGATATTCAAGATTAATTTTCTCCATCTTTTTCATTAAAATAGATACAATTTCACATCTTCTAGAATGCAAAATAATTTGTCCTCCTCTTTAGTATAGAATGGATTTCTAATCCTTATGCCTTAGTTTCTCTATTTCTTCAATGCCAGGTTCTATCTTCAGTGAAATCCCAACGTACATGGAATTAAAATACCAGTTTCCCTATCAAGAACTGTAACAAGGAAATGATCAGGACAGGAAATAATATCTGTGTACAGCCCAAAGACATTAAATGACCACACTTGTATTTAAGGTGTAATTGGCCAGAACCACATAGATCAAATATGTAATACCCCTACTTCTGCTGATCTGCTCTGGATTCTTATGGCTCTTGACTGGTTTAGATCGATGATGTCAGTTCCTTATTTCTTACAGTAAACATTTGAGAGTTTACACAGAGGTTCCATATAGCATTAGTTCCCAAATAGATTTTCTTATTAGGTATTATGGGGGAAAGCTTGCTTTAAGGTATAGGCCCTCTGCATTGCATACACATGGCCCAGTATATATCTTTTGGCCAAGGGACCATATCTTTCCCTGGTGTTGCTGTGCATGCTTTCATTTTGCTATTTTGAAATTCTAATTTCAACCTCTCTAGGTTACTTTACTCTGTTTCCTTGTACTTTAGAAGTTCTTATGTCTTCTTATTTTATGATCACCTGAGACTACTGCATACTTATCTTTGAAATACTGGTTGCCTATAAATATCAAGGGATGCTTTTCGTACTTACTCCTGAAACCATATTCTCTGTCATTGTCCTGGGCAGGTTGGAAAGATGCCATCAAACCCACAATAATCAATTTCAATAACGAGAAGATGCAGATCACATGGGCAGCAAGAGAGCTTTTTCACAATGAGAATGTGTCATTTTCTTACACGTGAGTATTGTCAATGCCTATTCTTTTTTTAAGGGTTTACTTTGGGAGAATGAAATATCTAAGTCCATTGGAGTCTTCTGTGAACTGAAAATGCTTTTAACATTTGTTAATAAACAGCATGAAACCTGTTTATATTCCCACACTGCTACAGAAGTGTACAAATCAACAAGCCTGGTGAGTAGTCTGTCACCATAGATATTATGTGAAAGATTTGTCCCTCTTCTGCCATTGTGCTAAATGGCTGATGATAATTACAGTATTGAAAGTGGGTTTTCCACATACATGTGTATATTTTCTTTATTAACTGACATCATTAATGACTAACAGAAATTTAATATTTGGGTTAAAGTCAGTCATAATGCTTGATCTTTTCTTATTGGGTAGTATATGTGAAAGAACTTTTTGCAGTACATTCTTGGAAACAGAATCACAAAAGCATCTGTTTGAGCAAGTAATTATCTTATTAGAAAACAACAGCATGAAGGAAACTGATGTCAGACTGCATCAAAACCTAGGGCTGGAAATTCAGTGAGGTTTGAGTGATGAATTCCCTCATACTACTATGAAATTTGTTATTTCAAGAAATTCTATGCTCAGACTTTCCTTGTGAGGAACATCTGTGGAAAAAAAAAAAAAAGAAGGAAATAAAAAATAATAACAGTAACAAAAATTAATTTAATTGACATGTGCTAACTGGTAAATTTTCCACTTACCAATATTATTTCATTTATAGATTTGATGAAGGCAAGCACAAAGTTTGGAAACCATGTCCCACATATTTACTGGATCAAGATTATAATTCTGGGTGTCTTTTTAAGACAGAAGGACCTACCCTTGCCATCTCTATCAGGAACAACAATGGAAGTGAAGAGCTTTTTTCTAAAATACTAAAATCTGATTTTTATAGTAAGTATGTAAAATCACAACTACTTTGGTATCCCCAGTATCCTCACTGATTCTCCAGTTGTCTGAGTTTGAGAATAAATCAATTATATTAGCAGATAAAATGCTATTTGTGTGTGTGTCAAAACTAAACTATACTTATTTCATATTGGTTTTTTTCCCTTGTCGTCACCAGTGTAAAGCTGCAGCTAAGTGAGATAGCACAGGACAGTCAGATTTGTCACAAAATACAATCAGAATGAAAATACAAAAAATATGTAGGTGTACTTTGTCTAGTGTGGGCCTGCTCGATATTTGCATCAGGAAAATTAACAAAAGTTGATAGTTTTTTTGTCTTAGTGCTGACTGATCTTTCTCATATTTTCAACCTTCCATTATTTTGTCATCTTCCATGCAATGTGAGGCAACAAACTACTTCTTATCAAAGATGCTGTCACAAAAGCATCATCAGATATCAAAAGAAATTAGTTGAGTGGCTCTGATACAGACTAAAATGGACATCCTACTACTAGTAGAGAGACAATATTCCTGTTTCTGTTAAATCCTTCCTGCCCCCAAATACTTATTTCACATCTAGTGTGCAATTAGTTTATCAAAATCTTCTGGAATTTCACATAGTTATAACACTTAAAGTGAAAGGATTTTTTCCTAATACAAATCACATAGAAAATATACAATGGAGAATTATCTGGAAAAAAAATGTATTCCAATTTGAAAATAATGTTACAGCAGAAGAGATTAAACAAAAGTCTGCCAAGGCATTTACATATCATAATTCTAACAATATCTGTTAAATTATGGAAAACTGCAGCCTGATCCTCAAATTTTGGCTATTAAACACCCACTGATAATAAAATGAATTTCAAAAGGGTTAGGTAACAAAGCAACAATATCAAGCATCAGACTAAAGTCTTTAAATTAGGAGGGCAGCATTTTCATAATACGAAAAGGGAACTAGGACTGAGAAATCTTCTCACCCCTTCATTTTCCACTACTGAAGACAAACCATCTGTGTAGTTCAAACCATGGCATTGTCTTCTGACAACCTGAAAGGAGTGACAGGTAGATTCAGTCTTGCACAGGTAGGAACCCAGTGCTTTTTGCAGATTCCCCACCAATATCCCACATAGCCTCCAGCAGCTGCAGAGGTGTGTCTTGGAGTCTTTATGATACCGAATTTGTCACTTTGTTTCCAATGAAGAAGCCTTCTTCTTTCTCTTGGTTGCAGGGAGTATGAGGATACCCGAGTCCTTCCTTAAGTACTTGCAATTCGTTCCTGACACGAGATAGTAACTACCTTTAATGCGGCACCTCGAATGGTGAGCAGTGTTGTGGTGTCAGGCTCCACTCTGATGGTCAATAGGGAGATCAGCTACAAAAGCAAATCCAACGAGAAGAAAGTCCACCTTCTTCAATTATTACTCAGGGAAACTTTGAGACAAGGAAGGAACAACAATAATTTTAACTGGGAGGTGCCTCTTTTTCAGAGTCTGTAGCAAAATTTGTTTCTATTCTTCATAGTAAAGCCCAATCCACCAGAAAATGTGACCTTCTTCTGGAAAGAGGACACAGTTACTGTGACCTGTAATAAACCAGAGAGAGCTGTGAAGTGCTTGAAACTTGAGCTTCAATACAAAAGCACGTTTGACAAAGAGTGGCAAGTGAGTTGTATGCCCCATTTCTAATAAACATTGGAAGGAGCTGGAAGTAACATCTCTATAGAATATAAAATAGAGTTGTTTTCAAATTGTTCTCCTGTCCTATATTTTCAAATAAGGCTGGTAGCAGAAAATATTTAGATTTTTAGGACACTGGAATCCTGCAATGCCAGAAATACTTTACGAGTTATATCCAATTGCTACCTAAAAACTAAGGACAATCAAAGGGAAAGGTCTCACATTCAGAAACGAAGAGTATGGAAAGACAAAAGAAGAAAGCAGACTAGAGAAAAGAGAGAAAAATAAGAAAAACTAATGAAATAGTGTGCAAAAAAAATTACATAAGTTTTTTATTTATTTTAAAATTAACTGCTAAGTATTTCAAAATATTATTTCATCAATTTAAATCTTTCCATTTTCAAATATAACTTGCAAATATTTTGTGGATCAAAGTTTCTTTGTATTTTGTAAATATGCAGATGTAACACAGTTCATGATGTAATGATTGTTATGCCCTTCAACTCAATATCTTACAATGTGGAATAGATATGAATAGTGAAATGTTAATCAAGAAACAGAATTCCTTGAAAAGCAGAGAAGTCAACATTCAGTTCTGGGGTTTTAGGTTGGTCTATCCATTGTCTTACTTGTGACCATGACTGAGTGTAGCATTCTGAAGCACTGCCTTGAAAATCAGAATTAACGACAATACACCTTCCTTCTCAGTCCAGAACTTCCAGATGTTGCCGTGTTGGAGATCAAGGCTTTGATTCAAGGAAATGCTATTCTTTCCGGGTCAGACTGAAGAGGCTGGTACCCCACTGCAATGTAGTTAATTACAGCAGTGACTGGGAAGCAGAAACATTTTGGATGAATGGCACATTATTAGGTAATGGCTTATATATATATATATATATAGTCTAACTGCAAAATATATATATATAGTCTAACTGCAAAAGGGGAAGGGATGACTGCAAAAGAGGCTGGGAACACACAGTGAATGAATGTTACACTATTGTGCTCCATCTTCTGTTATCAAAGAAAGTTCATGTGGATGTCTAATAGCCCATGTTTAATTCTGTCCATTTTGTTCTTGCAATCAGTTTATGTCATAATCAGTAAAGTTAAGAATATTCTTATTATTTGTGTTACAAGAGTGTCCAGGGTCCTTCAGTAGCAGTGATGCAATACATGGGGGCTCTGTGGATGTGGGTGTCGGGAGGGGTGCCCTTCTATGGTGGACTCTGGCACTCCTAGGATATTTGGACAACAAACCTGAACCCTAAGAAAACCCTTGATGCCCTATTTTTGAAGGCACTTTATTTTGAAAGTATATCCAGTTGGACTACTGGACCAGAGGTCACAGAAGTCTGATGTTCATAAGTGCTGGATGGATCGAAACAGGGATGATGGGGAAAAAGAGATTAAATGGAAGTAAACCCAGTATCAGAACTGCTTTCCCACCAGACAGATACATTTGAGTGTGATTGATTACAATTAGATCTTTGATGAAGCAGTTTTTCAACTGACTATCAAAACCAAAATTAAGATTTACTGTAATAAAGACCATACACATACTAACACATTTTTATTATATCAGCTAGGCACAAAAGCCTACCCACTAGACTTTATCAGAATTATGAGACACTCAGATGTCCAGTGTACCAAGATCTGAGTTCTCTAAAGTGCAGTGGGCTATTAGATCACTTGAAGAAAATCTATATATACAAAGCTGGGATGAAATCCTGGAGCATAGATATGTGTACCCTGTGCTGTAGTGGCCACAGTGTTGACCTCCACCATTCAAATTGTGAGTCTACAAGCATGTCCTCAGGTGTGTTGGGCAAATGCCCTCAAAGAAACACAGAGAACAATGTCTTCCTATGCACGTCTGAGAGGTGACCACGTATCAGCCCTACCTGAACCATTTGACCAGAGGCTGCCAGCAGGTACCTTCAAGGAAGGAAAGCACAGAGGAGACAGACTAATGGTTTAGGGACTCTGGGTGTCCTTGGATCAGAAGGGACGTAAACATAGCCCGTTCACTGGGGCAAGTCCTTTGCTTCAGGACTTTAATGAGTTATTATTGACTCCGAATCTAATATCAGAGCAAGCCACAAACAAAGATGGGCTCAAGGAATTTCATAAACTCTGAAAACCTTACTTAGGGGTCACAACCTGACTTGTGGGCTTCCTGGCAAGCTGAACAGAGCAGGCAGGTGGAACAGGCTAAACAGCTGCTTCTATATGAATAATCACTTAGTTTTTATAGTATTTATGTGGAGACCAGAAGGTAAGTAGTAGGACACAGAGTTTTGAGGTTGCATTGCAAAAGCTCCAAGAAGAATACTTGGAATGCATAAAAATGCACAATTTTTTTTTTTTGGTACCTGAATGTTAGATGTTATCCTGCCATTAGTTACTTTCTGGGTATTAGCTCTTGCTTGTGGTTTGCTGGCTTTTTGTTTGCTGGAGTAGTTTGTTTGGTTTCTGTTGGGAGAGCAGACATTCAGGCTGCATGGAAAATAGAATTTGCAGCTTTAGTGATTGTAAGTAGGTGCATGTAATACAGATCTTAGCACAAAGTTGCTTTATCACTGTCAATGCAATATGATGAAGATGAGAAGAAATACTTGATTCAGTCATAATGCATCAACCCTTTCTATTAGCTCACTCCTTTGTCCTGTACCAGGTCAATTTAGATAAATAAAAGCACAGTTTTCTTTTGTTCAAAGGTTTGGGGGAGTATAGGTTTTCTTTTTAGTATCAATTGAACAAGTAAACTTCTTTTATTTGTTCTTAAAAACTTTTCTGAGCTTTTTTCTTCTTTTTAAAGAAAAGTTGACATTCTATCATGATTAGGAACATTTACTGTTAAAACAAAAAATAATTTTTTGACATGCTGTTTTTGTGATTGTTCTTAGATTCATGTGATGATGATAGAACATCTCAGTCAAACACAGTAATTGTTTTAAGTTGTTTGCTGGCAGTACTGCTAGTGATGCTTGTCCTCCTGGTTCTTCTCTGTAAACAGCAGAGGTAAATATAGTTTTATTTGTTGCTACTAACTAACATGTCACAAAAATACAGCTATCATTCAGGATCAAGTCTTAGCAATTAAAATTCCTATCAGATAAATGAAGTAACTGTGAGGATATAGAAGTCAGTAGCTTAATTACTATTTGAGGAATAAGGCATCCTGGCCTTCCAAACTCCAAGGCCTTTAATTTTCAAAACCAAAACAATTCTGGTAAAAGACAATGTTTCAGGTTAAAATTCTGTTTCTTCCACCTAAATGCTTTTCTTTTTTTAGAAATATAGTTAAATCTTGAGAAGTCAATCATTTTAGCTTCTTCTTCTGAAAGGACATTCTTTTGTCAATCTTCATCAAACTCAATGTCTGTCTGCAGAAGGATAAAGCAAGCTTGAGTGCATTCCACTTTAATAAGAAAATATCAATATTTGGATTTGCAACTGAATGATGCTGCTCATGTTTAGAATTTGCAAATGGAAAAAAACCCCAAAAAAACCAAAAACAAACCCACAACTACCAAACAATAAGCAAAACCTAGGAAGGCCTAAGATTTTGTCTTTTTTAGTGGGGAAAAAAAGGCTAAAATTGCAGTATTTTCAAAGATGAAAGTATTTGGGAATCTGATCACCTTTTTAGATAACAAATTAAGTTGTTTCAAATTTACATTTGTATTCACTAAGTCAGCCAATGTTGCAGCTGAAGTTGCTGCACCATCTTCCCTCTCTGGGCATACGTGGCCAGAAAATGCAAAGCTCTTACTAATGCATAGAGCAGAATGGCACTTGCTGACTAGTTGGAAGTTTGTAGAAAGTCCAGATCTTACTAGAGTGGATTTGGGTCAAAAATTTATCAGAAAAAGTACTCTTAGCCCGATGGTGTTATCATACTGCTATAACTGCTTTTTTTGACTTTAGAACACATTTAAAAGAAATCAAGACCTGAGTACTGTCATGTAAAATATATTTGTGGGTACAGAACTGTGCTGAAGTGGATTTTTATATGAATGGCTATGTTATAATGAAACATCGATTTGTATTTTGCTTTACTTTTTGCAGGCTGCAGATGTCAGTCATGCCTGCTATACCAGATCCAAAATACATATTTGCTGATCTCCTAAACGATCATAATGGAAACTTCCAGGTAAGCATCACCTTCTTAGCAGGGTTGTAAACTCTACAGTGTTGACAATAATTTAAAAGTAGCTACTGATTCTTGCCCTGTCACAGGCACAAACACTCTGACCCAAGACAAAAGCCCCAAAGTCCTTCCCCTTGAGCAGCATCACCAAGAGGATCCACAGATCAAATACCAGGGCTTACACAATCAATGCAGTGCTGCTTTGGCACTGTGAAAAGACACTTGCTGTAAGAGACAGAGAATCTGCCAGAGAAGAATTTAAGGGTGTCCAGAGGCACAATATCCACTGAGATAACATTGTAGTGCTTGCCTTAATTCATGCACAGGGAGTTTGCTTCAGCCTGGTCTTGTCCTTTATCTTTGTGAAGTGCTGAGAGAGTGAGTGCTGAGCCAGTGGTGGCACTCACGCTTTTGGAGGCACCGGTCACAGTAAGAAGCATTCTTTCTTAGCCATAGAGGTGCATAGTCACTAAACTGTCAGATGTGGAATGGTTAACAAATGAATAGATTGCAGTCTTTGCTTTTGCTTTCTTAATGTTTCTCACGAGTCCCTGACATCACATATACGGTGTAGTTTTCTGTATTAGCTGTTTTAGTGTTTACCTTAATTACTACTAGGTTTCCTCTGAGGGGAAACAGGTCATTGTCATCCAATGATAATATCAAAGAGCAGTTATAATTTTTTCATAACAAGCTGAAAACTTTTTGTATATGACAGCTTTAAACTCAAGTTGAAGAAAAAAGATACAACTTCAAATTAATACTGAAGCTTTAATATAGATATGCTGTGTTGCCTAAATCTCCACCTAAACTCAGTCTTAATTTAGATTAAGTCAGGGTTTGGGTCAAAGTCTGTCAAGGAGGTAGCACCAGATGTTTCACACATTCAGGTTTTTGAAAGGCCCTGACTAAATACAAAGACGTATTTAATGTGATCTTGAGATTAAGTGGAGTTTTTATGCTGTTCTGGAATCCTGTTTGTTTTATTTCTATTCTGTATTTCTTCCATCCTACTATCTGATGTCCTGCTTGTCTATATTGCTTCCTCTTTATCTTCTCCATTGTGACTTATCCTGGAAAGATACCATTAGGAAATGAAAATCAGTGTCTGTACAACCAGGTTGCTTTTGATTGATATCTCATCTTTGCCAACACCAATATTTTAATTTTCCTAGGAATGGCTAGACAAAACTGATCATGTGGTGCTACAAACCAAGCTAGAATATGAAGAGCCAGAATGCATCACTGAGGCAGAAAGCCAACAAGAAGATGAAAAGACCAGTGACAAACAGGGGCCTTTGGAAAAAATCTTCGCTTTTTCAGGAACGGCTGAAAATAATGACATCAAAGCAGCTCAGATTGCCTGCCTGATACCAGCATCCAACACCATAGCTTCTTTTGATGGCTTCCATATTTTAATGAATGATGACATGTATGTGACTTTATAAAATCTGCAAAATGCAGAAAGTGTTAAGAAATCACATAAAAGTTCCTGATGAGTTTAGGGGAGTGGCTGAACAGAAAAGATCATTATGATAAGATTCACTTCAACAAAGGCACTGGGCTGTGTCATCTCTTTTTGAATCTGTACTTTCCCAACAGTTATGATAACTTGGGCAGACTCAGTGTCTGAAACAAACTCCTGACAATCTATGGAGCTAGGATTGTTCTTCTAATTGGGGTTTATCTCTAAGAATAAACTGAGCCCTATTTTCCTCTTTGGACAGGAGAGGACAAGAAGTCCTTCATAATAAATGTCAGTAGAGCTGAGACTTAGTTCTTATGCTTATGGATTGTAGAGCAGTGCAAACTACACCGTTTTTCTTCCCAAAGAGGGAAAATGAAGAGATTTTGCTGTATCACAAAGACCAGGCCATATACTGTGCATTTTCACAGTGACAGGATACTGCTTTGCAAGCCTTCCTTAGGCTAGAGGTTCTTGCTCTTGTAAACTGCTTCTCCCAGTGTGTAACTTTGCACTGCATGGCACGCCTTAAAGGTTTTACAGGAAGCAATAAGGCCCATGTCTAAGAACAGAAGAGCAAGGATGTACAGGATTGAATCATATTTTATCCTGCAAGTAGTGCTGCAACTAGTTTTCCATAGAACGGGACAGGACTTCAAGTGCCTCATCTGAAGGTCAGGTCCTCCGTATCCTACAGTCTTTGTACAGTCAGCATCTTATAGTCTTTATTCTAGAGCTGAGGTTCATTTTTAACAGTATTTATGTTTAAATGAGTAGCATTTATTTCAAACTGGGGTTTAGTGCAAGCAGCAGCTGTAGACCCAAATTAAGATTTACTCGTATTGCGTATACTAGTTTCTTGTTTTTCTTTAGAAAATGTTTGCTTTGGTTTGTTTTTTTTAGAAAAAAGTTTTAAAAAATTAGAACAGTGTTCTAAAATTTTCTAAATATACCGTATTTTAAAGTATGTTTAATCTTAAATTTAATATGTGATATACTAAGAAATTAGAGCTCAGAAAGAAAAAAATCTTGTCTATTCTGATTTTTCCCATATCACTTATGTTACATGCTACTTGAAAGCAAATTTTGTAAAAAAATGTCAGTGTTAAAAGTATGTATAATCTGCATAAAGTATTGTAGCCATACTGTGATTATGTGTTGAATTAGCTCCAATAACTGCATATCAGTTATTTATTCAATGACTATCAGTTGATTAAGCTTTGACAATTGCATACTTTCACTATGCAAACACACTAATTTATAATATAACTTGGAAATTTCACATATCAGAAAACTACAGTGATTAGTAAAGTGTTTTAATTCAGTGTTTTAAAAACTTAAATTTCAGATCTTTTTGAGAATAAGAAATAGTAATATGGATGTTTAAGTTTCAAAGTCTGTTTCTAGGTGCCCCAGTTTCCTGTACAAGGAAAAATACAGAAATTTTCTGGCCAATAGCTGGAAAACTTAATTGGAAGGATAGTTTAATCACATTGCCCAATTTTTCTTGATATTGCCTCAGATTTGACTCCTCACTAACAAAATTAACATGCTAAGAGAGGATTTCCCATAATTACCAGAACAATTTGGCCTTGTCCCCTCTAAAACAGATGTATGCAAATTTTCGGGGTTTTTTTGTACACCCTGCACTTGTGAAAATTTTTCTGAAAGGTAAATGTGCAAAGTTTCAGTAGTAATGTAAGAATGCATTGAATTTTAAGCTAATTCAAGCTACATAAAATTTGATGAGCAGAATCTATCTCAGCTCAGTCCTTATATGATACGAATTTGCATTGTTGCATAAGAACCAAATATAGTGAATTACAACAGACAAGAACCTGCTCCAGTAATGATTGTATGAATAAAGAAGTAAAGCCCAGAATATATTGCTTAGTTACTTCCTCTTCAAACCATGCATAATATATGGTTGTCTGCAGAGCTGGCTAGATACCTTAACTGAACCACTTTCAATTGAGCAAATACTTGTCTGTCTGAATTCAAAATGTTTTAGTATATTTTCCTGAAATCTTATTGTGTTAAAAAAAAAAAAAATAGAAGAAGAAAGTAATGTTGAATTGTTTTGTTTAAGCAGCATTTCTGAACTGAAATGTTATAGTCTTGTTTTTAGTACAGACTATTATATTTTATAAATAAAAATACTCTTTTTGTGCATGTATATAACCATATTTACATTGTATATAAAAAAATGAAAATAAACCAAATAAAACACCCAAACATTTATTTAAAAGAGTCCCTCTGAAGAAAATAAAAGGAATTATTTACAGTTAAAACAAAGCACATTTTTCCTCCCCCCAAAAATGAGAAGGAGGCTCCACAGTAACTTTCACACCTTCCTTCTTATTTATTCAAAAGTTGTCATGTTCTTCAAAGGCATGAGTCCCTGAGATGCTACATCTTGTTCCCTAATTGCATCACACAGAAAGGGAGACATTGTGTATCATATGGCAGTACAGACTACTTGAACCATATTTTCCCAACAGCAGAACTAACATATTGTATCTTTCTTCCTCATGCAATTTATGTGCTAGCTGTACCAGTACTGGGCCGGTTTAGATTGATAGATTGAACATCTCTACTGTTTGGTTTGCTTCTGATGTCTGATTTTCAGTGAGAAGAAGAATAGGAGGAAATCATGTTTTTGTAAAAATAAGTAACAGAACTTACTAAATCCAGTCTTGTACCTTATATTTTCCTTTTTTTTTCTTTTTTTTTTTTTTTTCTTTTTTGTTTGTGTTTGGTTAGTTGGTTTTTGTCTGCTTTTTTAAATTAAAATTGTGTTTTTAAATTTGTTTGAAAATAGGCTTTGTACAATCATCATATGCATAATTTTGAGCAGAAAATTGTTGGTTCTTTTGCAATGAATCGAGAATTTTCTTACAGTGTACTTACAAAAGCTTTCAAAACCATTTATGCTTTTTTTTTTTTGTAACATATTTTAACAGTCACTAAAATCAGACAAGCAAAACACAGTTTATTTTGCCTTTTCCTTTTTCTGCAAACAATGTGAGCTGCAAAAATGAAACTGGAGGGCCAAAATTATTGAATGCTTGAAAAACTGGACTAGATAAAATGTTTTGGGTTTTTTTGGAAAAGCCACACAGGACTAAATTTGTCAAAATACCAAGGGCAAACAGTCAGCATTTTCCATGGGAAAAGATGATGTGACCCCAATTGACCTTTTGTCACTGACTATCTAAGTAGAGATCTGTCACTGACTTATCTGGTAGGCAAAAAACCAGTATTGTGCAATAAGAGAAGAAATGCAATAATAACTCCCCCTTTCCTTGACATTGTTTGTAACCCTTATGATTTGAGAGCTGGTTTAGTGTCGTCTGCAGGTCTTGCTCCTGCTTGTTTTCTTGCTGGCAACTACTGGCACAAGGTTTTGTGGGTGGGAAATAGCAGGTGTACACTCACCCTGAGCAATAACAAGTTCCTGCATCCACTTTTACAATATGGCAATCTTGGAGAGGAGCCCCTAACTTGCAACGTGAGAAGTTGCATCTCTTCGGTGTTCCTCTCTCTTCCTTCCTGCATGTGTCGGGGCCAGGGAAGCAGGGGAAGGCTGAGCAACCCAGCAGCCCAGCAGGAAAAGCTCTGTCACAGGATGCAGACAAAGGAGCCTGTGTTCCTTTCCCTTATTGTGAAATAACACAATTTCTTTTTCAAATCTAAATCCCTTGGATTAGTGATGGGTTTCATGTTTACCTACTCTGTGTCTGGGGCTTCTGATTTCCTAGTCTTAGAGGATAACTGTGAGAAAGAAACAATATGCACCATATTAAAAAACCTCCCTGTATATATCTAGACAGGCTGAAAATGTTAACAGAAGATGGGCCAAAAAATATCTTTACATTTCTGAAGTATGTAATATTATAATTATACAGAATAAAAGAGGTACAGATATTATCTCATTACTATTTTGCTTTGTTGCTCTCTGTTTTCTTTCTATCAATGTGCCCAGGTATCACCACTTTTTGATAAATATTTTCTTGTTCTATATTGGTCTGCAAAAGACTTCTGTTAAAAAGTACCAGAACTGTGTTCCCAGAAAGTTATTAAAGGGAAGAACAGACTCAGTTTTGGCTTTTTGATAAGAAAACAAGATGGGTAGATAAATTGTAGGCAGTAGGTCTTGTGAGGTCTACAGACAGAACGAGCTATATTCTAACACTAATTCTCTGCACTTCTACAAAATTATACAAATAAGAGGAAGCATTTCAGTACAATTCCCTTAAAGTATGAGATATTCCTAAAATGATTAAGAAATGCCATAGTATACATCTTAGCTAGGAAGGAGCTTAGTCATCAATACTAAGATGGAGAGGGACATGTATTACCTACGCTGCTGCATCTCAGCACAAACAGCTCTGCTTTGTCCCGTGACTCTTTAGTGTAATGAGGTTGATGGGAAAAGCATCAGTCCCCTTTTAGGTGGGCATCTGCATCTCTGAGCTGCGAAGTCATACATCCTCTTAGCTCTCTGACCCAGCCAGTCTGGAAGAGGGACTTTTATGTGAAAGAGCTGAGCTTCCAAAGAAGGGCGAGAACAGCATACAGAAATGTACCATGGTTTTTAATGAACATAGGAGGTCCTTCTAAGTAAAGAGGGAGGTGGGGAGGAAGGGGGCTGACTTCTACATACCCTGCAAGTTGTCTAACTGCAGAGCTATAAGGTTAAGCAGGGAGAGGGAGAGGGGAAGAGACCCTCCCCCTGGTACAGTGAAGGGATTTAAAGATATTTTTGGTCAGCAATAACAGCAAACAATGTTTTCCACATGAAGTTCTTAAAGTGTGGATTTTCAAGTATTCTAGCTCAATTTAAATGCATTTATAGAGGCGGTGGGACAACACAGCTACTTACCAGGTCATACAGGTATTGCCCAGCATCTCTCAGATATCCAAAAGAAACACAGACCAGGACAGCAGAACCAGGCACACTGGTCTTCTAGGCAAACAACCACATTTCAAATGCATTAAATTGTCATAGACCAGATGAAACTAATAGATACAGACAAAAGTCTACCTCTACTTTACAGTAAATCTTGCCATAAGGAGTGATGTTACATTAGAAAATGGGCACATTTTTGGATTTCTCTCTCTTTAGGTAGCCAAGACCTCAGTTTCCATTTCCATGTGAAAGATTCTTCATCTAGAATTTGTGAAGTTAACTCAGCCTTACTGTGGGCCTACTAATAACTGCTCCATCTCTGAGTACATTGCCTTTCTTTATTATGGTTTCCCAGAGTTTTTACATAATAAACAAGGAGAGAACGACCCAAACAAGCTGGCATCAGGTTTGCAAATGAAACACTATAAAAGCTGAATACATCAAAGCCACCGGAAACAGATGTTTTGTTTACTATCATATTCTGCAGTTGTTGATAAAGAAACTAAAGCTGAGTTAGGGGGCTTCTTGTGCAATTTACCCCCCATTCATTCCAAAATATTTGAGTTTCAGTACAAAGAACAGCAGCAAACAAAGGGTCTGGCAGATGGTTCAGAGCAGAGTTATCGCTCATGGTATCTCAGTGCGTGCAAATGTCTCATGTCTCTTGCAAGTTATTTTGCAGAAGGTGTTAGATCTCAATCAACAACACAAAGGATTTAAACACCCAGGCACTGGAGAAGATCTCCACATCAAAAAAGTCTCAGCGGGCTACCACCCCACGGACTAAAACAGGTAGCACAACTAATATGGTGTAGATTGAAAAACAAGAGGTAAAAGATGACAGCCTGTACTTGCTCTTGATTTTAATTATACTCATAACTGTGAAGTATTCCACCTCTTGTGTTGAAATCAGTCAATCAGAATTGTTTTCAGTTAGCACCCTGGATGAGGTGCTGCTTCTGCTGCCATGGTACTCATTGGGGAGGACTGTTCTCAGCAGTGAACTCAAAGGAATGGGAGAAAGTGGGAGCATCTAACTGCCATAACATTGACAGAGCCTGGACAATTGAATGATGTGTTTCTACAGTACAATTTTACCTCCGATATTATATATCAGCCTTTTACAGCACCATTTGGTTTGATGTGAATGTGTGGTTAAAGAACCCATGCAAAATATTTTGCAACACACTCATAAATCTACATCAGTATTAATGGGCTCTGCTGTATGTTGAGGAATTCATCAGCATTTACCCACATTCTGCTGGGCAGTTGGCAGAATCTGATATCTGTTGAATGCTGAAAGAAAATCCAGTTTGTGTTTATTCTGTGTCAAGATATTTTGATTTGGCTCTTTGAAGCTGAGGAACCAAATGAGTTGAAAGACAAAGAACTTAAGGAACCTTTTATTCCAGTGCTTCTTATGCAGCAACAGGGAAGTTCATATAAAAATTAAATTACTCTTTCAAGAAAAGGAAAAGCAATTTGACCAGAAGAACACTTGAAAGTAATGACTGTCTTGTTTATATAAAGCTTTTTGCATTTTGTACTGCAAATACATTAACTGTACCACAGTTAATTTATAACCAGTGCAATATAGATATCTTCCACTAGCTGTTAAAATCTAAATTTATTCCAGATATTGTTTAAGAATATTGTGGTTTAACCCCAGCCAGCAACTAAATACCACACAGCCACTCACACCCTCATCCCATGCTCCCTGGTGGGATGGGGAGAGGAATCCAGAAAAAAGGGTAGAACCTGTAGTTTGAGACAAGAGGAATTTAATAATGGAAGTTAAATATGGTAACAACAAAAAAAATGGAGACAACAAAACGAGAGAGAGAACAATAAAACTCAGGAAAGACAAGTGATACGCAATACAGCTGCTCAGCACTCAACTGAGCAATGCCCAGCCCGTACCTTAACAACAATCTGTCTGTACTAGCCAAGTCTCCCCAGTTCATGGTGTTCTGAGCATGATTTTCTATGCTATGGAATAACTCTTTGGCCAGTTCAAGTCAGCTGTCCTGGCCACACTCCCTTATGGCTTCCTGTGCATCACCTCACCGGCAGAACACGGGAAACTGAAAAGTCCTGGTCTTAAGGTAAACACTACTTAGCGACAGCTAAAGCACTGGTATGTTATCAACATAATTCTCATACTAAATCCAAAACACAGCACTGTACCAGCTACTAGGGGGAAAATTAACTCTATCCCCATTCAAAAACAGGACAAGAAAAGACACTTGGACAGTCATACCTACAGTTGAGCAGAGGGGAAGGATCTACATGCTGGTAAAGCTCTGTAAAATACAGCCCAGGATGCCATTGGCCTTCTTTCCTGCAAAGCTGCATTGCTAGCTCATGGTTAGTTTGTTGTCTGCTGCAAAGCTGCTTTCCAACTGGTGATCCCCAAGTTTATGTTGGTTGCTGGGTGCAGGACTTTGCAATTCTCTTTGCTGAACTTCATTAAGTTCCTGTCACCTTTTTTTTTCTAGCCTTTCAAGATCACTGTCTAAAGATAAGCATTTTATTTTGCACAGGTGACACTTCTGTGTCAATGCAAAATGCATGGTTCACCCACTCTTTTGACCTGCACTGGTGTAAGAAATAAAACATTATAGAGGATGGCAGTGGACAATACCCACTGTTATAACGACAGCTTCATAAATTATTGTTTATCATGTTTAGTAAGGTATTATTTAAGAGAAAACTGAATCTGGGACACTGTTGTACTACAAAACACATAAAAAATAGACAGAATTATAGGCAACATCCACAGAGACCAAAAAGCTGAACTGAAAAAAGAAACAGAGAGTTAGGCAGGTGAGGAAAGGATAGCACACATGTTGTAGTAAACTTAGCTCTCAAACAGTAGGGAACAAATCTTTTTGACGTCTTGATGTGATTTTATGGCTTTAAAAGAAACAAGAGCTGAAGATGAAATACAAATGTTCTGACATCATTCACACATTCTGTTAGCATTTACTTTGGTGTTTGCAGCTGAGCGTTTGAAGAAAAGAAAGATATTTTACAAACAAAGCCAGCCTGAGGGGTAAAATGATTTAGCAAATCTAATAAAAATATGTCTTCTAAGACACAGATAAGCTATTGGGCCACACACCAATGTAGAATCCATCTTAGTAGTATCAGATGTATTTCTGTTCTTGTAGTACTCTGACAATACAGTCAGCTACCTCCGGGTATTTTGGAAAAATATTATTATCATATTTTGCATAGAAGTTCACTTTAATCCTTCAGTATATTAACTTTTTAAGTGCAAGAAGCCTTAAGGATTCTTATAGACTAGACGAGGATGCAGATCATACCAAGGAAGACTATAAGAAGTGTTAGACATCTGAAGACAAAGAGTAGCCTTGTTGGTCAGAAAAACTGACCCTGCAAGTTACTATGTTTGATGACGATAAAAAGGTTCTTTGATTTCTGTAGGTTTTTGATTAAAGCATCAATTCAATAACCAACATGCATATCATAATTTCTCAAAATAAGATATTATTTTCTCTCTGGTTACATGAGAATACCTTGAAGCAGTCAGTATTTCTTCCACCAAACCCCACCTGTAAAATCACTCAAGACACTTACCTTCAGAAGCAGGTGGTTCTTCATGGTCTGACAGTGCTGCCAAGTGCAATGAAATCTTCAGGGATAAACTCTTTCATGATACTTATGTTGACAGTCCAGTCGGACATATACACATTTCAATTTCTGCCTGGCATAGTACCATATATGAGTTATATAATCATGTTTTACAAGATGTCAAGTACAAAAGTCATCACAATGATTTCTCTAGGCAAATATTGAAAAAATAAGGCCAAAATACTCTTTCAAGTGTTTATGAAGAAGAGAAAATGAGCTCTCAGTTTTGTACAGCATTACTTGTATCTTTCCAGAAAGTGAGAACTGTGTTTGCATTACTATTCTAAGTACAATATAAGGGATTATATTGTATTCCAGGAGAATTTTTATTTTACTTCTGGATCCCTAATACTTATCTTCCTTTTTCAAATCT
>JAWWLV010000001.1:83205474-83229802 GCA_035041135.1 Platyrinchus mystaceus
TCAGCCATCAGCGAGCCTGTAGCAAGCGTGGGTAGAACCCTTCCCAAATCTTCGTTCGCGAAGCCTAGCCATGATTATACCCCTTACCTTTGGCATGGTAGTTACACATAGTCAATCCTGTTACCCCATTCCATATCAATCACTTTAAATTCCATTAGTCTGTTTAGTCTCCTTTTCAAGATAGAATTATAGAAAACACCCTAAAATCTGCATAAGAAGATACAGACATAGACACAATGGCCTTCAAACCTGGAGCCTTGGAAGGTCTCCAAGAACTGTGTGTACTTTGATGAAGATGAAGATGAGGAAGAGGTGGTCCCAAACTCCCCCAGACTCAATTCCCGAAGGGACATGTCTGAGGGCAGAACAGGGCAGAACCGGAGGGTGGACGAACGGGGATTGGATGGAAATCATTACAAAATTGTAACGTCTGAGTCGAAAGGCACCCACGGGCTCGTATTCCTGGAGCCTGGAGGCTCATTAAAATTTCTGCTCCCTTATCTCCTACATAATTTGGGCTCGAGTCTTTTTTCCTCCTCAGTCTTTTAGGCAACAATACCTATAGAAAAGGAACAGATACCTCTATCAAGCAGTCCACACTGAGATATCAATCAGTTTGGCTTCCAGTTTTTCTCCACTGGCTACAGTGCAGCTAAGACAGCCAGTTCCTGCCTGAATGTCCAAAAATGCAGCTGTCATTGGTTATTCTGTTTTGCTTTTTATACAAGAGGGATTAAAACCTTACACAATCAGGTTAAATACTTATTGAAAATGGACCCTTATAAATCGGGAGGTTATCAGGGGCTTTTAAGAAATATGTATGTCAATAACCATTGCACAAATCTTTCAAAAAAGACATATATATATATATATATATATAAAACAGATACTCATTAAAAGCCCTTGCCTACACTCATAGGCAAAACAGCAAAGAAAGCATATGGAAATGTCAAATTTCCCCAGGTCTGTAATCAGGTTTGTCTATTAGAAAAAAACTTCCAAGAAGTCGTATGATAATCATTCACACATAGTGTATGTTTTGCCTTCATCCCATCTTCAAAACATCCCTTGGTGGTCCATTTATAGGTATGAAAGACTCTTTTTCTCCTCCCCCCACTTAAAAGACAGTCTTCAATCTCAACCAATAGTTTCCATGTGAAGATGGGATTTGACTAGAGGGATACTAGCAGAAATCTAAAACAAGTTTCGATGTTCCAGTAAGATAATATGAGACCACATGGACAATTGCCCCTATGGAATATTAAACACAGATTGTTTTGCTCTCAAGAAATGAGGTACTATAATAATTTAATACAATTCTCTGAAAGATGAAAATAAAAAATAGTAAATGAAAACATACAAAATATGAATATTTTTAGTATGGGTGGAGACATTCCACATTATTTTTACTTGTGTTCTTTTGAGGCAGAACTTTTCTGGTCTGGGTTATTAAAAATATTTTTATCTAAATAATTTATTCTTTCAAAGCTTTAAAAACTGCTTAGAAAACTTTAAAAGCTGAACATCTTCTTTTATGAGTCTGCCTCCATTTATGGCCATCTAAAACCAGGTCCATGACATCAGAGCTGTAATATGAGTCAAGCTTCTTAAAAGCATTGCTGGCAAAAATTATATAAAATTTCACTCGTGTAACAGATCTTGCAGAAGCATAGCATAGTTATAAGTGACATTTTCATATGTTGATTACATGATTTCACTTATTTTATCATGTTGCTATGACAGAGGAACCAGCGTAGTTTATTATAATGAGGACATGGAACTTTTTGCCAAACCCAGTTTTAAACACAGGAATCAAGATCATGCCATCAATGGATGTTCACTTCACTTAGGCAAATATCTGTCACTGACATTATTTCGTGATTTGTGATAACCATGCAAAATATAATGGAAAATTCTTTGGTTTCTAGTGAAGCTCTAGTAATGTTTATAGGGGAGGAGTGCAGGAGGTATGCAACAGAAATTATGTTAGCTAAAATTCACATCACCACACAGTTTAAAACTCAACAGCTTTTTATAGCTTGGCAAACTTCAACTATAGAGAGGAAAAATTCCATGCCACAAAACTGCTGAAGGAAGGTTTTTTTTCTTTTATGTTTTCTGGTTTTAGGGGTTTTGGGTAATGAAGTTTACATTGTTCAGCATAAATTGTGTTACTACTTCTGAGAATGATTCTGCACAAAATATTCTTTAGATCACATTATATTAAAAAAAAAAAAAGGAAAAGAGAAAATTGTGTCTTGGATGTGTTCTGGCTTCTACAAGATTTGGTATAAAGATCATATTCATATAAGGACTGCACCTCATACTGTCCAAATTTGCCCAAATCTGGCTAATTATAAATGTGTGAAAAATCATACACCTCATACCTCTCTGAAACCTCATACACATTTTGCAAAGTCTTGTCAGTCTTGCAATTAAATGGTATGCTGCTTGATCATAGAATCATAGAATCATAGAATCAAAAATCATAGAATCACTTAGTTGGAAAAGACCTCTAAAATCATCAAGTCCAACTCTTAACCCAGCACTACCAAGTCTGCTACTAAACCATGTCCCCAGGTGCCACATCTACACATTTTTTGAACACCTTCAGAGTTGAATTTTTCAGAATTTTAATCACTTCCCTAGGCAGCCTATTCCAATGCCTGACAACCCTTATGGTGAAGAAATTCTTCCTGATGCCCAACCTGAACCTCCCCTGGTGCAACTTGAGGTCATTTCCTCTTGTCACTTGTTATTTGGGAGAAAGACTGACACCCATCTCACGACAACCTCCTTTCAAGTAGTTGTAGAGAGTGATAAGGTCTATTCTGAGCCTCCTCTTCTCCAAACTCAACAGCTCCATTAGTCACTCCTCATAAGACTTGTGCTCCAGACCCTTCACCAGCTTTGTGCCCCTTCTCTGGGCACACTCCAGCACCACTTCATTGTCTTTTTTGTAGTGAGGGGCCCTGAACTAAACATAGGATTCAAAGTGAGGCCTTGTCAGTGCTGAGTACAGGGGGATGATCACTATCTTGGTCCTGCTGGCCACACTATTGTTGACACAGGAAAGATGCATTTGGCTTCTTGGCCACCTGGACATGCCTGGGCACACTGCTGGCTGATGTTCAGTGGCTGTCAACCATCACTCCCAGGTCCTTTTCTTCTGAGCAGCTTTCCAGCCACTCTTCCCCAAGCCTGTAAAGATGTATGTGATTGTTGTGACCCAAGTGCAGGACTTGGTTGCTTGGCCTTGTTGAACCTCACACAATTGGCCTTGACCTATTGATTCAGCATGTCAGGATCCCTCTGTAGAGCATTTCTACCCTCCAGCAAATTGATATTGCTGCCCAACTTGGTGTCATCTGCAAACTGACAAAGGGTGCACTCGATCCCCTTGTCCAGACCATCAATGAAGTATTAAACAGGACTGCCCCCAGTGTTGAAACTTGGGGAACACCACCAGTGACCAGCTGCCAGCGGGATGTAACTCCATTCACCACCACCTTTTGGTCCAGCCATCCAGCCAGAATTTTACCCAGAAAGCCTGTCGAAGCGGCAGCTTGTCCAGGAAAATGCTGTGGAAAATGGTGTCAAATGTTTTACTGAAGTCCAGGCAGACAACATACACAGCCTTTCCCTCATCCACTAAGCAGGTCCCCCTGTCATAGAAGGAGATCAGGTTGGTCAAGAAGGACCTGTCTTTCCTAAACCTGTGCTTGCTGGCCTGATCCCCTTTTTGTCCTGCATGTGCCTGTGATAGCACTCGAGATGATCTGCTCCATGACCTTCCACAGTACCAAGGTCAGGCTGACAGACCTGTAGTTCCCTGGATCCTCCTTCTGACCCTTCTTGTAGATGGGCATCACATTTGCTAAGGTCCAGTCAACAGGGACCTCCTCAGTGAGTCAGAATTCTGGTAAATGATAGAAAGTGGCTCAGCAAGCGCTTCCACCAGTTCACTCAGTATCTTTGGGTGGACCCCATCTGTCCCTATAGACTTGTATGTGTTTAAGTGGCATAGCAGGGGGTAACCCTTTCCTCCTGGATTACAGGGGCTTCATTCTTCTCCCCATCCCTGTCTTCCTGTTCAGGAGGCTGGATACCCTGAGGATAAATGGTCTCACTAGTAAACACTGAGGCAAAGAATTTAATAAGTACCTCAGCCTTTTCCTCAGCAATTGTCACCATATTTCCTCCTGAATCCAACAAAGGATGAAGATTCTCCTCGGATCTCCTTTTGTTGTTATGTATTTGTAAAAACATTTTTATTGTTTTTTATACATTCTAGTTGGGCTTTAGCCCTTTTAATTTTATCTCTGCATTGAAACATTATGTCCTTGCTGTCTTTCTGAGTTTCCTGCCCCATCTTTCCAAGGTGATAAACTATATTTTTCTCCCTGATTTACATGGAAATATCTCTGTCTGGCCAGGCCAGTCTTCTTCCCTGACACCTCATCTTTTGGCGCCTTTGCCCCACAGGACTGCCTCCCAAGGGACTCCACCAGATATGCTCCTAAACTGGACAAAGTCTGCCTTCTAGAATTCCAGGTTGGGGGTTCTGCTGATCCTGCTCCTTGCTTCTCTAAGAATCAACACCTTGGTCATTTTGTGATCGTTGTGCCCAAGACAGCTGCTGACCATCAGATTGCCCTCAAGTCCTTCTCTGTTCACAAACAGCAGGTCCAGCAGAGCAACTTCCCTGGCTCACTCACCAACAGTGTCAGGAAGTTATCTTCCACACACTCAGAAATCTCCTAGATTGTTTTCTCTTTGCTGTAATTAATTTTCAGCAGGCATTTGTTAAGATGAAGTCCACCATGAGAACAACGGCCAGCAATCGCAAAACTTCTCCCAGCTGCTTATAAAATATTTCATCTGCATCTTCACCATGGTTTTGTAGTCTATAGCAGATTCCCATCAGGATATCTGTCTGGTTGGCCTTGCCTCTGATTCTTACCCATAAACACTCCACCATATCATCACCATCATTTAGCTCCAGGCAATCAAGACACTTCCTAACATACCCCCTTACCTTTCTCGCCTTCTGAAGAGTTTATAGCCATCCATCAAAGTACTCCAGCTGTGTGACTTGTCCCATCACGTCTCTGTGACAACTACCATGTAATAGGTTTCCTGTTGCACAATGACTTCCAGCATTTCCTGTTTGTTGCCCATGCTATGTGTGCACTGTAGTTGGGCTATTGATTCCTCCATCTTTTTGAGGGAAGAACTCCTAATTCCTACATGACCATTCTCAAGTGCTTCCATGGCTTCTGTCACACCAATTACCTATTACATCTTTTCTGTCATGTGAATCCTTATTCCCTACCTCCACTGAGAATGCAGTGAAGGACCTCACTAGCCCACCATTCCTCAAACAACGGTATGCTATCCCTAGGCTCATCTTTAGCGAGCCTGGTTTTATATGTTTCCCCATTCCCAGGTTCTGAGCCAGGTATGAGTCTGGCGGCTTTCCCGGTTCTTTTGTCATCATTCCCTGCAGCTTGAAGAATAGAGAAGAACACTACACTTGTGCTACTTATCCTTTAACCAGTCAATTAGTACATGTGTATAGGAAAAAAGGAAGTGCCATGGATTTCCTACTGCTCTTACAATATACCTACACCCCTTAACAACTCTACCAGTGCAAAATCAACAGTTTTTGAATCTCAACATTTCTGCTGTGTTGTGAGGCTCCAAAGTCACTGGTCAAATGTGTTCCTCCAGCCCCTCTACTGGGAAGTCCACACAATAAGTGTTTCCTTCCTTTTCCAGTTTCCACCATACTTTGAAGAATAAAGGGCTGCTCTGCACACATGACAACCCCAGTTCTGCATCAATGAGTTTTCTTGCACGGGGACACATGCATACATGGGTGCTGTTCAATTTATTATTTTTTTACCACATTCTCTGTGTTGAAATTAATTCTAAGCCCGAAGGCTACACTGAAAGAATCTTTAAACTGCAAAATTGCCCAGCAGTCCAACATTAGAAAATACCTAAATAAAGTTAAGTTTAATTTATCCCTATATGAACATGGGTTTTGTCTGAAGACTGAAATTAAAGATCATATGTGTCTCACTTCATTAAAAATATAGGATGAACAGTGCTTGGACATGAATCAGTTTTGTGTCATGACTGAAAGATCACTTAATGGGCACTGCATGAGGCAGATGAACAAAAGACATTGTGATGAAAGTTACTGAGTGTTCCTAGAAAACCAGTTGCATCCTATCTTTGTCAGAGATTTTCTTTAAAAATAATATAAATTCTCTGTTCTCCCATTTTGGACTTACTACTCAGGATTCTGCAATCTTTTCTTTGAAGAATTGCTGAACTTTTGTAGCAGTCACTAAGATAAATAGAAGCACTACTCTGAGCATGCATACTTCTACACACTTTGAGAAATCAGACCTTGGGCGTCTCAAATTACCACCCCAAATTAGCTGGCACTTACATTCTGTATCTCTAAAATGGGGAGGTAAAATACCACAGGGACATTATGAAGATAAATTCATTAATTTATGTTAATAAGAAGGATACTATGAAAAAAAACCACCAGGGGAAAGCCCATTAGAAACTGAATAATTATGTATTCCGTGCAAGGGTTAGATGGTGTGCAGAAAATTAGGCATGGGGACATATATTAGATGATGAGAAGAAAAAGAAATACTGCATGGTTGATCATTTTGTGAACAGTCTGCCTTGTGCACTGTGTGAAGCAGGACTCCTGTGAGTGGACATGACTATGTAATTAACAAGATAATTCATTAACACAGGCCACTGTAATTTTCTTATTTCTCTCTTTTTGACTTTGTAATCACAACACTTCTTTACTATGCATATTATGGGGTGATAAAAATATATTTAGAATATGAAATAAATTTCTTAATGCTACAGGTGGGAAATTGCTAGCTCCCAGTTTAAGAAATGCCGGGATTTCCCTAAGTTCTTTATCCAGTATAACCTGGTAAATTTGTGGGAAAGTCAGAAAGAAGACCACTTTGGATATCACTGGAAATGCTATGACCTTGCACAAGTATGAGTCCTTTTCTTGCATCAGTATTGTTTGCTTTGTGAGTCAAATAAAGTGCAGATTGTCCTGAATGTAACTATGGAGCGCAACAAATCTTCCTCAGAAGCTGAGCAAAGTGAGCAGAGTTGGCATGCAGGAAGTATTGTTTGCAGGCATCGAGCATATTCCACGGAAAACAAAGGTAAAGAGTTCTTTGAAGCTGGAGTTTGTATGAGCCTTATTTTGATAAGCATGTGCACATGGTTACTCAGATAAGAGAAGCAAACCTCTTAAAAACTTCTGAAGAGGTGATTTCCAGGGTTTTATAGCCTGAGCATATATGAATTAATTTTTTTCTTTCCCTAGGGAAAATAATAATTATTTCTTAGTTATAATGATATTTTATTTAGAATTTCAAGCCATTTTCACAGACTAGAAGTGATAGTTCTATTTTCCTTTCAAATCTTTTAAAAAAATTTTTGCATCGATTCTCATGCTGAACTGTCTTCCCAAATTTCTGACTGAAGAAGGGATGAAAGCCTGGGCAGCAGACAGTGAGAAAAAAGTTAACAAAGTTCAAAGTTGCTGAAAGCATGAGCTTCCAGGGAAAGGTATTAGAAGTCTAAAATTGTGTTACTGCCAGAGCCACCTGAGATATAACTGTGGTGAAACATCACAGAAGATTTCAGACACGTATAATGAACATCAGACAGATCTGAGGTCTTCCCAGTAAATATGACTATTCTACCAACATCTCAGTGGTTGATTGATTTGCCAAGCTACTTTATGATTATATCTCTCTGAGTGGTTAACTGATTTTCAAAAACTGTTTTCAAGTTGATAAGTTTGTTCAAAATTTATTATATTTAGTAAAAAGAAATTAAAATAATTTTCATTGCAGATAGTATCAGTTGGCAATGATCTTCTCAACCACAGGGGCTGAAAGAGCTCATCAGCTGTTCCTGCATCAACTGCAGTGCCTGGGTGGCATCTGGTAATTTACTCTCACAGTAGCTGGAAGAGACAAGATTAAGATCAGAAGGTCACACTGCCTTCTTTGGAATAAGGGTTAGATTAGGTTTTGAGACAAGTCATCATATTTCTCAGGTGAATAAAAATTTCAGGTAGAAGAAAGTTTAAAAGATGGTCATTGTGCAAATGGCTTCACAGATTTTCAGCCCTAAATGCTGTGAACATATGGTTTGATTAAATTTCTTTTCTTTTTTCTTTCATTTCTGAAGTACTGCCCACTGAGAATCCTTGTGATACTCCCTCCAAAATGCAGTGGGGACAAATTTGCTAATTAAGCACTTCTGAAAGTCCTCCTTAAGGTAAATTCACATGTTTAGGTGTCTGAAGGAACCAGGAAATACAGTTGTTAAAATGTATGTATTTATGCTCTTCTGGAATTGTTTATACCTGAATTACCCATGGTCCTGAAAATGGAACCATTTTCTCTGCTATCTTAATATAGTCCTTCCAATAAAAATTATTTCCCATGAGTTCTGGATTTCTTGAGAGGAAATTAATATATTTTTTTCTACAAATGAATATGTGTGTGAATGTACTTTGAATATGTGTGTGTGTGTGTGTATACTCAGTTTTTTAAATGTATACACAGTATATATAAAAAGCTTAATTTCATATAGTAATTTATTAGTTAGTCATAAAGTTTAATAAATATAACATAGTTCTTGTCGAAGAACAGCTTTTATTATTAGGGTAACAGTAGCCAAGTACATCTGAAAATTTGGACAACACTATATTTCATCAAAATAAACTCAATACTATATAAGTATGACAAGGTCCAGTTTCAGCTGAAACGTGGAGAGGTTGCAACATGGAATGAGAGACATGCTGATTTTCCAGCAGAAAATGAACATTTTTGTACCAAGCTTCCTGATTAAGCAAGTTAGCACTAAAGCAAATTGCCAAGTAGTATGCAGGGGAGATCTTTGTTCTGGGTTTATTTTTGTTATTGCTTTATATTTGATAAAATAGAGAGTTTTGCTTTGTGTGAGGTTTCACGCTGTAAACAAGCCCATGTAGTAATTCTCTGATGAGCGGCATATTTCCCTTGAGTTATTTCAATTTCTAATGTGACATGGTGTAAGTGATTATTGTCCGCTTTGTCAGGAGGCTGAATAGTGACGTTCATTGGTGTTTGGTAATAAAATGATAATTCAGCAAAAGGCAAATAAAACAAAAGTTTTTCTGTGTGTACAAGGCAGCATAATTAGCTGAACTGCTACATTAAGTATAACTGAATCACAGGAACAGCCAAAACCTAATGGCTGTGATGAATTATGTGATAAAAAAATCTAACAAAGTAAGGGGTTCGTTCAGGAAAAAATAGGCTCTAGATCTTCTAGTGTTTATTCAGCTCAGGTCGGTGTCTCTGATCTCGGTAGTAATCACTGTTGCAAAGGAGGGAAGGAGGAGAAAATTGGGTTCTATTACTTTAGGGTGAAGGAAATTAAGTTAGCAAACCTAATGGGTAGATATGTCAGCAAAGAAACCCCAATTTGATGTGAGAAGAGTGAGAAAATACTTGAGAACCTACTGTACTTACAAACATGGTGAGTTATGTTGCCTCGGAGAAATAAAGACCCGGGGCAGCTTGCCGTTGCTGCCCATGAAAAGCCAATCAGATGCTCTAAAATGCCTCCTAAAGCCCCTTGGCCCATCAGATGCAACTTCCAGAAGTGGCATGGCAAGGGATGAGACAGTGGGACCCACAGTGCATCTGGGAAGCAGATGTGGCTTTGCAGACTTCCCTGCTCTTGGCTGACACAGTGCTTGGTGTGTTAGACCAGCATACAGAAAGGATCACTGGATGTAAGAGTGTCATCTAGGAGAGATGTAGTGGTACCTACTGCAGAAGAAAATGGGGCGCTGAAGTTCTAGTAACAATCCAGGCACACGCACGTGATTGATGTGGTTTTTCCTATCAATCCCTCTAACTGTTCAAGCTGGAGCTTTTGGATCTCTCTTTCATTGTTATAATTTTCTATTAAATTGAGACAACCTGAAGCTTGGTCAGCTACTCTTTTTGTTCTAGAATTGGTTTCCTGGTGTTCTGGATATCATATTGTTTGTTGGAAATATTTTTTTATTTCCTACGAGAACTGTCTCATGATTTTACTACAACTGTGAACACTGACAGTCATCAAGCACAACATCTATGCTTAAATAAATGTAGCAGAGGCGATTTTATGGCTTCTATATATTTCTGAAGAGGGGAGAAAGAGATAAATAATTTCTTGAAAGGATACTAATGAAATTAAATTTCAGTAGTTGTATTCTAATGTTGAAATGTTAAAAGTGAATGTATTTTTCTAAAAGTATAAAATTAACAAAAAAAGAAGACCATATTACAGGCATTGATTCTCACAATAAAATATAAATTTGGAAAATATTTGTTTTTTCAAAATAATATTAGTCCCACAGTCACCTTTTGTCCTTCTCCATATCATTTGCTGTTTTACATTTCTCTTCCAGATTTGTGGAATAAAAATTTCCTGTCATGTTTGTTTGGAGATGCTTAGCAACATGGGACTTTAGCAAAAGTTTTTCATTTGAGAGGGTGGTTTGTCACCAGAACAGCCTCCCCAGGAAAGTGGTCATGACACCAAGCCAGACAGAGTTCAGGGAGTGTCTGGGCAATGCACTCAGTCACATGGTTTAGTTGTTAGTCCTGTGAGGAGCAGGGAGTTGGACTTGATTCTTATGTGTCCCTTCCGACTTCAGATGTTCAGTGATCCTATGGTTCTTATGGACGTGCATGAATTCCACAAGGGTACCATGAATACATGAATACTTTCCAGCACAAAGAAAGAGGGAAAGTGTTTGATATCCTCAGGTCAGAAACCAGTCAATTCCTACCTGCATAATGACTGGCAGAGTGAGAGAACAAATACACAATGAAACTGAGGACACTCATCCTACTGCACAGTCACAGGTATGGTAAGGAATGAAGCAAGGAATGGCACCTGTATCTCTTGGAAAGAGCTCAATGACCTTTTTTATTTGGACAACTTAAGAAACAGCAGCAAGTACAAACACATCAGACAACTAGACAAATGCCTAAAGTTGAAATTGTTATAACTTTACAGAATGAATTATAGGTGACAAGGTTTCTGAAGGTTGAATCATCTCCACTATCTAGGAAAGCTTTATATCATCCAATATTACTACTAGTATTCAAAGTATCTGATTTGTGATTTAGATTTACTGAATCTATGTCTTATGCATGTTACAACAAACATTCTGTATTTTTAAATATCTGTGCCTCTTTTCCCTCTTCTTTACAATATGCCTTGACAGAATCATTCTTTAAAACATAGGATATCCCACAATATATTTTCATTGCTAACAGCAGAGAGAATGTATGAACATTTTCTTAAACATCTGAGCACCATCTTTACCAGATATTGTTCACTGGAACCACTGCTGATTTTGTTTCTTTGTTTTCTTTTCTATTCTGTACAAAGTGAATTTCCTTACTTGAGTTCTTAGAGATGTGTAAGGATATTGATATCCACTTCAATGACAATTTCTCTTCAGCACCCTCATATTTCTGAGCGTAACCACTGGAGACAGAAAAAGAAGATTCTTTCTCTACAGCTATTACAGAAAACTGCGTTGCTGATAGGCAAAAGATTCTATTGGCATACTATTTCATACTATTTTTTCTGTGTAAAACAAGGGTAAATTATATAGTCTTACTCCAGCTCCATCTTCCAAAGTCATCTTCTGCTCCAGTCCTTACATGTGAATAGAGTTTGATCAATCAGTATATGGATTTATGTTATTTTTCAATTGAATTGTATTGAAGAATGTCTCACTATGCTGAGAATACTGTGAAAATGATCTTTGAACATCAGTAAGATGCAGTGTGCACATCCTTGGTCATATTTGACCACTCTTCCAGGTGACATACATACCCATCCTTTACTGATGCACCTATCTATTAAACTTAAAGGTCAACACTGAAATGGAAAAAGAAATTTAAGAAATACATTTTCTTTAATAATGACTGCTTTTTCCCCTGGAAAAGAGCCTTCCTTCTTCCTATTACTTAAAGACTTTCATTATTTTAAACCTGTAATAGATATTGGAAAAAGTGGTTTGCCGTTTCCAATGTTATTACTGCATCATGGCTACTCTTTATGTGTCACCGAGAGCAAAATAGTTGTGGTCCTCATGAAAAATTTGATTTTTCATGATGTAGCAAATAACCAGTGTCTCTACAGAAGGCTGCAACAGATAGATATGGAAATTTACATGCTGACATGTTTCCCTGTGATGTTTATATCTAGGCAACTTATTGTATTTTTAACTCAATTGGATTTGTAGTTTTTCTTAAATTTTTTTATTCTAGTTTAGTTTCCTTAAAAATGCAGCCATTTGGCTTGTCACTGTTTATTTTATATTGAGAAGCACAGCTAAATTTACAGGTTTACCCTTTCAAAGAAGAAGTTGACCTTGTACAGATAATCACATGACCCACTTATAGTCATCTGTTCTGTATTTTAATACAAGTCAGTATTGCATGGGTAGCACAAAAAATAGTGGTGAAAATGTGCATGTTTTATTAAATTTGAGAATATTTCCATTCTTAGAACAAAAATACCAGTATGTCTGTAAAATCAGAAAAAAAAGCAGCTCCTCATTTTATATCCAAAATATTTTATAAATTAATTATTATTTTAGTTCAAGTTATTTTTCTTCACAAAGAGAATATTCCTGAAAGATACATTTTCAGTTTTTCCAACTTGCTAATTTTTTTTCAGCTTTGTATTCTGACAAATACTCATCTTGCTTGGAAAATAAAGAATTTGATTTTTAAACCATCAAGTTTCTCACCAGTTTGTAATATTTTGTTATCATGTTTGGCTTCAGGCTCCTAACAAAAATGTCCAGTGTAATGTACTTCTCCAGAAAGTCTTTATTTTCTATTTGTAGCTGAATCAGGTATAAAACATGAAGATAGCCTTTTCCCGCAGCCTCTAGCTTTGAAAATTTGACATTCACAAAGTTGCTCAAATAATACAGTGGTTTTTTTGAACTGTATGCCAGTGTCTTACTATAACTAATTAAACCGATTGCCAAACAGGGCATTTTCTCTGAAGCCCTCTTGTTACAGATCTGCCTGCCCTTTTCTGTGCCACACTTTTTGTTTTAACTGTATCTTGAAAGTTTGTTCCATTTTACTAATTTGCAGGGTGTCCAATTCATTCTCACTTCCAGTAATTTTGTATAATTGTTGAACTCTCTAAACTTATTCTAATTCCAGGATTCTGACAGATACTGTTTCTTCTTAGTTCTTGTTCTCTTTTTTAACGATGGAAAGCTTTAGCAACAAGGATTTCTCTCATTACTGCTTGCCAGAAACCCACAACATTCTAAAATCTATTGCATCTTTAGCATTTTCTGTTGGAAATTTCTGAAAGGCACCTCTAGAATGCCTGTATTTTTATGAGATCACAGGATATAATTCTCCTCAGACTTTGTCTGTACTGTTTGCTTTGATTATCAGCATATTAACTCCAATTGTAAGTGCTGATGACAGCTGATTTTTGAGGAGAATTTGGGAGGGAGGATATCCATATATTCTGTATTATGGCAGGGAACAGTATGTGTGAGTTCTAATTTCAAAGTTCCTCATTTTCCAAATATTGTTCAGTTCTCATGTTTCTAACGCATTACTAGCTCTTTGTGTCACTTCCTTTGTCCAGTTCTCAACTCCCTTGACCTGTGAGGAGCAGTTTATGGAATTTCAGCAGTCCCTTCCTCTCTGATTTGTAAGACACCTTAAAAACAGTAAAAAGAAAATAACTGATTCTGCCTATGGCTCATAAGAAAACTATTATTTTTCATTCCTCTTTAGATGACCTTTAATCTACCTCTTCATTCTTCAAATTATTTCCTAAAACTGAACTGACTTCTAGCTAATAAAGAGACTTTTAGTTAGTTCTTGCAAAGAACAATGTGATGTGTATGTATGTTGTATTTAATCATTTTTTTGTATCCCCAGCTTACAAGTTGGTTTCTTTTACAGTCTATTACCCGGTATATCTACCTGTACTGCTTTTAAAACCTTTTTTTCTTGAGAGGGCTATCTGGACCTTTAACTTCTATAGATGCAATTTTTATTGACTCACAAATCCAGTTTGTTTGACCATATCCTCCTATACTTTTTGTTTCTACAGTGTTATTCCAACCTATCAGACTAAGGCTTGCCAATATAGTGTTAAGCTGTAATACTGAGTGTGTAGGTTAAAACTGACTTTCAATTATTTACAATAAAGAGATAATGAATGTTCTGGAAATTTCTTAGTCTCCCAGTATATATGGATTTCTTGTTACCTTCTTTCATCATTGTATATAAACTACCACAAAAACTAACTTTCTTAACCATGGTTCCAAACAGATAAATATGTCTTCTCTCATAATTCCTCAGCCTTTGCTACTTCCTTGGTTCAAATACCCGTCTGTGTGGATCCCCAGATAATCCTTTCCACATTTCTATTTTTCTATGCACGTGAACATGGAAACTCACCCTCACCCTGGGAGGGTGAGGAACAACCATCTTCTCTTTACCTGCAGGATGAAGTCCCACCTGGGGTGTTTCAGTCTGGCAGCTGGGTGAAGATGCAGTATTGTACAAAGATGCCGATGTTTGGGCAGAACAGGGGTGAGGGGGTGGGAGTTGTTCCTTGTTGCAGATCACTCTCCTCCTCCTCCTTTCCTGTGTTAATCTATTCTTATCTCTTTTCTTTTTTCTTGGGTTTAGAATGATGTATTACAATACCCACTTTCTTTATGTGTCTGTGTCGTAGTTTAAGAGTGGTATGTTTAATGTTCCCACTGAAACCATGTGCTGCTCTTTCACTTTCCCTTCCTCCTCCCCCCACCCTTAAGTGGGCTGGAGAGGAGAACTGGAGGCACAAAAGGTAAAAATCGTGGGTTGAGATAAGAACAATTTACTGTAAACAGTAATGAGATGAGAAAAGGAACAGTAACAGCCACAATAATAATGACAAAAGTGTACAAGAGTGAGGTGAGTGATTCGCATGCAAAGTGCTCACCGCAAAGCTCCCTCCATCACACTACCCCGACCTGGAAGAGAGCCCTTTTTCAACTCCCAAAAAATGATGTGAGGTGGTATGGAATAGCCTCCAGGTCCTACCCATTCCCTCTCCTGGTTACTGCAAAAATTAGCCCTGTCCTGGCTGGAACAAGGACCGTCTGTTACCAACAGCAGTATTTTTAATGTTTTACATATTATCGATCAGTTATACCTAAATTCCCTAAACCAACCATAGCTTCATTACTTTTATGTACAACTTTTCCTTTCTTTGCTCTGAGGTGTCTTCTTTGTTTTGTATTAAAAAAATCCGCCTCTCTAAAACGATGAAGCTTTTCATTTTCTGAAAAATTTGGCTCATAATTTTTTTTAATGTTTCCACTAACTTCAGTTTCCGTAGAACTGTCTTCTTTTCTTTTCTCTCCTTTTTAATTTGCTGCTGTTCTTGATATATAAAATACACTATAATGTGAACTGCTTTGAAATGAAAATGGTCTCTGTCTTTCACTTATTAAGATGGCTAGTAGTCTCATCTGGTTCCTGTATTTTCTTCATGGTAGCCCTTGTGCATTGTGGGAAACAGTTAATTTTTACATAATTTCTTCCTCCATGTTCTAAATGCACTTGATTTTATCTTCCAGATCCATACCTGATTATAGATTTGCAGATTTTAGTCAGCATATATAGATTACTGATCCTGTTCCCAGTTCCTACTAATTGATTTTAAACCTGTCAAATCCTGATTGCACTGGCAATTTAGGTATCAGATTACTGAAGTTAAGCCAGAGAGGAAGGGGTAGTGCATTTTTCCTAGGATATGCATTTTAAGGGATTGCAGGTGGGGGCATTTTACTTCAGCTTTCAGTCACAATATATTTATTCAAGTGGTATGAAGTCAAAGATGCCCATTTTCATATAATTCTGACAGTATTTTTCATTTTGTGTATATCAGAAAGTAAAGGCTTTCAAAACTAGCCTGTCTTATTCATTACACTCCCCATGAAATTGTTCACCACTCAGCGACAAATCAGAGAGAGAAGTGATGGAAGGAGAGGACAGGAGAGGGAACACAGCTCATTTTATAAATTCCAAGACATAAAAATAAGTATCTTAGTAACTGAATGCTGTTTTACTGTGACCAACTGCATTCACTACAATCAAACAGAGAAAATGTTTTGCACATATGTCCTGGAAATGGAAGTGTATACTAAATATTTCAAAATTGCCTGGTGTCATATGAGAAATACCTGCAAATGTATTATCCAAATTTGCATATTTTCCAAGTTGGATATTTAAAGTTTCAGTCAGCATAGTATTTTCTGTCTCTTTTATTCTTTCTGCACAAATGGAAAATATTTCTATTTCCCTCAGTCCACAGCCCAAAGTAGGATTCATCTGACAAAGTGAAGAGCTTTTTGACTGTTCTACTAAGCTCCTTGTAAAGTTTGTGGAGAGAAACAGGAATTTCCAGGACACAATTCATCTCTTCTTAATGAAGCTAGCTATGGTGAATGATGAATGAAGAAGCCCATGTATCTCTATTAATTGTAAGTAAAGTCTAGGGTGCCAGACCAGCCATAAGACACAAGAAGAATCCCCATATGTCTCAGCTATAGTTATTATACACAATAAATAATATTAATAACTGCTCACAAAGGATCACTGCAATCACATAGTCTGATTTCCTGCATAACACAGACCTAGTATTTTACATGATAAGACTTTCATTGAGCCAAAAAACTTGCGACCCAATGAAAAAAGTCCATTTTTTCCTTACCTGCCTTCCTCCTCCTCTAAGATAAAATTCTTAGACCATCTCAAACTTAGTCTAAAAGAAATACTAAAAATCTATTTACTAGTCATTTCCAGAACAGAATTAGTAGGTTTGCTTTCTGCCCACACTGTGCTCCCTACCCAAAAATGTGTGTTGCCTATTTGTTTTACAGCCATCTTTGTGAAACAATGTAGCCCAGTACTCAATGCCTTGAAAATCACTACACATTTCCAAACTTATGGGGAAGTAAGATTGTTTGGCATTTAGAGTTATTTTATTTTTGGTATTTTATATACATTTAACTATATATTGTGAAATTGCTTTTTTGGGGGCCTTTTATTGTAGTGCTAAATTTGGCATTAGGTTTTAATAACCATGCAGTGCTTTGAGACCATGCTGAAAGGTATTTTATCAATTTATTCTATTATTACTTTGCCCCAAAGCTCACCTCATTTTCAGCAAAGGTCACTTGTTTTTTGTGGAGTCATCAGTTTTTCCCTCTGTTCATTCATCCTCCCCTTTCCCCAGAATTTTCTTCCTCATTGAGAAGGCCCTATTCTATTTCTAAAGCATGGCTTCATCTGGTAGGATTATTCTGCATTGCAGCTTGCCTGGTGCCACCCTACTCAGAAGCCAAAGGCATGAGGTATCACATCATATATACCCACCCTGACATTAGGAAAAAGGAGTGTAAGAGACACATCCCTGCTTTTATAACTGTCCCAGCTACAAAAGCTAAATCTAGCAATGAGAGATGAATTTCTTACATGTTATTTGTGTTAAGGGGTGGAAAATCTCACTAAACCACAAATCTCTTAAGCTTTTTCATGAAAGAGGAGACCTTTCTAGGTCCTTGCCTTGAGGCTTTCAACTAAACTATCAGTGTTCATCTCTGGGCTTATACATTGTGAGCTCTTCTATGGTCACTAAAGACACATCCTTTAAGTGTGAAAATGAAACTTTCAGAAATAGAGAAACTCTGTTTTGGCCTGGACAGGATGAGACATATATGACTCCATGGTATCATTCTGGATTTGTGCCATGAGCAACCTTGCTGAAATCATGCTGCCCCATCATTCAGATGATCAATGAAGATGTTAAACTGGACTGAACCCAGTATCAATCCTAGTTACTGGTCTCCAACTAGCACTGCCCTTTGGGTTTGGCCATTCAGACAGTTTTGAATCCATGTCATGGCTCATCCAGCCTCCCTATGGTTTCATTAGCTTCCCTGTGAGAATGTTATGGGAGACAGTGTTGAAAGCCTTTCTGAAGTCAAGGTAAACAACATCCTCTCTCTGTCAAGGCAAGAGAGGACTTTCAGAAAGTCTTTGTCTAAGTCTCTGAGGGAAGCAATTCCATCAAATAAAAAGAAGTCATTCATAAATTGTCTGTTACTGATGCCAAGAGAATAGTCCTTCTCTCCCTTAGTTACAGAAGGGAAGGAGAAGGGTAGGCTTTCCAAGGTAGTGTATTTATAGATTGCAAGTGGGACACATAGATTGGATTACTTACCTTCTACAACTGCTTTTATTTCTACAACAACTACAAAGACAGCCTAGAGTACAATTATATATTTGGACCTCAGCTAATTTCCTAAAGCTAGATAGGCAGAAATCAGGCTAATATTTAAAGTGCATTTTCCACTACTGCATACCTTAGCATTTTGCTGCCTCAGTGTGTTTGAGTAGAATTGTTCAACACAATTGCTAGTCATTTGGGTAGGATGCTGAGTACTGAGATGGTAATTTTTGCAGAGGATGCAATTACTTAAATGACCAGGACTGAATTATCTGTCACTACGCTTTCTTGAAACAAAATATGAATTATGTAGAATGCAGATCTGACTTGACATTTCCTGTACAGCATACTCCCTGCCTGATGCCTTACTAAGTCTTTATCACTCTTGACTAAAATCCATAAAACTCACTAGCAACAGTAGCAGAAAACTCTCCAGTGGATTTCGCACATTGCTCTCTTTTATGGAATCAAAGTCCTGATGAAAAGAAGACAGAAGTCTGGGATAATTTGGGGCATTTAGGGCTCGAGAAAAGAAGAATATAGAAGTATTATGAACCCGACTCCTGGTCAAGACTTTTGTGGTTTTTTTCCAGAGGAAACTTTTGAGAAGTTTTCTGATCTTTGTTGGAACATTGTTCTACAGCAAAATCCCTTAGCTGCATTCTCTCAGCCAAGAAAGCTTTATTCCCAGTTTTTGTACATTTTGCCCTGGATTTCTGGCTCAGAGAGAAAAAGGAGAAGAGGCTTAACCACTGCATTTTTTCCAAGGACAAAAGATGGCAATATCCGTCTTGTAGCATCTGGACATCTCTGTGCCCAGTGTCAGCAAGAAAACAGAAGTTAAAAGGCACACAGATGCTTAGCAGTTTTGAAAATAATTATTTTCTTTTTTTTTTTTTCCCAAAAACTTTAACACTACATGAGCTTATGAAGGTAACCTTATTTTATCCACATACATTTTCAACACTCAAAAAAAAATTAGTTGGCAAATCAAGATCTATGTAAACACTGGATATTTTTTCTTTGCTGCAAGTCCAAAATACGGTGGCATGAGTACTAAGATGATACCTCTAATTTACCCTCCACAGCTTAAAGACAGGTCTATATTTGGCATGGAGCAAGCATGGAGTAACTGTAATAACAACACAAGACATAGTGCTGTAACCCAGGTTCATAAGTTTCTTTTTCGTTGCTTCAACAAAACCACCACTTAAATCAAACTCTCCTTAAGAAATGCTGATCTGCAGAATATTACCAGATGGGTCTCCTGCTTTCTGAAGAAAGGGGGAAATGAGAGAGCCTCATGTTTAACGGCATATGAAAGAAGAAATACAATGTGTAAACTTTCCACTGACGGATATAATAGTGTTCTCACTTTTAAAGAAAAACAGTACTTCCTAGCAGGAGGCCTGCAAGAAATTTAACAATTACTCAAGATTTAGTTGTACAGCATGGCATTTTCAAACATGTGCAGGGTCTGTTATTTTTTGTAATTAAATTAATTTAAATAATAAATAATGTAATTAAAATACATTTGGACTGTGCAATCCCTAGGGCTGGAACTGTGTGCAGAGAAATGATGCATATTCAATGTGAAGTTTAATGAGTAAGAAAATGCAGAATCCTGGAAATCTGGTAATGCGCAATATAGTTTTGGCATCCTCCCCCTCCTTCCCCATTCCTTTTCAGAGTAAAAGAGGGCCCAATTTACCAAATCAGGCTTTAAATCATTCACAACTCTCTTTTCCTTAAAAGGAAACATTGCTAGTGTTTAGGATTTTTTTAGCACAACATGTGGTTACCCAAATGTTTTCCTACAATAGTCCTAGTGAAAAGTGATAGGAAATTGACTCTGTAACCCTGTAATAGTAATGTTTACTTTACCCTCATCAGAATTTTACAGACTATAGGAAATCATTACTTGTCTCTTAGTTTCAAGGCTGACCCTGATTAGAAACTCCTGCTGAGATTTTCAGAAGAGACTAATGTTGTCAAAGCTTTGCTTTTAGGGACCATCACCGTTCTTGATTTTCTGAGAGTTGATGCTGAGCATTTTGTGAATATCAGTCTCTGTTTAGCCCTGCAACAAAAACTGAAGGTCCCCAGTCCCTCGCCCCAACTTGCTTAAGACATTCAGTTTTGATGTTGCCTGTCAGATAAATGTGGTTTAGGCTGCAGATTGCACACAGAAGGACTTGGCTCTTCAAGCATTTTTTTTTCCCAATGACTGGATCAGGCACAGCATAAGATTCAGCTAGCTCTGCCTTTGGTCAAGGGGCAGAGCCCATCTTGGAAGCACAGTGGTGGCTGGAGCCAGGAGGTGTGAAGACTTATGATGCCTAAGTAGGGGTGCTGCAAGGTACCAGGATTTGTAACTTTGCAAAAGGACAGGAGGAGCCTTACGTGTGCTGTCTGGTGGCCAAGTCAGGATGGCAAAGCTCATGTGAGCCTGAGCAGTCAGTCTGAGGCAGGGCTGCCCTCACACCTGTCATGGGACAGTACCCTCAATTAAATATCAGCTTAACCAGACACGCTTTGGTGGGCTGCAAAAAGCTTACGCTGATGCTGTTAAGTTTCCTGATTTCATAGCCATTCGATATTTAAAATTTTCATTGCTTTTTTTTTTCTCTGTGTGTGTATGTATGTGTGTGGTTTTTCCTCCCTTACAAACCCCAGTTCCTGCAGCAGGAGAAGCTGAGTTTCTCCTAAAAATTGTCTGCCAGGGTGATTGATGAAACTTTAAAACACAGGATTGTAAAGATTCAAAAACCAGATGAAAAAATAATAATAATAAAAAAACCTCTCTACATTTTTATTGTTGTCTTAAGCGCTGATGGTTGTAAGGCCTGTCTAATGGTTTCAGGGGGCCTGAGTCAGGGGTTTGAAATCATTAGCAATATTGATGCCTCTAAGAAGTGAATGTTTAATACTGCCTTTCTTGTGGCTGGGCAAATTACTGTTCAGCCTGCTACTTTACTTATAGACAAAAGAGCCTTTATTTCAAGTGGTAAAGGTCAGGGAGTCGGTGCTGAAGACCCAGGAAAATATCCTGACATATGAATATGGTGTACACATGTGTATGTGGTCAGTTTCTGTTATATTTAGCTATTATCAGTATTTACATACCAGAGTAATTCAAAGTTTGAAATAAGGGATTACAGAGCAGCCAAGGGATAGCCCCCCTGAGCGTTTTAAAGACTCCATCATTGGGAATAGGCTGTGTGCACATTCTTTTCCATCCCTGCTGTGTCAAATATTGCAAACTATAAACTTAAGACATTTTTAACAAATGATAGTGACCAGTTTAAAGTTCTTGTTGTTGTTAAGAGTAAGGTGGATTCTGTGTCTGTTTCCAGTTTTGGGCATGACACAGAAAAATATTTCCACCTCTAACATTGACTGAGCTCGCTGGAGACTTTGGCTACCTACACTGGAGCTGGGCATGTGATTGTTTTCTATACTATATGCATAGGACTGGGACCCTTTCCTAAATATTTCCTTCAATATTGTATTAATTCCAAAGTTTTCTGTGTATTTTTGATGATAACAATTAATACAATATACAGCTGCAAATTACAGACAGATATTTTCACCACTTAGTGAAAGACAGCCACTTCCATTCCGCAGCACTGTTTTCTGTGCTGGGGACATGGAAGGATTTCCAAGCGATCAAAAGGTGGCAGCAGATCTCTGTTTCATTTCTCTTGAGGTGACTTCAACCCCTTGGAAAGAGAGAAAAGAAGAAAGGAAGAAATAAAGTTTTAACACACCAAAGAAAAAAGGTATTTCAATTTTAATGTCACAGGTAGCTATGGAAGGATTGTCTCTCACCTCTGCTGATTACATCGTACTAGGTCCCTCACCAAATGCCTTGAAGATTCAGCAGAAAAGGGGAAGCATCCTGCCAAGTGAGGAGCAGGATGTGAATGGCAGCCTGGGAAACAGGCAGACAGTGGCCTCAGAGAATGTGCAACCAAGGGCAAAAGTGGTCTCAGCTCTCACACCAAGCATACCAGAATTATATCCTTACTCATACTGAACAAATGCGAGTATACAAGCCTGATGCATCTGTAGATGAGTCAATAGATTGGATAATGCAGCTGTCATCCTTTCCAAGAGCAGAACCCCTTTGCCTTCCCATGCCCTCTGGGAGCAATGCCTGGGCAAATGTAAATGAAGGATTTCTTTTATTCAGAGGGAAAATTTGCCCTTGTTTTTGGGAACTCTGTTCAAGGGAATTCTGCAGGAGGGTCACAGTGGATCCTCCTCAGAAGGGAAGCCTTCCCTCTCCACAGGACTCCCCAGGTAGTGTTCAGGCCATAGAAGAGCCACTAGGAGCAGATGCTCGTGGCAATCCATCATGCTTGCTTTTGGAGAGATGCCTGCAGCCTTCTCATCTCCCCTAGAATGGCAGAGACTCAGAGGATTTAAAATTTCACATTTCTGTGAATCCTGACGGATGTCTCTACAGGGGCACTCGCAAACAATTGCAGCTCATAATACGGTCAAAGAAAGAGGAATTACTGATATGCCTGTCCGTGTGTTGCCTCTTCATACCTTTGCTTCATTTCCCCTTTCCAATAAATGTTTTTTTCCCCTTTTGATCTGCAGACACTACACATTGCAACTTCTCCAATCTATGAGCCACTGACACAGAAGGTTCACTGTTAGAAAAGGAAAAGAATTTGAAGGGGGAGGAGGAATGTACTTATTAACTGAACTAAAAAGGGCATACTTAATGCTTTGGTTGTAAAGGTGAGAATCTGACACCCAACATTTACTAAATAGTTCATTGTTAAAAAAGAAAAAATTTGTGGTAATATTTTTAAGCAGGTGAGGTGGAGCTTCCCAATGAAAGGGAAACTTAACTTTCTCTAGCTTGATCTTAGGTGTAAAAACACATTTTAAATGAGCTTACTTTCACTGGTGCAAGGCAGTCAGTTTTGTTTGTTTGAGGACTGTCTCTGATTGTTTAATTTAGTTCCTTTGGAAATAAACCAAAGCACTGGGTTTGATTCATGGATGACTAAATCTAAAGGGGAGTGACATGAGCATCTTACCTGACCACAACATAAGCCACACTCTTTCACTGCATCAAGTCCAGTAACATGAGGTGGTTAATTTGAGATACATTCGTTATGAAAATAACCAGGTTTGACTTAAGGACTGCATGGGAGGCAGTGAAGTAGTCCTGATTTCCTTACGATTAGTTACCAGCACAGTTAAACATTGTACCTTATTTTCAGGTTGGATGTTCCTAACTGATAAAGAAAAGGCAGCAGCTACAGAGTCACAAGGACAGCTAATACACTGGCAGAGGCTTGGTCAAAAACATATCGGATATCTCGAACAGGAAAAAGAAAATCTTGCACATGCATCCATTAAGATGTTGCCCATTACATTGCACCGTACACTCTACAGTTTTCTTATGTCTGCTGTTTTCATCCACCAGCAAGTTCTCAGTTTGTCAATATTCAGAACTTTGCTACAGATATGAGTATATTTCACTGGACAATGTCAAAGAAATAAATCATAATGGATAGGGCAAAGCATATCAGCAAGGAGGTTGGAATCTAGTCACTCAGATCCTTGAGGTACAAAGAATAGAGAGAAGAGATTTGGAATAGCTTTGTGGCGAACTAGTCAAGAGAGGGCTCAGGGCTAGGACTCAGCCTGTAAAGACATTTTTCTAAGCTTGGGAAACACTGGACAGTCAGCAATTGACCTGTTTCTATATCATATTGAAGGAGGAGAAGGTGCAGATCTGGATTTGGTCTGCTAAATTGGACCAGCACTGTAGCAATATGTCTGTATCTGTTTGAACCCATAGCACCTGGCTGGGAATAAATATATAAATAAATAAATATATGAAAGTCAGATATCCATGCTTTAGAGGATAAAAAAACCCCAAACAGGTGTG
>JAWWLV010000001.1:83229902-83271954 GCA_035041135.1 Platyrinchus mystaceus
AATTGGACCAGCACTGTAGCAATATGTCTGTATCTGTTTGAACCCATAGCACCTGGCTGGGAATAAATATATAAATATATAAATAAATAAATATATGAAAGTCAGATATCCATGCTTTAGAGGATAAAAAAACCCCAAACAGGTGTGAGAGGCAGACTCTGTGAGACATTGAGTGCACCTCTAGCAACTCGCTGACACTGATATGAACTGAAAACACTGTCCCTCTGGGGATTAAACCTTAAGTAAGAGACTAAGGGCCACTTCTTTCCTAGTATCTTTTTTCCCAGTTATTTTATAAGACTAAAGGATGTTAATTTCCCTTGCACTGTAATTATGACAGGAAAACATTTTCATTTACTCCTTTTTTCTGGAACAGTAACAACCTAAGATGATTGCTGCTATTATTTATAGACTTAGTCATACTTAAATATTTTCTTTCTAAGTTTGACTAAACTCTGCCTGGCTGCATTTTTTGTTTCAGGTTGAACAAAGAAAAAAAATTGCACTGTGCTTTTTACAAGTGACAAGAAATGTATTATTACACTCATAGCCCTATAGAGTAATACAAACACAAGGCACAAAGTACAAGACTAAGTTTCAGTCAGAGATGACAAAAAGGTATTATACTTTACACTGGTAGAAACAACTTACAGGTCAGCCTCCTGTCTGTTCATGTCATGTTGTCTTTATAAATGCATGGTTGCATTGAATCCTGTCACATTTTTCCTGATTAAGACTTGTGCTAGAGAATAACTTCAGTCAAGACTATCACACTCTCTTGTGTGATCAAGATCACTGCCTCTGGTCTATTTAGAAGGTAAGAAGTAGTACAGAAATTCCAAAATGCATGGAACAACAGCTACACTACTAATCTGAAATATTGTAGACTAAATATAGCACTGCTAAACCAAGACACTGAAGAAAATAAGTTCTGAGCCTTTAAATACTAGGAAAGTATTCATAGAATTATGGAACCATAGAGTGGCCTGGGTTAGAAGGGACCTTAAACATTATCTAGTTCTAACCCTCCTCCCATGGGCTCCATCCAACCTGGTCTTGAACACTTCCAGGGATGGGCATCCACTGCCTCTCCAGACAATCTGTTCCAGTTCCTCACCACCCTCACAGTAAAGAATTTCTTACTAATATCTGGTGTAAACCTACTCTCTTTCAGTTTGAAGCCATTCCCCCTTATCCTGTCACTACATGCCCTTGTAAGTAGTCTCCCTCCACCTTTTTGTAGGCTCCCTTCAGGTACTGGAAGGCAGCAATCAGGTCACCCCAAAGTCTTCTCTACTCCCGGCTGAACAATCCCAATTCTCAATTATCTTTTCTGAATAGGATGACTTAAGGTAATCCTTTTTTAAAGTTCTGATGGCCCATCAACAGATCAAAGTTTATTAATCTGGAAATTAGGAAGGGACTAGGAAGTCCTGATTACCTCTTCCAAGCTATGAGAATTGAGCTACAACTTCACACTATACCAACCAGCAGAAGGCAGACTGATTTCACCAAAAGATTAGGAGGAGTTGGTTTCCTGCCTTAGTTCATCCTGACCTGAATGCATCCACCTTCAAAATACACTGCAAAGACCATTTTTTCTGAAGCACGTTATGTGGAGAAGAGACACCATCTGAAAAAAAAACAGGGTAGAATGAATTTTGCTATTGCTTTTCAGCTACTGTTGTTTGCATCTCAGGATTAAGTTTTTTAGAAGTGACCCACTGGTGCTATAGGCCAACACAAACCTCAGTTAACCTTGTTAATCTAGGCTGTACACCAGTGCAGTGGGGGCTTGAGAGGTGAGGAAAACCATGAGAAACCAAGAATGTCATAGTACATCAAATCAAAGGTCTATTCCATCTAATATCTTCTAAAAGAGCATAAAAAAGGACAAAAACCCCCAATACTTAAGTGAAACACATTCCTCAATCTCTATTGATTTATGGCTCAAGAGCTCCTTTGCATGTGATGCCATCTTTGCATTTAAGTGAAAAGAAAATTGTGCAGCCTGCAGTGGAGGGAAGGGGGAGGCATTTAGGAAAAAGGATGGTTGAAAACAGAGTAAAGGTGTTAAGAGCAGGAGGATACAGCAGGTGTCTATCCTGGTTTCAATAAAATGGGAACACTGACCTGAAGTACAAGGAAGATGCACCTGTGAACTACTGGTATTTGTTTTCTTACTCACAGCATTCATTAGCTCTTCTCATATAAATCCTTGTTAAGTCTGTGACACCATCTACAGAGTATAGTGTTACTCCTTTATTGTATCAGGCTCAGTAGCTGTCCTAAACAACCAGAAGTTTTTCTTAGTCCTATGAATGATGTAGCTTGGACTTTTTCTGATGTCCACTTGAGATGATGTGAGCTACAGTGGAAACCTTTTAAATATGTTGTTTTATACACCTGCTGTTCACTAGTAGGAGCAATATTCAGAGCAGGGGAGGACTGGTGGTGCCAAGAATGTTTTATCTCACAGTAAAAAGTAAATATTTTAAGAGTACTTTCTATGGCAGTAAAGCAGGAACTATTTAAACATGACATCCATTTTTATAACGAGTGCACTTTGATCTGTAAACAGTCCTTAAAAATTAGGTAGGGATATTGCTTTTAGTAGTTCATTTGCTAGCCCTGACCTACAGGTGTGCACAAAGAGAGCATGTTTCCTACTGCAGTCAGTTGACTTCCCCTGATTTACAGCATTTTCAGTCCCTGCTTCATGTGCTCCAGAGGGTTGAGTTCCATTTTCTATTTGGAAATAGGCAGGCAGCAAGATAAGAATTACTTTCACACATGACTCTTTGTTTGCATAACACTTGCTTCCACTTAGTAAGAAATACATTATTATTTCAAGTTACATTTCCTTTGAAAAACAATGGTTTAATTTGAGCCATGAAATGTTCCTTTACACTTCTTTTTTTTTTCCAACCTTTTTTAATATGAAGCTTCAAGTAAAATCTAAAAGGCTGACTGAAGTTTTACACTTAGTTCTGTTTGCCTTTTTGGGGTTTCTCATGAAGTTTCTACTAAATGGTCATTTTAGAGACATGTTTAGTTCATAGTTCAGTAGCTCTGCATGAGAGCCGTGTACCATTGCTGTGTTCTATCATTTCCCCAGCTGTAAGTCTCTGTTCTTTGGATGGACAGAAGGAAGGATGAGAAACTGGGAAACATGGACCATCCCCCTCAGCCCCCAGAAAATCGTTGTTAAAGAAGCTGTGGTGGATTTGTTGTGACATCCACTTTACTGTGGGAAACTCTTCTGAGAGAAGACTCTGGGACAACTAGGGATTGAGGAACTACTAATAATACTGTCTGTCTCTTAAATCAGAGAGAACAAAAGATAAGGGGAAAGTAAAGGACATCCACCTCATCAGCTATCTCCACAATACATTCTGGGCGTAATAGGCAACTTTCTCTAGTTCTTTGCTTCTATTAAATGCCATTGACTTTACATTTTTGGCTTTTGAAAGAAGAATTTATGGCAAATCCCACAAGAGAAACCTGGCAAGATGCGGTTCATTAATGCTCACATTTCTCCAGAAGGAAGTATGAGTGTGTTCTTGTTAAAGAAAATCAGAGTACACGAATTACTCCACAGCCCCACAGCCAGCAATCTCTTACTACCAAAGCTCTTGGCAGCTCACTGCCTGTAGAAGCTCCCTTCTCTAAATCTGAAATCCAAATACAAGAACACCAGAATCCAAAGCAGTGGCTTTGATATATAAGATAAATTTAACCAGGTTATTCCATTAGCAGTAGCTGTCCTGTTGTGAAGGTAAGGAGCTCAGCATAGATGCTATGCTTTCTAGAATGTTTTCAGGCCTCATCTGATGAAACCCATGTGAACACAGGTATGGTGTTGGTTAGGGCAGTAGGAAGTTAAAGCCATTTCAGTTACAGCTGCACCACACCCTTGCAAGCAGTGTCTGTGTGCAGTGCAGCGTTACATACTGCTCCTCCTGGGTCCCACTCCTGCTGCCACTGACATTTCATGCTGTCTGCACTGAGAGTCTGCGCCTTGCACCTGCAGGTTTTCTCTTTTCTGAGGGTTCCAACACACCTTTTAAATGCAAGGGCTCAACAGGACAAACTGTTCATAGCTGAGAGTAAAACCACCAGCCCAAGGTTCTTCACTTTGACTGAAAGAGAAGATGAATCTGATATCAGTGGAACTCTTACAAACCCAGATAAACAGTTGGAACTGGCCCCATTTTTGCTGCAAATGGGATTACTTTTATGTGACACAGAGCTTGTTTGCTTGGTTTGCCATGTCTGACAGAAGTTCATTGCAGAGAGTTGACTGAATATGGCACTTGAAAACTTGTGAGGAATAACAAACGTTAAAAGTGTTTTCACTGCAACAACATTAGAATCAAGAAATATATAAATAACTCCTTTATGAAGTTGCATAAAACAAAAAATGTCAGGCATCTCTTTTTTGCTTTTTGTAAGAAGCTTTTCAGGAGGTTAAAACAGAATCATGACTATGGTAAATCCCAACCAACCTTTTTCTGGGAGTAAAAAGAATTATTCAGAATGCTACTCTTTTAAATTAAAAAGTGTACTTCAGCAATTCTTTTTAATTATTAGGAAATTATTTTTTGTTGAATTTATTTTTGCGTATTTGTCAAAGCCCTGAATTTTTTCCTGTCATGAACACAGCACATTTTGTACAAGCCTGATCTGCCTTCACATCAGTACAGACATGTCTGTGGGTGTGTGGTTTCCTCCTGAAATAGTTAGACTGGTACAAGTGCTATAGTGGACTGTTACCCTAAGATGGAGATACTGTCTCTTAATTTCATTACAGAAGTCCAAATTTCTGCAGTAGATAAGGCAGTAAAAATGTGTAGTAAAAATGAGATTCTGACTTTTAACAGATCTTAATTAGCTTATTAAGGACAGTCTGCTCTTGCCTCTTTTACTTAGTTGTACTTTGCTATAGGAAAATATCTCACTCCTGCTAAAGTCAAGACCAATGTTCATAATAGAAAGAACAAATATCTGTAAGCTACAGAGAGTACCTTGGGGGACATCCTAGAGCCATAAAAGAAAGAAGTACAATGAGGAAAAAACATTTTTTTGCCACTTATCATAAACATCAGAAGAGAAAGAAGTTAAAACCCCTTAAACTCAAAGCAGTATTTATAGTCATGCTCTTACTAATTGAGGTTTTTCTCTTAATTTCAATTTTAATTTTAATGACTCTCTAAGTTGCATGACTACAACTGGCTATTATCCTTTTAATTATGATGTTTTCAAGACAATACCTGAATTTAGTATTCTCAATATGTGAACATAAGATTTTTGTTACATTTTGCACAGTTTTATCTAGGTGAAGATACATCTTTGCATTTCATATCAGGCTGCTCACAGTGTATCTTTACCACTTTTTCTCAGAGGGATACTATTTTCTTCCTTTGAGGAACAGATACAATCAAAATAGGGGCCTAGAAACACAATCACCAAAATTTACAAGTTTATTCAGCTCCCAGAATGAAATCTTGAAGACAAATTGGACAAAAAGCACTCAATCCAATGCATGCAGAATTGGTTGTCTTAAAATGTGAATCCAAACAGTCAGTGTACTAGAGCTAACATAGATGAGATTCAATTGGGTGAAGGCAAATGGGAGGGAGGAGAGAGATTAAGAGAGAGACAAGCAATAGGAAATCTCAGACTCCAGGCTGAACATCAAAAGCAGCTCCCTTGTATTTTGTTCAATGATTGCCTGATATAAAGGAGTATTTATCTGTTTTATCTGAAATTGTCATTGAATAAAATGCCTAAACAGGGCACTCCTAGGAGAAATGGAGGTGTGGACTTTTGGATCTTGTCAGACAGGCAAAAAATGAATGCTAGCCTCCTGTGGCCTGGTCAAATGGTCTCTAGCTATGACCTTGGTGTACAATGAGTGTGCCCAAGCCATTTCCTGCTACAGTCCCTCTATGATCTGTCATGAATTTTTTCTGTGTCCAAGCACTTCTGTCCAGCTGCTTTTGGTATGCACTTTTGGTGAACACAGGCTTGCTTGGCAGCTTCAGGTGCCTTTGGCAGAGGAAGACTGTCCTCTGAATCCTCCTAGGATTTTGCTGTGAGATAGAGCCCAGGTAGACTGTACTTCTTAGGATATGGATTGCTTTGGTTTCCTGGGAGTCTTTGGTGAGAAACACTTGTGATATCTTCACAGCTGGGGGCCGCTCAATTAGCATTTTCAATCATTTTTGAATTTCCTTTATGTGACTAATATTTCATTTTAGTATCTGATCTTGAGTCCTGTGCACCCTTATTTTGGATAAAGAAGGACACCTTGTTATGAGTCACGAGTTTGAGAAGCAAATGGAGAAAGAAAATAAGAGTATGTTAGGTAGTAAACGCAGAACTAATAGATAACATTAGACGTATTTCATCTCATAAGTTATGGTTTAACTGTCTTGTGTTAACCATCAATTCTAAATATTCTTTTGCACACATTATGTTTGAGACCAAAAGAAAAAAAAAACAAAACCTCATAATTTGCCCAGACTACTAAACAAGTAAAATCAGAGGACGTGGAGATTTTTCAGTTCAGTCCATGCACAGCTGTAAGTTATTCCCTTTGCAGCTTGGACAGAGCATCAACTACAGCCATTCTGTAGCTTTAGGATGATAAATCAGAGGGGCCTATGGAAGGAATGGACATCAGTAAGATGCAGAAAATAACAAATTAGTTCCTCTTTTAACTTTCATGTGGAAATCTGCACTGTCCTCTTCCCCAAAGCTACATAATGAGGAAAACAAATTTTCAAAGAGCTTTCAAAGTTTTTAAGGCTCACTTCTGTATTCAAGCCAGCAAAACAACTATAAGTAGTACAGAACACGTGGTTGACTAACAAAGAAAAATTTAAGAAATTTAGAAAATCTCATCTCCTAGCAGACTATACAACCATATAAACCTGACACTCTGACTACCTCACTGGCATTTTATGTGTAGGAATGATTTGTGTCAGAAAAACTTAGGAGTCAAAATCTTATAGCTTGTTACAAGGGTTCATCCTCTTTCAAGGAAATTGCTGTTGAAAATAAATTTTTAGGGGTTTTTTTGATAAGATAATGTCTCTCAGTCAGGTAGAATCATTCCTCATAGTCCCTCACCCTGGCCCAACATACATATTTCCACTCTGTAAAGGAACCCAAATCAGATTTTTTTTTTTTTCACTTCCCTCCTTTTACCTTCGGATAATATGTTTTCTACTGTCCAAAATAAAATCCATTCTGATCTCAGGTGGTCTCAGGTAACTACTTGCATATCTAATTGTTGTTTCTACCAGCATTTCAATACAGTGGGTTTTTTATCTTGTAATCCATTAAAGGAACCAATCAATATATTTTCAATTAGAAAAGACTTCAATTTAGGAACAAAATATCATAGGGCAGCAGACATAAGTTATATGAAAAACATCCCATATAGCATAACATGTTCTGTATACAGACTCACCAAGAAGAAGAAATTACGTGGAGCTTTTTGCTGTTCACTGCCATTCTTAAGTCTCTCTGCAGTATTTGTTTCTTCCTCCTATGGAATATCTGCCTTTTGTATTTTTGCCCATTTGTATCAGTTCTCTTGGACTGATTCTCAGTTTATTTTGTCCTGTCAATATTCTTGTCTCTCTATTATTTCTGTATTGTTTGCACCTTCTTTCAATTTAGCATTAACTGTGAATTTAATTAAACTATGGTCATTAACATTCGTTTTATATGCCTCACTAACAGAATCCCTCTTCTAGTTCTTAGACACTTAAATAAATAAAATCTAATAGAGATCCCTGTGGTACCTCACTAGACACCTTAACCTAGTTTGATACTTGCTACTTAACTGTTTACCAAGCTCCTTTGAACACTCTTTAAACCACAGAAGAGCATGTATATTCAAACCAAACTGAATTAATTTTTTAGTTGAATTTTCATGAGACTCCATATTGAATGCTTTAACTGAACGCAAATAACTTACGTGTCTCACTTCTCCTTTTATATGTGGAGGTGCTGATTCTTCAACACTTATGATCGTGCTTAATTTTAAGCACATGTTTAAAGTAAGTGAAAGTAAACACTACTTGCAGTTAAATGAGTCACGCACATGCTTGCAAGACAGTGGCTTTTTTTCCTACCTCAAAAAAGGTTACTGTAAATCTGAGGCCTTATAGTACATCACAACTTTATCTCCAGAAATACAACCCCTCCAAAGTTAAATGCAATGAGCTTTATATCATGCCGAACTCCTCAGTAACAGATAAGTCTCAATTTTGCTTAGAGCGTATTTAAGGAAAAAAAAAAACAAACCAGAAACAGGATAAAATGATAAACTCACATACCAATAACCAAAGTTTTTACAAAAATTCATTAAGAAAAGAAATCACCAAAAGGCTTTGAATGGCTTGTATAATTATTTCCAGCCCAATTAATGGTTAAAACTGAGGCTCTCCTACTAGAACATGCAGCTGTGTTCTTGTCAACATTAGTGTTAAAATTGTCAAAAGTGAGACCAAAACTTTAAAAGGTGTAAGTCAGTGTCAGGCAGGCTTATTGTTTCCTGTAGACTTCTATAAAAATATTTCTGTTTTCTATAGTACTGATTTCTCAGCCCTTTCAATTATAACATCATGAAAAAAAGCATTTCACACTAGAACAGGAATTTCATTGTATAAAATTCATTTAAATTTAAAATGTGAGAGTAAACTAAAATATCCAGGTTGATTAAAATTAAGACGTCTTTCAAAGGCAAAATTAGGGAAAAAAAAGAGAGAGGTTCGAAGCAGGGATTTACTGTGAAAAAAAGTAAAAAAATCATCCATCAATTTACAGGTGACTTTGCTTGCAGCCCCTGCCATCTTTCCATTTCAAAAAGCAAAGTCCAAATTATCCTTGTTCTCCAGCAGTGGATCTGACATCTTCTGCACCAGGACTGACTGATGATGAGCCATGTCATTAACACAGCACCTTTTGTTGCAGTAAATGGCTCATGGCAGGGATGCTGGATGAGATGACGGATTCCCTTGCATCCTATACCACAGGAATACTGGTACAAAGCTTTTGAAGTTGCCTGTGAAAGGAAGCTTTGTGAAAAGGGGTAAAGTAAAACATTTAGAGATAGTTAGAGAAGTGAAAGAATGAGCACAAAACACATTTGGTTAGAGACACTTTAAAAATCGTGCCCTCAAAGTCTTAAGTTTCCTGATTAGAAATACTGTGTGCATGATACATTTATATACACATCTGGGACAAATCTTTTTTACCCTAACAGGGGTGAGTAGTCCAGTTAAGTCCAATGGTTCCCTTAGCCAAATGTATTGAGGAGGAAGTTCATTCTTAATTTGGAGACTACCAGAGAGATTTTTTCATGTAAGGTCCTTAGTTATAGAAAAATAAGGCATTTTAAAAAATACAGATCAATGATGTAGAAGATTATAATACCTCAACTGTGATGTCAGAAGTGACTTTTTTGTCTGCTCACAAGTACCAATGTAATTTCAAGTAATCTGGACATGTGCATGTGTTTACATAAATATGTGTGTAATTTGGTTTTAAGTTGTTTATGTACTCTATAAATAGATATTACATTAAGAATAATATATTATGTTATTTTATTTAAAATTATGTAGGTAGTGCCATACATATATAATGTTTATTTTTATAAAAATATTTTAAATAAATTAGTGTTGCCCAATTCAAGAGAACAGAATAAATAGCAAAACAGGTTTTATTTAAAACAAATACACTAGAATACTCTGAGACCAGAAAAAATTACTCTAAATGCATGTGGCAGACGGGGGAACTGAACCCAGAAGTGCTAAGTGATGCCAACAGTGATTAGATTGCCTCTGAGAATCAAATAATGAGCAAAACTCTTGGGACAGAAATATGAGGAAGGAAACTCTCTAAGAACTTCCTCCCTTAGATCTCTTTCGTGCCTACAATCCTGCTCCCATCGAGCATTTCAGCAGCTCCTGTGTCAACTCCGCTTAACCATCTTCAAGAAACTTTAAATTTTACCCTTGTACCTATTGCTTGAGTAACTGTGCTGCTCAGCTTCATTGAGATCAAAATGAAGCTTTGGAAAAAAATAATCACAAAGATCCTCATCAAAACTCTAACAAAGACATTTTAGTTCTCTCCCACCTAAACCTAATCACAGACCTCCTGAGAAGATTGTTTCCACTGAGGTCAAGAAACTTCTGCCAAATATTTCAGTGTGACAGAGAAAGCTAAAATTTACATAGGAATGTAAATTTACACGTACACCATATTTTTTTGTAACAAGAAAGTTATAATATTCAATTTGCTCTTCATTTCTGTCCTGCGTGCTATGAGCTGGAGATTTTACGCTATCCTTTGAGAATCCTATTCTGTGTGGGTATTAAATACAGAGCTAACAGTCCTATGGAACACTGAAATGTAATGCAAAATATAAAGTTCATTTAGGTCGACCTCACTCTATATATTGGGCAATATTATTCACATGAAAGAAAGAGCATTAGTTCAAGTGACTGAAAAATTGTTTCACTTCTATGACAGTGTTGTATTTTATCTGTATTGTATTTTTGTTGTTGTTTGAATGGACAAATGTAAGAAATACTAGCAACAAATAATATTATATAATCTGTATTATTAAAATAATTTAAATTATATTTAATAAATTATATATAACTACATATTATGAATACTATAAGAATACACATTTCTATGATTGTTTAATCTGTTTAAAATGGAATATTATTTTCATTCTTAAAAAAAGAAATTGAAGATAAATATGTGTGTTAAAATTGTTTATTGCTTATGCATAGAATTGCCAATTTCTTTTTATTTTCTTTAAGAAAAAATATTTTAGGATCTGATCTGGCTTCTTTTGAAATCAACAGAAAGCCAGTAATATTAGCCTCAGTTTGACTAAATTTTATATGAAGATATTTTTCATTTGGTGAATATTTTAGAAGCTCTTATGAGTTTTGAATTCTATCTCAAGATATTTTTCAGCTCCATTTTTTCTGTGGGAAAGTGGTTCAAGGTAACACCTTTTCAGTATCAAAATGTGTGCATCATCACACCCTACCTTTTGTTTCATCCTACCTTTGTTTTTTAAGGGAAAATGTGATGATGTGTTATCTGAACTCTTTAAATCTTACTTATGAGATTTCCTATATGTCATGCTGGGCTATCAATAGCCATTCAAGCAGACACCAATCTACACCAATCAAGACTGCATAAGTTCCAATCCAATCCCTTTATATTGTATTTCATTTACTGCACAAACTCAATTATCTGGACCGCTCTATTATTGAATCAGCCCCATAAGACCAATTTCCCCTGTCTTACACATACTTATAGGACTTGTAAACTTCCTGTATATTGTATTATACTGCTAATTGGTGTAATTTTTTATTGTTTAAACAAATCACCCTTAGTTGATAGGCTAGCATGGATAATGAACCTGTAATTTTTTAACTTTCAAAGGCTCCTTTCCTAAAGGATACTCAAACATCATAGAGGATACAAAATTATTTTCAAAGCTCTCTTCTCCCAGCAGATAGGACTGCCTGTATGCTTTGAACAGTACCTCATATTGTCTAACAAGTCTAATCTGTAAAACAGATCTTGCTCAACAGGAAAGAGTTTGTAGAGATAATAAACTCATTCTACTATATTCCCTGTCATATGTCACAAAACAGCAACACTTAGGAAACGTAGACCTTAACACAGACCTTTGGTCAACAGCTACCCCAAATTCTGGTTATTCCACCTCCAGCAAATAATTTTGCTGGACAGAAATAAAATCATTTAACCAATCAGTGTAATTAATCAGTGTAATATCCTCATATAAGAATTGTGTGTTCCACATGCACCTGCATTTTTTCCTCAGGGTGAAAGCATGTATTTTCAAGTTTTTAGATGACTTCTTACTACATCAAGCGTAGTTTTTATGATCAAATACTAAGAAGACATTTGGATAAAATATTTTCTTTCATATTATATTGTTCACATGAGATTCAACCTAACAAACTAAGATTTCAAACAAATGTAGTCCAAAGCCAACATGGAAAATGCAGTGGTTTTGCAACATGTTGTGTTTTTTCCTCCTGTAAATAATTAACTGGGCAGTGACCTACCAGAGCGTCTAAACATAGCTCTCTCTGTTTCCCCAGATTACAGACCAATTTTTGTTATCTTCAGTAGAAACCTTGCAAAAGAAACAATATGTTCCTTCCAAAGCATTTATAAATGTTGAATTAATCTCCTCCAAGCTGTTCAACCCTGCTACAAAACACTCAGCTGGGCAGTCTCATGGTAGCATCTCTTCGGTGTCGGGAGAATAAGCACCCCTCCTCCTAAGCAATTCCCTATCAACTCTGCGCTTGTGCCCTCATCTCTCTCCTTTGCTTGTGCCACATGGCCTGCAGAGGGCCCCCTGAGAAGTCACGAGATCCTTATAGCTCCCGACTTGACCTCTCGTGAATGCTCCTGCTTTCAAATCTTCTGCAAGATGAGTGCAGAGAAAAGAGACACATACTAGCTCAGGGAAAGCCTGGGGGTAGCAACTTTTGTTAAGCCTCAACTTCACAACAGATAGCATCACATAAAATACTGTTTTCTGTTATTGCACTGGAGTCCTGTTGCAATGGCTTTTTTTTTGGAGGGGATGATCAAAATTCCTGATTTTAATGGCAGTTGAAGAAGCTTTGAATCACAAAGAGGAGACCCAAAACACATTGATCAGGTTCTCTTGAAAGGCTTTGGATTGGGGGTTTGGGTTTTCTTTTTTTTCCTTCTTTTTGTAATTTAAACAACAAAGGCAGAGACTGAGATACTGGATTCTGAGATGCTCTCAAATGCTATCTTTTTATTAAACTGAGATAAAAAGCAAAATTTTGTCAGGGAAAGACATAAGGAAAAGAGTAATTCTTAGAGAAAAACTGTTTTAAGAACAACTCATGGGACTCTGAAAGATTACCGTTTGGTGGGGTTTTTTTCTGTTTTACAATTTGTATAGTCTTCATTTTAATTTCATTCATTTTTGTTTTACCAGGATATTCAGTAAACTAACTGTGCTCAAAACTTCACCACATCAATAGGAAGTCAGTACCATAAATACAAATACATAATTTTTCTGTATTGTGGTAACAAGTTAATGTACTGTAGAACATACACAGCTGTCTTTTTTACATCAACATTATCCACAAATAATTTCCTTGAGGTCTTGGTCCTTCTTCTGCTGAGATTAATTCACTAAAACCCACCAATGGTCAGGAGAGAATCATGTGCAACTGGGTGTCATTCTAACCTGAAATTGTGGATGGGTCAGAGTATGTTTCATGGAACAGTAGCTGAGAAGGCTACACAGTTTAGACATAACCTCTGAGACTTCAGAGTTCTTACTGCACCGAGTGCAGTGGTGCACACTCAGGCAAGTTGGTACTATAAGATGCTATGCTGCCATGCAGTGCTATTCTAGACAAATACTCCTCCAAATATTCAAGTATAATAGAACCCGATTTTGTCTCAAAACAAAAGGAGAAATAATTTTAAGTCCACCTTCACTTTGCAATTAATGATGTCATCTAGAGCCAAGCTTTTTCCTGCCATATCTGGCAAAATGAAAAGACTAGAAAGCAAACCAAACAGGAACTAGCAGGTAAGGAATTCAAAGAGTTACTTGTAGTCCAAAGCAAAAATCTGCTAATCATCTTCAGCTAAGTAGGTCCTCTGATTGCATTCTGTGGCTGCTTGCAAGTTTCTCAAGAATTCTTCTTTAGCATGCCAACAGCTTGACAGTGTATCAGATTGCATTTTGGTGCTATGAAGTGTTGCGGGCACCATTTAATTTATTAGAACATGTGCGCCCTGCTTTCAACCTTCTTTTCCAACAAGTCTTTCTCCTAGTGCCAAGACTGTTTCCTGAAGCCCTAGCCACTCTAATGGGCAAAAATGCAAATACCAGCCAGCAAAACTGATCTTCCTATGATAGAATGAGCACCTGTTGCAATGTTCACCTCAGGGATAGTAAAGCTGTGATCTTGCATCGCATGTAGCTCTTGCGAATTTATAGGATGACCCACCACAGTTACACTATACAATGGATATTGGGGGCATTCTAGTCTCAGCTGACTATCTAAAATAAGGATATATATATATTTATATATATATATGTATATACACACATACATATATAGACTCCACAGTCCTGTCATATTTCACTGTTGGATATCTTTTCTTCGCTGCTCCTTATAAATTCTAACTTAAGCTGAGGATTCAGAAGAAGAAAAACACCCAGTGATTTGGCAAAACCATGATGTCTTTCTAACTTCTTGCCTTTCATCCAGACTTTTGCTGGGCTTTCCTTTCCTGAAACAGATTGGCAAGATGAAGCATTGTCTATTATCACTATAATGGGATTGTCTATTATCACTATAATGGGATTTTGGTCTTCATAAGTTCACTTTGCTACCACATTTATTTCTATCACAGTACTGACAGGAAGTTCCAGTAAGGAGTAGTATCCCAACCTACTAAAGCTACTTGAACACACAGAAAAGAGATACCTTTCACCTGTCTAGGGCAGAACTTACCACGAATAGGAAAAGTAGACCCAGCAAATTGTTTAAGGACGAGTAACAAGGCCAAAAATCAGAACCAGTATTCAAGATGGCACCAGTTGATGGTACCTCTCAGGAAGAAACAATGGGTGCTGATTCAGACATCCTAGTTACTGCCATGCAACCTGCAGACTGCTGCTGCATAAAAGTTCTGCTAAAATATAGCCCCCAGACACTGCACCAAACACTCTGAATGGATCTGAGGCTTATTGGAGGGAGTGCACCTTCTACTTCATTTACCTCTGAGCTGAGAAAGTAGAGTATAATTGAACATGCTTCCCTCTTTAGTGCAATTTGCTCATGAACATTGTTACCCTGAGAGCAAGTGGGCATAAAAAACACTCCTTCTTCAACCAGAGAAAGAATGTGTGCACATTCTTACACTGCCTTTGTACAGGAAATCATTCTCAAACCTTCAAAGACATTGATGGGGGAAGGGAGGAGGCTGGAATGGTATTCCTTGGGCAAGAGCACATGAAAGTCTGGTTGGATTAGTGTAATATATTACGCAAATGTGACACAAAAATGTTCATGGATTACACTTCCTTCGCTGTATCATATTAGCACCTCATCATCCCAGCCTAGCACAAACAGATGCTAACAAGATATGAGAAGAGAGCTAGAATATGCTGAGGTTTCTGTCTCACATTAGTAGTGTGCACAGTATACTGTGATTCCGCTTGCCAAATGTGATGCACAAATTACTAATGCATTATCTTTGAAAAGAAACAAAACAAGACATTACTATGAAAAGTATGTTCACAGTGTGCTGCAAAAATGAAGATGTGTGCTCTGTGTGGCGAAAATCTATCCTGCCTCCTGAAAGGTCACAAAGATAGAGAGGAGTGTGTTAAAGTCCCTAACTCAGTAGAAATGCACTGTTCCCTTCCAGTGAGTTTCTTTAGATATTTTGAGAAAGCTTTAAGACATTGATTTACTCAAATTGTATAATTTTAGCAGGCTTCATATGGTTTTTATTTAACTGGATCTTTTCTTTGCAAGTAAAGTTGGCCTCGATGTTGAATCCGAGGACACAGAAAAGCATCAGTCATGTGCCAGCCCAAGCTCCAGCAAAGCTCTGGGAGATCTTGACTTAATACACTTTCTTCCTCTCATTCAGTCTTACAATTCATTAAATATGATGATATTACACATAAACAACAGCCTTATTGCACCGGCTACCTTTTAAAGGGCCAGAATACTATGCAGATGCACATGCTCACCTTTATACAGTAAAACCTACTTTTGCCCCATCCAGCCTCACTTAACATGCAGAGCTAAAATCTGGAAAAACGCATGTGCATGTTTGAAGATGCCTTTTTTTCATGTGCAACCAATGAAATTTGAAGCTACTGAAAAAACAGCCTTCCAGATTGCCATCTCAAGGGCTTTACTGCACACGAATATGTGGGAATTTATTATTATTAATAATAATAACAACAATATTTAAGAATGAAATGCACACTATATAAACTGGGTTAAGCTGTGCATAAAAAGTTTATTTTTGTTTTGTTTTAGTATATTTACATGGAGGAAATAAATACGACAGATAAAATCTCCTTGGCTTTCTGTCTTGAAACGGTAATTATGCCAGGCCTTCAGTGCAGTAAGGTTACGATTATACAACCCTGTTTCTGGTTTCCTCTAGACATATGTGCAATATATACATTGCACATAAATTGGCTCAAGCTAATTATTTTTAAATAACATGTATGCTTTTAAAAATAGTAAGCAAAAATGGAACTGCCTAAATCTATTGTGGGTCATGTTTTGTTTTTCCCCAGGCATTAAAAACCTGTGTCTGATCTTTTCTTGAAAATATTTTTGCGGGGGCAGGGTAGGGGGAAGATTTCCTCCCAGGTTGAAAACCAGATATAGTTTGCCCTGTTCTGTGTCCATCACAACCACAGCACTCCAGTTTGAGCAGAATCTCATCTGTTAGAACTCAAATATGAAACTGTAGCCTGAAAGGATTTTTTTTCCTCATGTGATTATAAATAGGGGGTTATAAGGAATTGGTTGGACACAAACCTCTTTTTATTACTATAGAAAAACTTGCTTGTCAAACAGCTGAAATATGAGTTTTCAAAAATTGGTTATTTGTAACATAAACCATAGCACATTATTTTACAATTCATAGCAGGGATATTGTGAGAGAAAAACTGTTGCTGCTGGTAGAATAACAGTGAAGGAACACAATGGCAGCATTTCAAGTCCTGATAGATACTTTTGGCAGGGACATCAAAGATGTTGGCAACAGCAAAGTCACTACTATCATACAGAAGTGCTACGAAAAGTGTAAAGCACTGACGTCTCAGCACCTCTGTCACCCACCCACGGGAGTCTGATGCTTCCTGGTACTTCAAGGAGTGGCTGGACTCCTTCCATTGCTTCCGTAATGTTACTGCTGAGGTGCATCTGCCATTTCCTCAGCTAATTTCACTGTTTATAGCACCATGTAACAATGGGGAAAGCTCAAAAAGCACACACTGGCAAAAGAGCTATACATGGCATTACTAGGAAATGATGAGCCCTGCTTGATGAAGTTTGCCATCTGGGCTGAGTAGCTACCCCATGATCAGATATCAGGAGGGTGGTAGTAGTGGTGTTCTAGGAAAAGCCAGAAATCCTGATTTCAAGTTCTTTGACGAACCCCAGAGTTCTAAACACTTTAAAAATCCCTTTAGTAACTGGTTTCTATGTAACATTTAATATATTTGAAAAAATAAAGAGAGAAAAACATGGTACATTAATAATATTTAATTAAATTACATAAGCATTAAATAAAAAATGAAAGGGTGCATCACCATGATTCAGGTTGCATTCTCTCTTTCACGTGAAAAAGGTGGTGAGCAAAGAGCTCAAGGCACATTGCCAAGTGTGTTCACTCTCAAAGGCTTTTTCCTACAGGGAGTTGGATGGGAGAAGTCTGAGTTTTCCTCACATGTTATTTGTTTATTTGACTATCAGTGGTTGACATTATGTCTGCTGGTTAATGAATGAATCTGGTTTTATGGCTTTTGCACTTGTGCTTAGAGGTCACCCTAGGCATACTTCACAAATTAGAAAAATAAATTAATTAATGAAACTTATTTTCTACTGGGAAACTGCACCTGAAATAACAACTATTTTCTCCAATGTATTTAGTTGTGCTCTGCCAGAAGACATTTCTTCCCTCCTTCGTGGCTAGAAAAACCTACTATCCAGCAGGTTGCAACCAGGTGCTGTTGAGTAATGATGACTTTATAAACTCTCATGTACTAGCTACTTTCAAGCAGCACATTTTAATTCTCTAGTTAAATTAGGCTTCTTTTCCCCCTTGAGTTATGCATGTATTTTGCAGATGATGTTTATCTGCCTGAATTCAGGCCGCCCATGCAGGTATAGAGGAAAAGGTTCTCCTACCTTTCTGCCTTCTCCCTTGAGGCCCATCAGCCAGGCCAGGCAGTCGAGCAATGGTGGTCATCAATGCAAGGTTTGAAGACTTTATTTTCCAGTGGACAGGGAGACAGACTAAAGCTCCTTCTTCTAGGTTTATTTTTTATTTAGGAAAAATCCCTATTCCCAGACAACCTGCTTATGGAGACAAAAGTGAAAAGGAAAAAAAAATTAATGAAAATAATGAACATATATTTATTACAAATCAGAAACAATTTTAAATTATTTTCCTTTCCTTGAAATTTTTAAGACTCTCCTCTTTGAATCTTTCCTCTCTTTGGCTACAACATTCTAAAGAATTGTGCTCAAGATGATAACACAGCAAACCCCTAATGAGAAATAAGATAATACCTCCTTTGACTTATGTATGATATTCACATCAGAATTGAATTCAGGTTAAATTTTAGGATTTTTTTTTTCCCTAGCACAGCCTCATATTGATTTTATATAACTCTCTGGTCAGTTTTTACAGAAAACTGTATATGAAATTTGCATACTGCTCTATAAACAAATTTTATATCATTTTCCATATAATTTCTGAAGGAACAAAGTTATTCATAAAACTGAGAATTTTGTTTATTCTGTGTATATACTAAGCTGCACCTTGAATGTGAAAGACCACAGTGAGAAACTTCCTCCTTGCTCCCTCTATTTTTGGCCATGCTAATTTGCTCTTTGCATTCTTCCTTTGCATTCTGGGAGGGAAGAGAATCCGTAGTACACTCCTTAGGTGAACAATCATCCGGGATGAAACAGGAAACCCAATACTGACAATTAAAACAAGGACACATAAGTCAGGGAAATGATTTGTCATAAACATCAGTTCTGTTAAGTAAATTCAAAATATACTTTTGAAATATTTCAGGTATTCTGTAAACTTAAATAATCTAATATTGCTGTATAAAGCAATTTATGTAAAAAAAGTTGCACATAAACACAAGCTGAAATACTGATCTTTCTTACAGGTGGAGGGAAGGCAACTTAGTGCAGTTTTTTGCCTGCTCTTCAAATTTTCTGGAAACCTTTATTATTATTTTTAGCATTATATTTATTTAGTCTGTCTCTGAATAATTGTTCAACAAGGAAATTTTATGAAGCTATAGATTAGATCCAGATGAAAAATTTAATTTCCTTAAAGTTGATGATTGTTTTGTAAAATTCCTTTAAAAGTGTACTCCTATGTGATTTTTCTTCCTTCCTTCATTCCTTTCAAAATACTTTAAAAAATCTGTAATTATATTTGTTACTACCAAGGGACTTTCATGATTAATACACATTATTCATATTCCCTAAACACAGATTTGACTAATATGCTCTATACTTATAAATGTACATTAACTGAATTCAATTTAAAAGGAAAATATTCCTAGTCTTTTCAATAAAAGAGGGAATAACTGGTAATAACGGCAGTATTTGGTATATTTTCCCTCTTTTTCTAAAATCAGAATTTCCATATGTTTTGATTTTGGCAGTTCTGTTAAGTAATTTTCATAAATTTTGTTTGATCCATGACGTAGTATTATTCATTTGCACTGTGGCATATCTGAACAATGTCATTACCGATTATTGGTCTGTTACATGATGCTACTTTTTTCCTGTCACTACATAAATCCTGAGTTCACAGAAACAAAATTAATTTTCCTTTGTATTGAAACACACTAGCTTTTCTTTTTTTTTTTTTCCTCTTCTTTTCATGAGCAAACTAGGCTGTACAAATGTTCACATAAAGCCAAGGCAATAGAGGGATAAAAGCAGATGAAGACAATTCATTTGAAAATCAAAGCAGTGCTCACAGAAATATGTTGGCAGGATTCACTCAGCTCTATTTCAGAGTTATTTAAACACTATATCGAGCAGAAGAGGAACGGGTGTAATAGTTTCTCCTGGAATCAGATCAATCAATTAATCTGTCTCTTTTTTTCCCTCGATCATTTAATTACCACTGCAAAAAAGCAGGGGGAATTAAGTCAAAAAATAACCATTCATATAACATGATGGATCTAATTGGAGCCTTTGTAAGTGATCAGATCCTGGGGTAAGGCTGGACCAGCGTCATCCCACCCAGTTGTGTGCTGGCAGGGTGCACTGCACTGGCTGCTGACTTTGGATGAGAGTTTCTGCACAAACACAGAATTTTCTTGCCTACGTGGCTAAAATCAGAGCTCTCACACAGCCGGTGAGATTTGGCAGCTGTGGCTGTGTGTCCTGTAGAGGCAGGGGCACCGCAATGAAGGGAGGGATGCCATGGCCGAGCTGACCTCTTTGGCACAGCTGCACTTGGCATCAAAGAACCTCTGGCCCTACCTGCACCCACAGAGTGCTTTCCCATCGAAAATATGCCCTTTTTACCCATTTTTCATTCCCTGTTTTTTGCTGCTTCATGCTCCCTGTCCCATCTGGCAGCAGACCTTGGGTCCCTGCTCCCACAGGAGGTGAAAGGTAACCCAAGGTCAGTCTCTCCCAGGCTAAGCTTGTTTTTGTGCCAGAACGTCTGCCCTTCCAGGGCCCATTGCTATTTTCCTCCCAACTGCGCTTGCTGAGCCAGGGGTGAGGGGAAAAAAGGTCCATGAGTGCATGCAGACTCACCACAAGCAGGATGGGCAGCACCATACACTTTGTAGCTCTCCCACTGCCATCTTCCTTGCCTTTCACCATGGCTGGAAAATCACCACATCCTCGGTTTGGGTTTCCCCCCACCCTGACAGTATGAAACACAAGGTTGTCATTGAACTTGTGTCCCAACACAGCACAGACCCCCAGAGCTCACTCACACAAGTGGCGTGTACTGCATAAGTGTGGGGCAGAAGCTCTTGCACCCAGCAGCAGGGCTACACTGGGGCAGGTGCCTGCCAGGATCAATGCTGGGGCAATGCCAGGAGCAGTAGTGGGGAAAGACGAGCCTGATGTGCTTTCCTCCACCTCCCTTCCTAAAGCAGTGCAGCTGCAAGCCACACCATTGATTTCCTTCCTGGCTCCTGCATTTACTGGAATCTTGTCTGTTCTCCTCTCCCACTATATTTTGGAGCAAATTAAGTATACATGAAGTGGGTAATGTTAATTAGTGATGAGGCACTGGAACAGGTCACCCAGAGAAGCTGTGGATGCCCTGTCCCTGCAAGTGTTCAAGGCCAGGCTGATTGGTGCTTTGAGCAACCAGGCCTAGTGGGTGGCATCCCTGGCCATGCCACGGGGGTTGTAACTCGGTGCTCTGCAACGTCCCTTCCTCTCCGCGGTCCGGCCCGGGCGGAGGCGGGAGCGGCGGCGGAGCGGCGGATTCCCGGCAGAGGGCGTCCGGTCCACACCGATCCCGCTGCCTCCGGAGCAACCGCGCCGCCGCCTGATCCCGCCTCTGCCCGGACGGACAAGGGTGTATATGTTGCATCAATATCAAAAGACTTTTAGTTGGAGGTTCTTTGTTGTTCTTGGTCTGGTTTTTTGTTTGTTGGGGTGTTTGTTTTTTTTTTTTTTTTTTTTTTTCAACCACAGGTACCAAACTCCCCCCGGGTAATCAATTTCCTGAAATTCTTCAAGGCTTCATAAGCCGTAACAATGAAAATCATAACCAGCAAGGATTTTAATTTCCTTATTGTGTTATTTAAGCGATGAGACATGACAAGGTTTGTGTTATGCTGGGATGTCGCCGTGCCTCGGGTGAGTTTTGTTAGGCAGGAGGCCGAAAATAGAGAGCTGAAACCACCTTGAGAGTCTGTCCTGGGCTGCCGCAGAGTTTTCAACATCATGCAGTGGACCTGTATGAGCAGGCTCAGGACAAAAAGAAAGAATCAAGGAAGAGACACAAAAAGATAGATAATTTCTGTCTTTTCATTGCACCATAAGCCATAAAAGAGCGTCTCGTTTAATCTTCATTTAATTTTTTTCCCCCTACTGGCTTCAAAGTGAAAAATAAGCAATATAAATTAATTAAAATTAATTAATTCTCTAACATCCTAATTTCATTATTTCTTTAATATCCTACAGTTTTGTAAAACCTCCCCAGATTTCTAAACTAAACATATATAAAACAGAATTAAAATTGTTTAAATCTTGGGTTCTTCAGCTTCATCTGACTAAAATTCTGGGGGGTTGTTTCTGTTTTTCATTGATTTTCAAAAATGCAACTCTTCTTTTTCCTTGCTACAGAATATTTTATTTAGAAAAAAGATGTTGTTTCATGTTTCTCTTATGAGCTATTTTATTATATTTCATATTGTCTGCTTTCTATCTTTTGTCACCTGATGGTTAACAATGTGTATCCCATATTTGTCTCTAAAACATGCCTCCTGCTTAAATTGCTGCAGCAACAGTAAAATCAGTTAAATTCCCTGTAAGAGAAACCAAAGGAGTTGTTCCTGTCTGCATCAGCAGAGGTGTAGGGGTTTTCCCTGTGCTGACAGTACATTCTAGGGGAAGAAACCTCTTTTTAGACAGAATTCACCTTTGAAGATGGCAGCACATTGTGCAAGTTATAAAAGGTATTGTTACACGAGAGCAAGAGAAACCTTGACTCTTTGCAAAATAAACCAGTCAAATCACGAGTATTTTGCAAAGCTGTGCCTCAACCCCAGTCTCTCAGACTCAAGCCATAACAGACGCAACTCACACAAAGTTACATGTGTGTGGAAGTGTTTACAGAATGAGGTGCTTGACTTTTGAAATTTTTTTCAACTGTTAGTTTTAAGCTCAAGTGCTTTAGGAAAGGAGAGACAGAATTTGGGAGTCTGGCACCTAGTACTCAAAATAGTCACTAATCTCAGTGAGTTAGATCTGTAAAAATTTCAGAATGAAGCCCCACTAGAAAAATCCAGACACAGATGCAAAGTATGGGGGGAGAGAGGTAGATGGGAAAAGGAGCCCTATAGAGAGGAAGAAGTGCAAAGGGAGGTAAAGTGAGAGCAACATACACAGGGAGAAGAGAGAAATGGGGGGAAGAGAGAAACAGGAAAAGGAAGTGGGAGCCCAAACCATCTTGATGATTTACCAGATAATAGTTAGGAATGTCATTAAATGTATAAATATGTCCCGGGTTTTTTTCTTAGAAATGTAAGAGAAGGGTTGGGAAAATTCAGAAAGAAGAAACTTCATCAGAAAAGTTTTATTACATATCACCTATTCAGTGAAGTATCATTAAAAACAAGAGTCACTGCAAAAGCAAGAAGTCGTGGTGATAATCTAGCAATTTAAAGGCACCCAATGCTGAGGGGTTGGTCTAGTTGATGGGCACTAGCTTGGTGTTTCAGTGAAAACACACTGATCATACACATAATGAAATGGAGCAGAAAAAAACAAAAAATTTGGTCTCATAAGGCCGCATCAGAATAAGATCCTTGTCCCTTACAACAGCTGGAGTTCTTAGAGACACTTACCATCAACCTGTGAGTATGTTTCGCTGCTATTTGTATAGAAATCCAAGGACCCTATAATTTTGGATAATTTGTTCTCAGCATGCAAGAATAAGGAATTGCTACCATTTTGTTGAAGTCAAAATAACATGGAGAACTGTATTGAAAACCATCCTGACAGCTATTTATGTTAGACAAAACCAAAGTACATTATGTACTTTTAATTATAGCTGTGTACCATCTTTACTGCCATAGATAAAGTTGTGTCAGCACTTTCATTACAAACCCTTATTTTTAGGGGTTTATAACTCAGCTGTTAAATTTTGCTTTAGGCTGAAACTAGGCATACAAAGCCTGAGCCTGCAAGTACTTTTTTTTTTTTTTAATAATTAAAAAAACCCCACCTAACAAAAAAACAAAACAAAACAAAAACCTTTTGGTCACTTTTTATTTTATTTTATAGGAAAGCAGATTTTAACATTCACTCATTTCTAACTCTGAAAAAGTTTCATTATTTGAATTTTACAGGCTTGTCCATTATATGTCATGCAGCATTTTTAAATGTAGAGCTGCTTTTATTCATGTTGGCAAATTGGCTACTGTCCATAAGAAGTAACTATTTTTAATCCTGTTTTTAAGCGTATATCCATATTTATATTGTTATGATCTATGCTCTAGACTCTGTCAGGAATAGTAAATGACAGGCCATGTAGGTTTGAGCACAAAGAAAGAACCACAACAGCTGTTAGTTTGCAAAACCCACACAACTTGGAGTGTAGTCTTCAGCTCATTAGCATAATTAATTTTTAATAATGACAGCATTAATTTTTTGCCTGAAAAGTAGAGTGTAGGGCCTTCTCCCACCAGTCGTTACTTAGACAGAGCTCGCTTTGTCTAAGTCAGTTTTATCCCCTCAGTGGAAAAGTGCTGACATCCCTCACTAGTGATTTGTGAACAAACCGTACTCTCTCATGGTTTGGGTTGTTATGCCCTGGCACCTACACGAATGACCCATAAGGAACAGAGGTTCTGGCAGGCCCAGAGTCCTGCTTTTTCTGCCACATACACCAACAGGGAGGTGCTCACAGTATCTCAAAATGGCCCACAGAGGGAGATTCCATAATTCTATGTTTCTATGACTCTTCTGGCTTCAAACCACTAAATGAATTACAAATCATATCCTTTGATAAGATTTTATTCCGCTTCAAAAACACCATAAATGGCCAAGGAAGTAAAAATTTTAAATAGATTATATTACTTTTGGTGATGTCTCTCCATACTTTTAAAACAATTATCTAAAATATTTCTCATCTCTCACAAAAACTGAAGTATTTAACCTGTAAACCACAGATTATCTGATAGATACTTATATCACTTTCACTCAACTCCATTGATAAAATTAGGCTCTGGATGTCATTCTAGGCTACAATCATGATGTGTCTTTAGAAAATAGCATATGTGAATGCAGAATCTGGCCGGGTCTGCTAAGTAAAAATGAATAAACTTTTAAAAATCACCTGATCCAAGTTCATGTCTGGCCAGCAGCACTGATTCTATTCATGTCCTGCCTGTGCCTCTCTTATTTTAATTTGGCTGAATGGCTATTTCCTCTCTCAAGAGACACGGCAGAAAAAAAAATGAAACCAAGACCCACTAAATAGCAATATGTGTACAGACTTGTAAACACGGTCAGCTTTATCTTTAAGCATCTATCAAGTCAGAGATCACGCAGACTTCAGAGGGGTTCTAGCTTTATGGCTGCCTGAGAATCCGGTCCATTGATTGAGCACTGGACCACAGCAATCCTTTCCCACTGGAAGCTAATATATCTCCATTATGACAGACTGCTCTTGGTCTTACTCATCACAGCAGTAGGACTTAACCTGGGCAATTTGTGGCTTGCAGTTTTGACATTGCTTTAAAAAGCATTTCAAACTGGTCCTCTTACATTCCAGCAAAGCAATTATGGTGCGTGTCCAACACTATTCAAAGAGGATGACATAACCCTCTTGAGAAGGGACATCCCCATTTCCCTATTTTTTCACAAGCTCACAAGCACAGATCTGCAGGAATCCGGGGGAAAATAAACATTTCTTCACTTTAACCGGACTGTAATCCACACTAGAGCAGGAAGCATCAGTAAACCGAAAAGAACCCTTTGTACTGACAGCCTAAACGAGAACCTGTGAAGCGACAAAAACAGGCAACCAGGTAAAATCAGCCCTAGCACCCACAGGCAGTGCACCCCTCTTCTAAACAACATTACCACTACCAATAAAAGGAAAATCAAAATGGAGCCAGGTTTTATTACCGAGAAGGCGCTCTCCCTCTCCGCTGCAGACAGGAAGGGGAGGGGTCTGGTTATTGTTGCAGATTTTTTCTCCCTCTTTCTCCGGGTCTTTAATCCCAGACTTGGCTTGTTGCGCTTCAAATTGAAATATCCTGAACAGATGTAAAAACACATGTGAGCCACTGCTCGCAAGCTGTGCAAAGCTTTGTTTCATCTGCTGATGATGTGAGCCTAAAGGAGATCTTTTTAAAATTTCATCACTATTCAAAAGGATAATTAATACGTACCCCCAGGCTTTGATTATGCTATACCCAGTGTGTACTGCTGGTACAAAAATAATGAGGCTCTCATCAGGCCGAATGAATACTTGCAGCAAACATTCAGTTTCCATAAGAAATTTAAGATTCAGCGGCGGTACCATGTAGGTGGCTTAATCTAATTTTAATTTGTAACACAATACAATAGATAAGATCATTTGTTTGTAACCAGCACAGGCATTTTGTTTACATGAAACCCCAGTCAGCATTCAGCAGATGGTCTTTTTAAAGGCTTAATTGAAGTTTTCTAATCTAACCTTTTTTCTATCCATTACAAAGGGGAAAATAAGAGGAAAAAAAAAAAAAAAAGAGAAGAAGGGAATTAAGGCAACTACAAGGATGTAGAAAAATAGCTGTAAACCCCTTTTGCAGAGAAAATATGGAATAACATTTCTGCCTGCTGTCACAGGCAGGTTTAGTCAGAGCTGGGAAGATGCTGAGGTCAGAGTTTTTAAGCAGCTCCAGAGGTATTTGGATAGGCCCTTTGCCCCCACCTTTGTTGCTACTGAGAAGGTCGGCAACAAATCACTGCCCCTGCCACAGTTGCCATTCTGCCTCCGCCAGGCTTCAGATATTAGCTACCTGAGCTTTTCCACAGATCAGGCGTCTCCTTCTCACGCCTGCCTTCTAAGACACTCATTATTACATTATAATTTCTATGTACTTTCTGCATTCAGCTGTTCTGGTTTCAGTCTCCTTCTGGTCTGTCCCTGCTGCCCTCAATATTACCACACTTACCGCAATAAACACTTTTCTCCTCACTGGCTCCAGGCTGCCTCTGGCAGCCTTCCAGTGATGTGCTCTGGAATACAACCTTTCCCAAACATTTAAATCCTCCTCACATAGTGTATATTCAAAGAGTTTGGCTAACTTGGATTTCTAACAAAAAAAGTCAAGTGAGGCTTTTATTTTCCTTTTCACAGGCCATAGGGAGCACACAGAGGGCAGATTCAAGGCTCCGGGTCCTTTGGGAGTGATGTGCTACCAGAGTGCTGGTGCAGAGGAGCCACTGTGCTCTCTTGGCTGTACTGGTGCCACAGCCTTGCAGTGAGCTCAGGAGGGCTGGCACTACAGACAGGGTAACTCCCCATCTGCGTTGATCCAATCTCACTACCACCACCTCTGCAATAGGGATGTTATTAACGCCCACATGGCCCAGTTCCAGAGCTTTACTTGCTGAGTTATGAAAGAGGTAAGAAACTTATACCACATAATAAAGAGAAATGAGTTTTACTCATAGTAAATGGCTTGCGAACAGTGGCTTTGGACTTTTTATTAAACAGAGAACTATTCACCATTGAGGAATAAACAGGCACTGCATGCTTATAACACCATCATAAAATCTGGTATGGGTTGGATTGCTATCTAGTGGTTCACAATCATATGGGCAGAAATTGAAGAAAAGGGCAATCAAAATAGAAATCAACTAAAATTGGTAATTCCATTGGCCTATTTCTCCTTAGGCACAACCCATGCCTATGCAGCTGTCTGTGAACAGAGATGCATTCGAATAAATCCTTGTGCCCTAAGCCTAAAGAAGACAAGCCATCTTCAACCCAAAAGCTGTAACACTATGTTAACAACAGGCCAAGCTAATTACACTACACTTTATAATGATATAATGACCATCAGTGTGAGTGGAAGACTGTTCATGAAATTATTTATATGATGAAAGGAAACAAATATCAGTATTAGAATAAAAATATCCTCCAAGGAATCCACAAGCCAGCTGGGCTCACAAGGTCAGATTCAGCACTACATTCATGTAACTATGTGTTTTTTGGCTACAGGGAGAAGTTTAAGGTCTGCTGACTCAAAATCCACTGCATGGAGGGGAAACTAACAGATGTGCCCACACAAAATTTGTAAAAAGTCATAGGTTCTCACAGAACCTAAAAACCTCATGGCCTATTGATCTATATTCTAAATCAATGTTATTCTAAGTCCTTACCCTTTTCCTTAGGAAACACTATTATTTTTGAAGTCAATTTTACTGGGCTAGACATTCAGGAAGAAGTCATAAATGTTAGCAGCGTTCCACCTTCAGGCTGACACCATCGTTAATTGCTTACAGGGGCTGCACTATGGAATCACCTCTTAGTGAAAGTCCTGATTTACAACCAATTTGATTTCTCTGTGCTTCACCATGGACTTAAGAGGTTCTTCTCAAAACGACACCAATAACACCTGAAGTGATGGAAAACACCTCTTCACCTGTCAACCATACCCAAGATGAATTTATATCCTCTTTTTAGGCAGCCCTTAGGAACTAAGATGATGATACACTTTCTAGCACATCTCATTTCAGGAGAGAGTAATGTCAAGCACAAGCACAGACAGGATGTGATGGGTTATGGGTGCAGCAGAAGGTTAAAGAGATAGAGATACACAATAACTTCAATGATTTCCAATTATATAGATGCAGTCCTATGTCCAGAAAGGGATTTAAACTCTGGAACAAAATCAGTATAAGTTTAGGACTAGGAATCCTCCCAAGGAGAACATAAACTAGGAATCATTTCTTGAACTGCTTTTCTGGAATGAAACACAGCAAAATCCATTAACCACAAAATATATAGCCTGATGGGGCTTTTTCCTAATGCTGTTATTTTAGTATGCTGTAAGGGCATTCAAATACAGACCTTGATGTAAGATGTTCTATTCACGAATAAAGAAAACATCTTTGGATATAAGGTTTCATTTTGTTAATTTCATAATATTTCATCAATGTAAACTTCAAAGACCCTTGGCTGTGCAATACTTTGATACTAAAATGTTCACTTTAAACCTCATATTGTTAAGGTAGTGTGCAGGGATTTATCTTCATCCTAGTGAGATACATAATTCAAATTCTGTGTAAGTTATTTGAAAGCATGGATTCCTGTAATTCTACAGGAATATGGAAAATAAAGGTGTGGAATGAAAATGTTCATTGACTGAAAAATGTGCATCAGAGAAAAACAGTGCCACTAGCAGATTACAGGCAGAAGCATAAGAAACACAGAAGTGGTCTTCTGCATTTTTTTGCATAATATAGCCCCCCAAAATACAGCTGCTTCCGAGTGATTTCCTGGTGGGAATACAGAGGTAGTCCCAACAAAACTAGGAGAACAGGTAAGAGTGGCTTTTCCAAACCAGCCATCAAAATGGAGCACTGTCCCAAAAAATTTCCATGGCAAAACTGATATAGCTTTGGGGAGCAGGGTTTCTTCTCTCTCACGTTTCTTAAATGCAAAATTTAAGACAAATTTTCTGGACTTCAAACTGGTGTCACTCCTTTTAGCCTCTTGCATCTCTGGCTAGGCAATACACCTCCAGAACAACTGGAGACACACAGCTCCTTTGAAGATCCTTATTTAAGGGCCTTATTCTGTAAAAATATCAGGCCTGCAGATTAAATCTTTCTAACACATCAGAGGCATGTCACCCTAGTTGTTTTATACAAACCATTGGATGCATGATCAGAAGAACTCAGTTGTGTAGTGTTCGTTGTAGTAAAAAGAACAACAGTCATTCATAATCCAGATCCTGCGTGAAGTACCATATCTCCTCTCTAAGAAGGGGCAGTTCATAACCAGTTGGAAAATACATAAGGAAGTGTGTCAGGCATAAAATTTCTGTTTATATTGGTTGTGCACATATTGCATATAAGTCTCTACATTGAGGTTGAAAATCATGTACCTTGGATAATACATCCTTCTAGTTAAAGGACATAGGCTCTTTAGGGACTGGTTTAATAAGGGATGCTGGCTTTTTGAAAGTGAAGATTCATTTAATGTTACTTTCTTGGCTGTGAATCTTAGAAAAGTTGGCATTTTTACAAAGCTGCTTCCCCCAGTTGAATCTGAATGCAAACCCATCGCCAGCCTGGGATTCTGTAACTTGACATCTGTTCACATTGATTTGCTGGTAGACCTGCACTGAAGGGATAGCGTATAATGTCCAAACTCTTAGAAAAGAGGAAATGTATTCCCCTGTGATCAAATTGAGATATAATTGTCACATGAGCTAAAGAATCAGTCTGCATTATCTGAGGAATTCTGATTTATTAATCCATTGAACCTATGCTGTTTCATTGAAGTCATCCAGCATTTTACATGGACCAGCCCAAATCAGAAGGACTTATTAGTGGGGAGTTATTTTTAAGATGTAGAGGCTTCCATAGCTTAGTTCACTGCGGGATGTTTGGCTCCAAATTAGCATATCTGGTGATTAGTTTCTCTAGCTGCCTAATTCACACACGAATATCTTGGTACTGCTGCCACTGAGGACACAACTGATCTGCTAAGGAACTATAGGTGATCTATCTATCTGCACCACGCAATACAAATTGAATACCCAGGTTGGCATTCAGATTCCACTGGAAACAACAGCCTGATAAAAGTTCAGAGCTTCCTGGAAATAAAAAGTTGTAAAAAAGTACTCCAAACTGTCTGTGGGCACTCAAAAAGTGAAAGACATCCACATGGAGGTGTTGAATAAGACCACAGCTGAGTACCGATACTCTACAGCTGATGATGAAACAGTCTTCCTATTAAAAGTCTGGATGGGCAAGTGAGTTTTAACGTGCACACAAACAAGGCATGGAAAGAGCTGCAAATCAGGCCTGCACAGCAGAGTTGCAAGTTTCCTGCATTTCCAGTGCTGTGAGGTCATGCAAGAGAGGGCAACCTTCCTCTCTCTACAGGATCCATATCATCTCTTTTTGCTGAGTGTCAAGGGACACTCTGCATAAGGCAATTTGGGATGACCACTAATAAGGTTGCAGAGAAGAAAGTTATGATAACTCTTTTGTGGTTGCTTTTTTTAATTTTTGTCTGACACATAACAGCTGAATACCCTTATCTTATGAGTATTATCCTGATAATGAACAAACTGTACTGTTCATATTTTGCACAATATTGTTTAATTTTGATTGCTTTATACACACATGAAGATGATGAAACACAAACTACAAGACCTTCTGTTGAGATCCCCATGAGCTAAAACTCAAAGCCACCACTGAAATCCATCCTTGGGCCACTTTCAGGCTGCAAGAGCCACAATTTTCCCATAACAGAGACCCTAATACGCAAAGATCTAAAAGGGGCAGTCTTGGTGAGACCAGAGTTGTGAAATGGAGACTTCTATTTTTTTTTTTCTGGTGATACACATGTACGTAGAGAGCAAAGCTTGATCTGGAGTTGTCCAAAACATTGATAGTTACCAAATATGATATATGGGCTTCCTGATAAAACATAATTGTGAAGCAGTCGTCCAAATGCCATACTGTCCACTTGGTCACTGGCCTGTGACCAGCAGCAGCATACTTATATGAATGGACTGATTGCGATACAGAAATAAAAGTTTTTGTATATCAGTTAATAAACTTTGAGGGGTCACATAAATAATCAACAGGCACTAAAAAAGAAAACTGTAAAGGCAGTATCAGAGACTGATGCTCTAAATCACTCTCAAGGCATCTTGCCTACCTGCTAAAATTCTGTGACACAGGGACCCTGGCAATTGTAATACCTGGTATTTTAGGGATGCTTCAGTGAGGATCAGAATGTGCCACATACAGCTGCCCAGATAACATTTCAGGGCCCAGCTGCAGCTGGGCCTAAATGTCTGCAACAGAGGGTAGGTAGAAGTGATTACCCCTTGCAAAAACAGAAGCTTGACTATGGAAGTCAGAAGTTAGTCTTCTGGACCTTGAGCAAGTCTCCCACTCTTTGCATTGTTTGCCAATAATCTAACTTCAGGACATCAATCATCAGGACTTACCATAATGAACAAAACACTCAAGAAAACATATCTATCAGGAAAAAAAATCCAAAGAGATGTTTCTACTTGAAGGAAAACCTTCAAATCACCTATGGTGCATGCTATTTGTCCCTTTGAGCAAAGACAGGTATGGTTTCAGGCTTGACATTCAGATACACATTCTGCAGTTGATCTCATTTGTTTCTTCCAAACAAAAGAACATTTTGCAGTCCTTTCCCTCCTTTCCCCCCACACATTCTTCTTGTAAGGTAAATGATGAAATCCAAATCCCGGGTTAATGAGTGCCAATCATAGCTTCAGCCCCTTTTTCAGGCTTGGCAACAAGTTCCCCGAGCCTTAGCAAACAATTATCATGCAGCTACTGTAGAAATTGATTCTTGGGTTGACGAGAGCAGTCCTCCCTCGGCTGGTAAGGTCCTGCCATGGGAAGCAATTACTGTAAGATGCCAGCTGACAGACTCATTCCGTGGAAAGTCAGGTTGTCTTGATCCTCAGGCACTCTCTAGGCAAATTGTATCCTTACACTCATCTCAAACCTCTTACGAACTGTTGGCTTCTATCAGGAAAAATGGATTGTTCCCTTTGTTTCTGTGGCATTTGATAGAATAAAACTGGACATCCTGCCTGCACAATAAGGAGATTTAATTTTAAAATTCCCACACCAAAATGCTGCAATATGATAAAGAAAAAGAGAATCATAAAGCAATGAAAAGTGCTACTTGCCTAGGGAACAGTAATACAGCACAGCTAGTAGGACTTTTTTTGTGTATAAAAAGACCCAAATACCATTAGCAGTGGCCTTTCTTTACTGATCATAATTTTCTTTTCTCCCTAGTTTTCAAATCGTTTGTAGTAACACTTCCACATCACTTTGCCTGACATCTTTTGGTTATTACTTTCGGAATTTTTTAGAATCTTTGCTATTCCAACGTGACAACTGGGAAAAAGCAAAGATTTTCTGCTTAATTAGCTTTTCTGACAACATCTGAATGGTGATTGAAATTTTGCCAAACACTGATGAGACAGAGACACATAGCCAATATCAGCTAACAAAAGAAGGTGGCATTTAAAGTCAGAGAAAAGCGATTAGTCTTGATATCTATCACTAGGTAATTGAAATATAAGACCAGCTAAATAAACAAGCAGTAAACCATGCAGTCCACTTTAAATAGTCACTAAGAAAGAACACTCTTTTTCATAAATTCATAAAATAACCCTTGAACTAGCATATTTGTTGTTGGTTGTGGAACAAGTTCGTGGAAGGCTTATCCCTGACTTTAAAAACCGCAAACCCCAAAGACACTAAGATATAAAAGAGAGAAAATGGGAAGAAAAAACAAGATGTAAGGACTTTTTATCCTTACCTAGATTCTAAGTTTTACCTTGAGGTACCTGGAAAAATGCTGGAAACAGCAAGGGTGGTGTGAGCCTTTGAGGTGATAAAGACAAATATTACAGTAAATGGGCATTTGAGCTCACAGATGGCTAAAAAAAGAGGGAACCCACGATGGCCAATTTAAAACGTGTTTTGATTGAGAAGTGCTGCATCTGCAAAGGAAGCCTAGAAGGTCTTCAGATGGTCAAAAAAGTTCACCTAGAGTAATATGGGTTAATATTGCTACTTTTGCTATCGCTATTAATCCATCAGTTCTGCTGAAACCTTTAGGACCTGAGAAGATTTTAAAAATATATTTCAGGTCCAAATCTCTATAGCATCAAGCAACCAATGTGCTCAATAGAGCAAAGCAAGCTTTAAAAACCTGAGAATTGGGCTAGGCTCTTTTCAAATTCTGATGAAACTTTTGTCAGGATTTTCTCTAATTAATTTTCAGTCTTTTTAGACATTTTTTTCCCCTTGAAAAAACCTTTTACAATATATTTTCACCTTTTATTTTTGTATTAACTGCATTCCAGATTCACTGAGTGCTGAGTATACCCTTAGAAAGCCTTTTAACCTGGCTGGTAAGTTAAAACTCTCTAAATCTCACATGCCCACAGGATTTCCCACCTTAATTAATTAATAACCCCCTCCTTGTCCTTTTAACTGGGTCATGAATTAATTTAAAAAGTTAATTATGCAATTCTTTCCTTTCCCTTTACTTATGTCTTTCATCCCTGTGTCCATTGGCTATAAACAATGTAGAAATACAGCCATATAAGCAGGGATGGTTGTTGCAAGCTTTGGACTGTTGAAAAAAGAGAAAAAAAACCCTAAAAAGATCTTATCCCTATTTTCCCTTTCTCCCTTTTTAATTCTGCTTTTCAAAGCAGGTTTTAGTAGCCTTTGTAGAGAGCAATAAAAACCACCAAACACTTTAGTAATAAATAAGGTTTTGTTTTTCTTTTTTTTTTTTTAAGAGAAATAAAGTAAGTAACTGTAGATGTGAGTAGGCAGAGACCATCAGGTGGGGAAAAAAAAAACCCACCACCACCAAAGGAAGCAAATGGTATTAATTTCTTCAACTGATGTACTGACCATATTATTTAGAGTGTAAAAGGAGTTACAGAAGGGAATTGGCTCCTTGATGTAGGATATGTAGGTACAGAAAATGCCTGTTTTGATGTGTGTCTTTCTAGGAATATAGAAACAGGGAGGACAACAGCCTACAACATCTTTTCATACCCTCCATGAGTGGTGTAGAATAAAAGACCTGTTGGCTTTTTTTCTCATCATCTCTAAAAATACCCACTCTGAATTTTTATTATCAATGGACCTAAATAAAGGTCTCATTCTTTGTTGTACCAATTTTTTAATTTTTGTCAGTGCTGTCATGTGAAAAGGGGAGATTTCCTCAAGCCTTAGTGTTTAATTTGTCTGTCAGCACCCCAGGAAAGCCAAGGCTGTTGTGCCCGACCAATCTGTCAGTGTCCTGTTACGGGGACACTTCACTGATCAGTCCTGCTGGATCGGAGGGCTGTTCAACTGACTTACTCAGGGACACACAACAACAGCATAACAAGACCTCTCAGTGGGTCTTTCCACTATATTTGAGTATGTTACCCCATGCCTGCAACTGATAGTGCCTGTGAAGGACTCACATGGACAGTTTACGGAATAGCACTCTATTAATAAAATTGTGACAGGTTGAGGTTCAAGGACTGCCAGTGATAGTATCTGACTTCAAAAACATATTCCAAACAATACACAGACAAGCTCTAATCCCAAATAAAGTATTCAGCACGCATAGAGTATGGTTTTTACCCAAGAGACACGCCTAGGGGGAGAAGACAGGTTCAGCCTGTCGACTAACTCCAGCAGTTACAATGGAGTCTTCCCTAATTTTTCCCCCATTCTTGACATACTTTTATACTACTTGTTTATGTTTAGGTGGAGCTTAAATAACTTTAGTCATACATACCTTTGTTGCTGACTGGTGCAAAATTCTCCTATTTCTCTTTTAAAGATACAGTCAACAAAATTATAGAGCACATGCCCAGTGGGGGATGGTCATAACTTTAAGGATGTACTTTCGAACAGAAACACTAAATTAGCCTGAGCAATAACTGCAATAACTTTTCAGAAATGTAAGATTGGAAAGTACTTCTTACATCAGGTTGTTCAAGGCTAAGTATTATGGTCAGTCAACAAAATAACATGTTGCTCTGTTTTTCCACATTACAGTTAATATAATCAGAAAACTTTACAATCCATCCCATATGGGGTCTCAGTGGGCTTTACCAGCTTATCCAGGTAAGGTGCAGAAAACCCCTAGGACTTAGTTAACAATAATATTTCCTCTTTGACAAGTAAGGGAGCTGAAACAGAGGAGAACGCACCCATTGAGACTATGGTGCAGACAGGAATAGAATCCAACATCTGAATCCCTGTCCACAGCTGTAGCCACCAGATACATTGCAGAATGCCTTAGCATTACTGTTTCAGAGATTAATATTTCATACAATCATCAAGACAAAGGACAAAGGTTGCCATAAGGCTGCAATATTCTGTACAGGAAGTAGTATCTACAGAAAGAACACTTGCATCCATTCTAACATGCACAGCAGGGACCATTTATCTTGGCACATTGCCCATTAGAGCCATTGCTTCCTTCTTTTCCTTCTTCTGGAGTAAGTGACAAATTTCAAAACGTTAAGAACATCTTAACTTTGTAAGCAGATAACAGGAAATATGACTATGAATGAACCTGCTCTGAGGATTAGCTGAGGTGAATGCCCATTGAAAATGCATAAAGGTTTCAAATGTTACTCATGTCACTAAGGGGATGCTGCATATTCATTAAGGTATCACAAGGAGCTCATTTCATATTAATGTAGAGGTCATACATCCTTCCAGAGGAATTCCACTGCAGAGCTGCACAAATCAACATGCTATTATTTTAAGTGTTACCAGTTTAAACCTCTCTAAATTCACGGAACAGCCTGAATTTGCAAAATGATTTAGTCACCAGAAAAAATGTTTGTGACTCTTTTTCATCTAGCAGAGGTATAACAGAAATGTAGTAAGTGGTTTTATATATTGAAACTCAGTTCAAACTGCACGTTAGGTGTTCTTTTTTGGTACTTAGGAAAGCTGTACACATTATTTAACATACATATTTATGGTATCAGTGTTCCAGGGCCACTTTATTTCACTGTAATACAGGAGCTTTAAAGTTTGGAGTTTTTTACAAAGTTCACTTTTCTAATCCTTTTAATGTTTACACAAGTTCCATTGCCCTCTTTTGACAGAACAGCCAAAAGCTTCACAGATATATACCATACAAGGATTTCTATGGCTTAATATTTTGAGAATTGAAAGCATATAATTATTCAGTATATAAAAATTTTCTTCCACATGTCACATAATCTTTTGCCTCTGTTTTTGCATATTAGGATAATAAAGCAGTGCTGACTACAACACAGATCTAAGTCTTTCTTCCCTTGGCAGGATAAAAGTACCCCTGTATTTTATATTACTAAAATGTATTTTCAGTGGAGCTAATTGGAAACTATTCAGGTAGAGCAAGTGCCATAAGAAAATGAAACTTCATTGAACCAGCAGTGCTTCGCATTTGAAGAAGAGCCTGGAGGTCCCTTTCGGTAAAAGTGTCCACGTGAAATGTGTCCACATGTTCCCACAGTTGGGCACATGTTTGTGTCCACAGGTTTGCCAGGGCAGCAAACTCTTGTGCTCGCACCCATGTTCATGGATCTGTAGTTATGCCAGAGCTGCTGCCACTCTGAACACAACTTTCACATTTTCAGTCAGGCTGGCTGTCTCCCCAGAAGAGCATCTACACCCCAGCCTGCTGCACAGTGGCCCTGCTTTGTAGCACATCAGCATGGATGGGTGTCAATGTAGACGTAGCCAAACTAGCTGTAACCTCTAGGGGAGGAGGGAACAGCACACCTGTAAGGGTCTAGAAGCCAACACACATCACAGCTGAGGAGTGATTTGTTTGTTGGTCTTAGTTTGCCACAGTCCTGCCTGAACTGCAATTGAGGCAGACTTGGTTCTGACTATGCAGCTGCATGAAGGGTCCATCTGTCTCGGTTTCAGGCACAGATGTTTGGGTAGTCCAAATGCCTAGGGAGGAAGGAAGGAAACAGAGTGATGTAAAAGGATTTGTCCCAAACCCAAATACTGCGAGCCTGGCAGCAGCCGGTGACAGTGGCATGAACATGTCAGTGCCTCAGCCCTGTGCTGAAGAGCAGTTATGAAGCTGACTTGAGTCAACTCAGTACTTTTCTCACTAGCTCTCTGTGGAGGGAAAGATAAAAGTAAGGAATAGTCTTAATTTAAACACAATGACAACATGAGTTTTCTCCATGAAATTTTTCTGAATTCCTGTTTTGTGATGAGTTCTGATTAACTGGAAATTCTACTAAGTGAGAAACAAAACCAAGTTGTCTCTGCCAAAATTTCTTATGAAAGGTAAAATTTCATGTTTCAGCCAGCTGTAATTTTAAGTAGGTGTTCTTGACTAAAGAAACATTTGCAACACATTTTTATACAAGAGGGAAAAAAAGAGTCATGGATTAGTGATGGAGTCTGAGGTCTGCCAGGATGTTACTGTCCAAGACAATTCTTCAGAGATTTTTAATTGTATGCAGTGGTCCCTCAAATGTGGTCTGTTTTGACTTTTACTCCATTCTTTCCTCTCTTTTCCATGCCCCCCAAATCCCATTCCTTTCCTCTCTCCTTCCATTCTGCCTTCTGGCTTTTTGCAGCTTGTTGAGAACTGAGACCCTCCCACACAATGGTTATACAGTTAGGAACATATTTGAATACACATTTAGGAAACATAGTCTGTGTCATGCTACTATGATACCTACTTAAAATTGTTTAGATTAATGACAGTTACATGCCTAATTTATTACTGTAATTATTGTGATAATTTAGAGAAGATAAATGGATATCTATTAGAATTTAATGTAAAAAGCTGTAATTAGTCTGCTTCAGAGAGGGGAGAAAGCCAGTGCAGACAACTGAAAATCCATTAAGCCAATTATAATGTTACTGAGGCAGAAAATGTGTAGCCATTTAAAATATACCCATGACTTTAACATAACTGTACCCTAAGCATGAAAACCCATCTGTCAGATTCCTTCCCTAATTTAATAAACATATCAAGGCAAAAAATTAATTAATGCACATAGTTCAGACAGAGAGTTAGGGTGGAAACATGGGGGAGAATAAAATTTTGTTGCCACTTAGTAATTATCATGTAAATAAAAGAGCAGAAAAGCATTGGAAGGGACTTACAGGAGAGGAGGGTGCACTGCTAATCATGGCATAGACTTTCTTAGTTATTCCCAGAAGTGCTAAAAACTGTCCTGGTGGAATTAAAAAAAATAATAAAAATAATAAAATCAGGGAAGACAGCAATTGCTATCACCTATTTACTGTCAAATTAATTCAGCTGCTCCTGAGTTGCCATCTGTATCAGGAGAGCGAGGGTGTCACTAGCTTTACGATCCATCAGGAGAAGTGAGAGCACTGTTCTGTTTGATGGCTCTGATAATGGAAAGAAGCTAAGCAATTGCAACAGATACATCATAGATTTTCTCATAATTACCTGACCTGTTACACTGTGTCACTCTGCCGCCAAACACACTGTTTTTATGTCAGAAGCTGTATGGGCATTCTTTACTTTGATCATTCTGTATTCTGCAGATGTCAGCATTACTGTATTTTAATTGACTCTGGGGTAGCATTAAAAAGCACCTTCTATTTTCATTGCTTAGACCTGATGAGGCTGACAACCTGGCATTTATGAACATTAGGCCTTCACAGTAACTGTGTCAGGAACTGTGTTTTCCTAAATCCCCTAGGTACAAATAGCAAACTGATGTTAGTAAACTAGTAGAAAAAAACCCAGTGTCTATGCAAAGAGCATCTCTGACATTCTCTACCCATAAAGATGGCAAACCTTTTCATTAAATTAGACCCTGGTGTCAAAAGTGCACATTATATCCCAATGTGCAATTAAGAATTGACTGGTATGCTGGAAGAGGGCTAGAGCTGGTGAGGACAAAAGTTGGGGGAAAAAGTGTTGTTAACCTCAAAACAAAAATTTTTTGACAACTTCCATATTCCCAGCATGCCCCGTTAGCCAGAATCATGTTTTCCCCCTCCTGTTGGAAGAGACAGCTAATTTTTTTGCTACTTAGCTTTCTTGCAACATTCAGCGTAACCCTCAGAAAGGACAGTTAAAACGTATAAATTTCACAGGAATAGAACTACTTGTTTATAGAAATATTATTGATTGAGTAAAAGTAAACTTGACTGCATGTGAATTGTCCATATTTCACACCAGGCTTTACACAACAATTTATTTCCTAAAAAATCATCAAACTCTACAGGTACCACCAAGGTTCATTGGAACCTGAGGAGGAGCGAGGGGAACATCCCTGCCTATGGAAGTGATGGGGGAAAGGCACACTGTCCTTATATGTTAGCAGGGAAGCAAGAGATGTTTCACAATACCTGGTTGCAAACTGTGCTTATGGGCCAAGTGGTGTGAGACACCTAATCAGCACATTTATTTTGAATTCTTGTTAGAAAAAGTTCTCCTAAGACTCCCTGTCTAGACAATGGAGCAACAGAAGTGCTCACAAAGGTTTAAGAGAGAGACCCTAATTCAGCTAATATATTCACCTTAGCAGAATTACCGTCCAGAAATCTTCAAAAGCACTCACCATTTTCCATTAGGCTCTTCTTTCAGGTGGATGTACTCACAAGGGTCCTAGAATAAATCTGCAAACTGGAAGTCTAAAGTAGTCATTTAGGCATCTAAATTAGGCTGTGCTGCAACTTTTCCACTCTCACCCATATCAAGACGGTGGATTATGCTTTTGGCATTTGCTTTATGGGTAGTTTTTGAGATGGTGTTTATAAACTACTGAACATCAATGAACACTCCCAGCTGGTCTAGAGAGCTGACTTTGGCACAGCAATAAGGAAGATGTCAGTATCAAGTTAATAACACCCTCCCCATTTCACAAAGAATAAATCTATTTGCATTATATATCTGTAATTGTATCTTTGGTCTATTGTTGTAAAATGAACTGAGATCAGTTTTGTGACCTAGAGATCGGAACGAGCAAACAATAGAAGACAAGCTCTCCATTCAGTACTGTAATACCAAAGGGTATTCCCATCCCACTTTGTAAAGGTAGGGAGGCTGCTTTCCAGTTGGAATGAAGCTCTAAGTGGGATGATCTACTCATTCTGCAGCCCACAGTTTTGAAAGACTGATAGAAATTTGAAACACACTCGTATAAATGTTTAAAGACTGCATAAAGTGTTCTCTCAAAGAAGCAAGAATCAAGAAGTAGAGTTTTTAGAAAAATTAAACTGAGATATAGTTTAACTACAAAGCACCTACGGCTTCAAATTAAAATTTATTTAGCCCAAACATTTAAGTAGCTATATTGTAAGATCCTGTTCCTGTGCCTGGATTGAGTGCTTGGCTTCATAGTCATATCAAGTAACAATATGCTTCTTTCCAGGCTGCTTCACCTGTGTGAGATCTGCAGGTACACGATGAATGTTCAAGGTAATTATGGAGTATAGACAGTGTATGAGCACAGATTGAAGTGTTTACTCACATCTGATCTAAACTTTTTGATTTGCAAATTACTGTATTTAACACTTGCTTATCTGTACAGCAGTGTAGGTGCTTGGCTGATTCTTTCCGTCCTGAAACTCTGACTTTTCTCCTTCTTTCCTGATCACCCCCAACTCTCAAGCTACAAAGCATATGCAGAAATCCCGGTGGAATCATTCACTAGGCACTCCCTTAGGCTTGCAGAAACCTAACTGAGCTTCCTGGAGCTCCTGCAGATGAAAAAGTTCCTTGTCTATAGTGATGAGACTCATTCAAGCCCTTGAGATTAAAAGCAAAAGAGACCACATTTCAGGATGCATATTTCAGTTCACAGTCAGTTACAGTATTTCACATAAGATATATAAGAATGTCTGGAATAGGACTGACCATCTAGTTATATGTCCTGTCTCTGTCAGTGAATGATATCAGCTATTGAGGAAGATAAAAAAAATCTGAACATGTGTAATGATGCTCCTTCCCAATTACATACTTCAGAAAACAGCAACTGAAGTTTGAGATCTTCCTGAACAAGAACTGATATTTTTGTACTGCAAAGTCTTGTGCTAACTTTTTTTCTTCTGCAGCTGTTTGGAATCCATGTATGCTTTCTTACTATTTTCCACACTCTCTGTGATAAGAAAGTACACATTTAGAAATTACCCATACTTTCCTTTTGAACTTCTCAGCAGCATATTGATGCCCCTTAGTTCATGTGTTGGAGTAGACATTGAAAAATTGCTAGAGATTAACTTTTGCTTCAGAACTTTTCAGATCCACTTCATTCCTTCACTTGTGCTTTTTTTTTTCCAGATCTAGGTATTACTTGAGTACATAGTATCTAGTCCCTTTCCTTGCCAACAAAGGATATCCCTGTGGTTTTCCTAGTGCTCTAAATGGTACAAAGAGAGTTTTAATGATGGTGTGGCTTCCCACACATATCCTGTGGGGACTATTCTAAGTTGTGGCAGAGCTCATCCCAAGGAGCTGCCATATGGGATAGATAGGGAAAATGGACACGTTGCTGAAATCCTTCTGATGACTTTCTACTGTTTATTACCCCAGATTACAAGAAGATGAATACCATTAGTAGAAACCAAGGTAAGGTAAGGGGCCAGTCTTCGCGAACGAAGATCTGGAAAAGGTGTTTTTACCTTTCAAGCCTGCGCAATGGATTTTTTTAGGTGAGACACAGCCTGTGCTGAACTGAGCCCACCCTTTAATC
>JAWWLV010000001.1:83272054-83290686 GCA_035041135.1 Platyrinchus mystaceus
ACCTTCTCTTAGATGGATGGCCTTAGGGGCTGACGAGCTCCATCTGCCCGGGGGACCCTGAAGCAGGACTGGGATTCAAACCTGTGGCCTTGGTGCTGAGAGACCAGCATCTTAACCACTAGGCCACCAGGGGTCCCCTTAGAAACCAAGACTGCATGATTGAATGAGGTTCTGCCAATTGCTTAATTTCAATCACAATAGACCTTTTAAATACAGTATTTGCAGAATAGATATTTAGATGAATTCTAATACTAGTTTTAGATACTGTAATCTTAATAAACTGGTTCAGGGAAGTTTGGTGGCTTTTCAGCTGTTTGGGGTTTTCCCTCCACCAGAAAAAATTGTAATAAACCTTTTAAAATTTCTTGACATAATATCTTGAAAGCAACACTTGCATACTGTGAACAAATACAATATAGAGGAAAAGCATATACTGTATAAAACATATAAGGAGAGCAAACATATACTGTATGAGCCATACATTTCAGAACCAAGAATGCTTCTGCCCATAAATTAATAGCAGATTTTGCCACCTAGGACTGCCAACTCCAAGATCTTAGAGCAGGCATGCAAAGCTAATTGAGAACAATTCTGAGAGAAAGATGGATCCCAAGGTATTTGAAGCCCTGAGGTAACCAGCTGGCCTGAAAATCTAGTGGGAGGGGAAAAGTAATTAGATGTTTCAAGCAAATTGCCCCAGACTTATTGATATTGATTTAAAATCCAGATAATCCTCTGTATGATTTCCAAAGGAACTGAGCAACAGTCTTATTTTTTTAAAAAGTATGATCAAGCAGTACTAGTCATCAATTGTATCTACTGTACACACCCGACCACTGTAGTATTTTCCTCTGGCAAGAGGATACAGCCAGCTTGATAGAGACAGTGGGAGCTTCTCCTTCCTTTGAGAAGAAGGCAGGTAGGCCTGTAGTAAATTTCCTTTTACAGTTATACAAGTTTCAACAAAACTGAGAAGCAAAAAAACTTCTAGTTCTTGTCTGCCACTGATAGGAAAAGCATACTAAATGTACGCCACATTATTAACATCTTTCAGCTGATCCACTTTGTGTGTCTACTTAATAACCTTCTCAAGCAGCTTTCCACAGTACAGGACAAAGCATCAAAGGCAAATCAGTCCCACCTAAAGATTTAACATTTTTGTTTTGAAAGGGGTAACAGGTGTTCTGAGGGAAACAAATCCCACCTGTTTAATATCCTTCTGGCAATGACAGTCAGGAGCCATTTATTTATTTGGCTATTCCCTGAGTTCTAGAGTGCTCTGAAATGATGACAGCCACTGTATGGGGTGTCTAGGTGTGTTAGAATCATATGAATGGGTTGATCATGGAGTTCTCCCTGTCTCTGCCAAAGGCCAGTACCAGGGTCTTCAAAGTTCTCATCCCAGAATGTTGTTACTAATGATGATAACCAAATATTCTTGTTAAAGGTATGCACATCTAGTCACTCTTCTGAAATAATTACAAATAACAGCTATAGCAGACAATTACAGAGCCTAATTAAATTAATTCTAGAAAAGCTTTACATTTCATTGCTTTTAATTGCACATGTTTCCTGTTCATTGTGCCTACCTTTTAGGGGAAAGGCCACCAGCAATGCCTACCCTGGACCACATGTTGTTCTCCTTTCCTTCTTCTGGGGACAGCAGTAGCACCAAAACACATCTTGAGAGGGAATGACAGCTTGTAAGGGGCAACCCACAGACATCATGGGTGACCCTGCTGGGGTGACAGAACTATTGGCAAGCTATGTACTAGAAGTCTCCTTTGGTTTAAGTGTATTTCAAGCTAGGTATTTTCCTATATGGAGCTACCAGCCTGTAGTGCTTAGTATTCACTAACCTGTTTACTTTTTTTGTGCACCATTTCATTGTTCTGCAGCTTCAGTAAAGCACAGATTAGTGATATTTCTGGAAGACATGGGAGAGATGGAAAGCTGTGGAACAAAGAAATGATAATGATAGATTAATGACCTCTCTACAATTTTCCAGATTTTTTTGTGGTTGGCTGACTCTACTGGATCCCATGTTGTTTCAGCACTGTCCATTTAGTGCTGAGTTTTGTGGGGTTTTTTTAAACTTTCCTTTAGTGATTTGCCTGACAATATTTTACAGAAGAAATACTGAAAATATACTATTTTCCTGGTGAGAGGGAGAGAAGTGATTTACCTACATGGTTACACATGCTTACACTGATTCATAAGCTTAAGAGGTTTCCTGAGGATATGATCTATCACAATCTGCACAATCTCTAGCAAATTGATCCATGACATTTCCCATCTTTTTATTCCCAACTTTTGTATTTTCACTGCTGCTTTATACTGTAAAGTCCCTTCAGGTGGGAACACCTCCTTCCTCCTCATTTCACTTTCACACACGATATGACATACACGGACTCTCTCTGAAACTGTCTCAACTCTTTTAAGTTTCCCTTTGAGAGAGAGATGCAACTCCACTCATGAGTGACTTTATTGTACTAATGTACTTTGATTTTCTCATTTTAAGTCTAGCAACAGTCAACGTGAACAGGTCAAATCCAATAATGATTTTCCTGTAGATAACAATAGGATCTTATGAACTCCCGTGTGGTGCTGAAGATCAAAGCAGGTTAAAAATGGTAGCATTTGTATGAATATTTTGCTCTCCAAAACCCACAAGCTATTTAGAAATATCTGCTGTGTGAGGCATGCAAGAACTGTATCATAGGGTATACTGATATCTCTGTTACATGGAGTTAGCACAGCTGTAGCTGAAGTGGAATGGAGAAATTTTACAAAGAAGAATTAAAATATTATCTACCAAAGAATAGATAGACAGATTACTCAATGTAATTTGATTGAAAACACATTTAAGGACAGATTTCTGGTAGTAAATCCCAAAGATCTTATAAAAACCCACTCAAAAATCCATCTTGAATCTGGAGCCAGCAATCATTTAGGTCAAGGGGGAAACTCTTGACAGGCTTCAACAGAGGTTGGAACCTGGAGCTTAGTCTGCAGGAGGAAAAATTTCTCACCTGACTTCTCTATAGATCCAATCTTCTGGATTAAGAAATCCAGCCACCATACCATTTCAGTGGCAATGTTACAGAAACACTGCCAATTACTGAATCACAGACCTATATTTAGACCTAAGGTATTACTGGAGAATTAGAAGATAATAAATACTAGAAGTGATGAAGGCAGACAAGAAGTTTTGAGCCAACAAGTCACTCTCTTTTTAAGGAATCTGGAAAACATATTGCTCAGTCAGGCAAAGAGCAGGCAATTAGCACTGCTCATATCTCAGTAAAGGTGGAGACTTAGCAAGCTTAGTTACCTGCTGCACTGTCAGAGCCTAAAAGATCACTCAGATGTATGTGGGTTAGATAAATACATCAACCAGACTGAAACTTTCTGTCCAATATGAATGGAAAACCAAGTTTCAGCCTAAGATCCATGCTGATGAACGAGGATAACCCATGGGCATCAAATATTTATTCGGGAGGTAGTTCTGCTGCTGAGCGGTCATGGGGGTCTGGTGTTTCACACAAGCACTTTCCCTGCTCTGCCCCACAAGCACTCATACTTAGCTCAGCTCCGTGCCTGGGGCACAGCCACGGGCAGCAGGGAGGCAGCTGTCCTGGGCCTGGCTGGTGGAGACTCTTTGTCAAGAGAGAAAGGAAAACATTTCAAGGGAGGTTACTGTCCAGGAAGTACACCATGCCACAGATCACACTCACTCATCATTGCAAGAACAGAGCACAGTGAAATCTCGACTCCAATGACCACTTCTGTTTGTGCTACCGTGCAAATATATACACTCCTTTTTTTTTATTTTTCAAGTTTTTTGTGTGCTGCCTTCAGAGAGCAGAGGTAGCAGGCATCTTCCAAGGATAAGATTAGCAGCCCTGTTAAAAATATCACATTGGATGAGAGAGGCAATCCTTGAATGGCCTTGAAGTGCTGGGGAGGAGGGCTGCGATCAGACGCTGGCAACCCAGGGAGTGATGGGACTTGCAGTGGCAGAAAAGCATGAGGGAAGGATGCGCTCGCTCCTGACTCCTGCTTTATGAAGGCTTTCAACTCAAGTGCTTTCCAGAGGCATGTAATACACATATTTGGATACAAAAGGATTTCTGATACCAAGTGAAAGCTATGGAATTTCTTTAATAAAGATGAATATCTACATTTTCAGGGAACATGTGGACATGACTTGTACATCCCTAGTAATTCTTATAACTAATGAGCGTATGGAGATTTTATGTTGCTTTTGAGAAAGAATTATTTCATTAAACAATCAGAAAGACCTTTACATAACAGGATTTTCCCTCTGCTAAAATAATTTAACTGTTCATTTTTTATCAAAGGAATAAAAGTAAATGCATGTTTGCTAATTGTTTTGAAAAGAATAGTAGACTGAATTAATGGGAGAAAAAGAGGAAGAAAATATGTGGGGCTGAAATATATATTCTTAATAAAGATAAAAAATTCTTCTTAAGGATTAAAAATATAAAAGCATGTCTTCACCAGAATGAAGCTATGTAACAATGTATAAGCCAACTGCAGAAATGAGAATCAAGGAACAGTCAATGAAGTTGGTAATGTTAATCCCAGAGAGAGAAATAGATAGAACAATACAGAAGTAACATGAGCTTTTGGATTAAGAAAGGAAAATATGCTACAAAAAAGAGAGCTTTGTTACAAGAAACACATCTGAAGGTGGTGAGAAAGTCATTAAACAGAGTGGTGTTTGGCAATGGCCACACATTTGAGTGACAACCTTCTCTATAAAAAAAGTTTCCCTTTATTTTATTTACTGCGTGTTCACAGGCTTGCTGATGGCCCGTGTGGGAACATTTCTGTGAATGTTTGATATTCATGAATCTTGGTGGATGAAAGATTGCGAAATTAGACCATAGGCCAAAATATCAAGTCTGCTGAAGTTAAGGGTAAAAATATCCTAGCTTCTGGCTAGTCTACTTGTTGTCTCAACAAGATCTATATTGCAGTCCTAATCCTTTGCCAAACTGTTTTAAAAAAAAAACTTTGCTCTGACTGAACAAGTAAGAAAAAAATTTATCCTGCATATGATATTAAATTTCTCATTTTTCTACTTACTTCTTGACTTTAAGTGCCTGCACGTATTTATTCTTTAACCAGAAGTATTAAACACATCAATATGCCTGCTCCTTGTGATCTGGTAGGTTACAACATCTGCTAAATTATGTGAATATATTAAAGAGATCTCCTTGAAAATAAAATAATCTAATTTTAGCATATATATTCTCAGTTATATGAGTAAAGAAAAGTAATGTACATGATTAAAGCAGTGAGAGTTCATTCTACAGCCAAATGAGGTACTGGTACAATTTCCCTGTAGAATCTGGAACACTTGGTATATGTTACTGAGATTTATGAATGACAGGCACGACCAAAGTCTGTCATGTACTCCTCTTCCATTATAGCCACTGAATGGCTATGTGATGGAGCATCAAAGCCCTTCAAATGTATGCTTTTCTTGGCTGTTCTTGGGTTAGTCTCTGTGTGGATTCAACTCTGATGATAAGCCCTTGAAACTGTACAGGCATTTTGATCACAGAAAGCAAAATGCTGCCTATGAATCTAAACTGCAGTGAACTAGATCCTCCATAATGTTAGTGAACTAGGTAAGTGTTTCAAAGGCTGCCTAACTCTTCTTCAACATCAATTGCCAAACTCCATCTAAGGAGTTTTTACATACGAACTGAGAGCAAATATTTTACACTCCTCACATTTTTTTTTTTTATATTTTTCTCTCACAAAAGCATGCCATAATGCCCATTTTTTAATAATAAGGAATGAGTAGTCCCAATTGAAGCTCTGCTTTCAGTCAAGGCCACAGGCTAAAAATCTAAAAGACAATGGTAGTGAGCGCCTCCTGGGATCTTGGACTGCTGCATTATTCCATCTCTGATATGCAAACTGAAGACATAACAAGAGTTAAAAAGGCTGTGTCAGGAATATCAACTCTGACATTTCTCTTTGTCACTAATTTTGTACAGTTATGTTATTGAACTCCACGTAAGCAGTTCATTTATACCTTGGAAAAGGAGGGAAGGAAAAACAAACATCATGTGTAACATTAATGTAGGAGGCAGCAAATTTTGTGTCAACAATTCTGCCATAGTGTAAGGCCATAGATGCTTTTCAATGTTTTATAGGAAGCTTGCATAAGTGAATCTTTAAAAACTAGGCATGCTACTGTACAGGTATAGATATATTTGTCTAGCTTCAGCTTTCCACTAATGGCCATTTCAATAGTATTTAAGTGCCTTGCAAGAAATTACATTATATTCATACAAACACAGAATCATTTGCTTCCTCCTTTGCAAGGCTTTCTTGCATGTGCATGTATCTACACACATATCAGAACACATATACAATATATACATACAACTGCACGTATTTTTATAATTTCTACTGAGAAAGGTTACCAGGATTTTATAATCCAACACCATTAATCTGACAAATTTTATGTAAATTGAATAAAAAAAAAGGTCTACACATTTTTATTTTGACCACTGTTGTATCTGTGTCTGTAGACTGATACATTTAAGAAAATTGTTTCAGTATCTAGTTTACTTTATTTTGTTCTTTAAACTGAGTCCCTGAATGATTACTGGAAAAGCACTTGTTTATTTTTCAATATTTGTCAAACACTGGATTAAACACTACTTGAACAGAAAGGTGCTGAACAAAAATTGCCAGGTGAGACCCAGTACAAGAGCCACCCCGTCACACCTTTGACCTTGTGCATGCAGCTGGCACCACACAGATGTTTGGAGACAAGGCAAATGTCCTAGCCCAGCTTCCATCTGCTGTAAAAAACACGTAGGCACAAAGGGGAGCCCAGCTAAGCCTGATAAAATTGCTGCTCTGCCCTCTGGATGCCAGAAACAATGTGCAAAAGGCAGCAAGAAAGCTGCCCATATGCCCTTTGTTTTCACACTATCATAGCTAAGCTGTACAGCCTTATTTAACAGGACTGACAGCATAACCTACATGGAACAGCTTTTTCGACCAGTTCTGAGCATTGATTGTACTTTATTTATTCGGCACTTGAGCTATCAAAGGGAAAAAGTGCCCGTGGCAAGCTAGGTTGCAGTAACAATCTGTGCATTTTAAACTGCCTGCATCTACTTAGTTACTATAACTACTCCCAACTGCATGATTAAATACAAATGATGTTACCATATATTAAGTGCAACCTTCTTTCCAATATGTGCTGAAAATGATACTTAAAACATAAGATTCTAGAACGGAATAACATTTATGGGAGTAATTTCCCAAACGTGTATGATTATCACTTGCAAGGATGTATACACCAGTTAAATCCACAGTATGATGAGAAATCATCTCCAATCTGCTGAGAATAGAAACAGAATTAAAATTCTTCTTTTTCCACAAAGAAATCTCTCATATGAATAATCTAGCCCTTTGTCACTCAGATATTAATATAGTGCTTGAATTTGTACATTCTGTATGCTATTTATGTGTAAACCTTACCTATTTAACTATATTAATATGTACTTCTGTTGTTGGAAATTTTATTGTTTTAGATAAAGGATTTAATATTTTCAATTACCTTCAATTCCTATTCTGTTATAACAAACAAGCAACAAATAAAAACCCCACAACAGAACCAAAACAGAAACCAAGAAACCAAAACTTTAATCAGTGAACTGCTGATCCTTAATGGAGTGCTAGTGTTAATGCATTTTGAATAGAAGAACAAATTAGAAAGAGAGGTAAATAAAAAAATAGGACAAAATTAAGAATGAGATATCACTCCAAATCAATCTGTTATTTCCCTCTTCTAAGAACACTTGCTTAGTAAGCAAGGGAAATTTGATAGCTCTGTTTAATCTGAACTTTCATAACTCATTTGATAGTGCATGTGTAAATGGTTAGCAAAATAAGGCAAGCAACAGAAAGCTATCACTCAAAAGATGGAGAAGGCAGAGGAAGGCACAACATGAAGTGCAGCCTGAGCTCCAAAAGTGATTCCTGAGTGACCCTTAGATCCCCTACTTTCGACACTGGTTCATATGAGTTTTCATATGTTTTATTCACAGTCTTTTTAATCACTGAATCAGCAATATGAGACAGGCACTGGCATGAGAGTGGCAAACATACTGCCAGGATGCAGAAAGAGACGTGTTTCCAGTAGAGGGAGGGAAGAACTGGTTTAGATAAATCTGCAGTAATGTGTACTTCACAACCCCATGGAAAAAGACATACTCACATAGGAGCAGGAGCAAGAGTGGCTCTTGGATGATGGGGGGAATAGGTCTCAGATCAAAACTGCCAGTGGTCTGAGAGAGGACCAGCATGTAGTCAACTTCTTCAGCCTACTCTGATAACTAGCCATTGATGAAGACTGTTGCTGAAATCTCCCTCACTGTGGTTTAGGAAGATTATCCTTTGGGGCCTGTGCTCCACCCCAGCGATGCAGAGAACTGAGGATATCTCCCCACATTTGTTCCTTTAGGAAGTAAAGTGTGTGCGGGTGTGTCTTTCACGTCGTGATTAGTGCACTGACAGGAAAGAGACAGTGTATCTGTTTCCAAGATCTGTTTCCAAGATCTTATTCCAGAATTTGAAAGAAACTGAAAACAACACAACAAACAAACCCAACCAAAAAAACTCTGCACACAAAACCCAAACAAACAACCAAACCAAACCAAAATAAAAACCTCCCTGAACATCACTGAAATTAGAAAAAAATGACGGTGCTTGAAATTCCTTGCCACTGTGTATGGCACAAAGGACTGAAGGTAGTACTGATTTCTGCTTCACTTACAAAGATGAGCTGTAGAGGATTTCAACTTTCCTCTCTTCTGACAGATACTATTGATCTCACCATCTACTGTTATTTCTTTTAGTCCACAGGGAGTAAGTGTCTATCAATGCATCCCTTGTAAAAGCAACCTCTTGCGTATGATGCATCAATTGGGAGGATTGTTTGGTCAAAGCAAATAATGTATTACTCCTAAAGGAACAAGTGAACTTTATAAGGTAGAAGGATTAGAAGTATTATCTCACCTTTCCAAAGATGAAAGTAGGTGAAAATTACTTACCCTTCCTTCTTCTCCTTTTTTTCTATGGAGAAGAATCTTTTTTCTCCTTATAAAGTGTGTCTTAGAAGAGACTGGACCAGTACAAGTATTCAAAAGAAAATTATAAGTGAAAAATAATAACAAATCCATATGGTGGAATAGTTTTTAAGAAATGTGAGCATCATGTCAGGTTTTTACGTCTTAAAATAACTGCTGTTGCAAAAGCTGAGGGGAGATTTTTGTTAATCTTAAAAATATTCCTTGAGCAAACATGAAACAAAATGGACTCAAAAACTGGTATCTAGCATATTTTTAGCTATTAAAATCTAAGTAGACTAAGTTTTATATTACCTTATATTCTTTCTTCTTAGGTGTGCATGATTCTGAGATGTAGACCAGATTGAACATGTCAAAGTCTGCAATTTCTATTTATTTTTGTTTATTGCCTTTTTTTTTTTTCCTTTTCTTTCCTCCTGGCTGGACAACAAATGTTACACCTAACATTTCATGTATAAAAAATACAAGCTATTCCTATAATGATCACTGCATCTAGAGAAAAGCATTGAATCTGACAGTTTTGTGTAAGAAACAAGTTTTGTAGTTAAATGTTTTGTGTTTCTTTATCTTTGTGCTTACAATATCAGTAATATATTTTTGTTGAGTTCTAAAAATATAGCCTTTTTGGATTCAGTGCTTAATGAAAACAGAGTATTATACCATGAAAGGTGACCTATTGAAGGCAAAGTGCTAATAAGTTGCAGATTGTTCCACATGACCTAAACCCTTCTCTTATTGAAAATGAGATCTACAAAGGTACTTTGTAACATGTTTCATAAGGTCTTAATTTTGCCCAGCACTAACAGGGCCATTAAATCTACTTAGAATCTGGATTACAAGAAAACAAGGATATTTGTCTTCTCTTTTACCTTTTTCTGAAAGTAAAAATGCATGCCTTCTACACTCCCTTAAGATGTTTTCTAAAGGAAGAAAAGAAACTTGATAAAACCTTCTCTCTGGGGGAAGACTTACAGAGAAAAAGACAGGGCCAGAGGGGCAGAGGATGAACTGTGGAACTGACTTCTTTTTTTACCATTAATTGTGGTTGATTGTGCAACTCACAAGAGGCTTAATGGGCTCAGGCTATGGAGAAGCCACATAATCTTACGTTCACGAAACCCTGTCTAGATACAAAAACAATTGCATTTCACAGATGCACCATGTGACAAGTGGAATCAATGGCGGAGCAGTAAACATGCCGCGACTGCTGCTGACCAGGGTTTTTGCTGTTGTGTCATAGCTACCTTGCAGGGCCACCCCCCTCATCCCACAACTCACTTCTTAGACTCACTTATTGGTGCTGGACCCACATTTGAACCATTAACTCTTCAAGGCCACTATTTTGCATCTTTTTGAAGAGCTCATAGAGTTGGGGTGCCACGGCTTAGAGAGGCTGTAGTGAGTTTCTGTGGCTGGATTTTGGTAGTGAGGGGAGCTACAGGAGTGGCTTCTGTTAGAAGCTGCTGGAAGCTTCCCTTGTCTGGTGGAGTCAATGCCAGCTGGCTGCAGGACGGGCTTCCTGCTACTGGCCAAGGCTGAGCCAATCAAGAGTGATAGTAACACCTCTGTGATAACATTTATAAGAACGAAAAGCCATTGAGCAGAAAGGATTCCAGCCAGGGATGAGCGGAGTGAGAAATGTGAACAAGGTGGACACTAAGGTCGGTGCAGAAGGAGGGGCAGGAGGTGCTCCAGGCACCGGAGCTGTGCCCCTGCAGCCCGTGGTGCAGACCATGGTGGAGCAGCTGTGCCCCTGCAACCCATGGAGGACCATCGGGGTGCAGAGACCCCCCTGCAGCCCATGGAGAAGCCCATGCTGGAGCAGGTGGATGAACTGAATGAAGGAGCAGCCTCCTTCATAGGAGGCTGTGACCTCGTGGGAGGCCCAAAGTGGAGCAGGGTCCTGCCAGGGACCTACAGCCCATGGAGAGGGAAGCCCCTGCTGGAGCAGGTTTTTACCAGGTAGAACTTGTGGCTCCTGTGGGGGACCCACACCAGTGCAGCTCATTCATGAAGGACTGCACCCCATGGAGAAGTGACCCATGGGACAGCAGTTTGCGAAGGACTGTTGTCTGTGGGATGGAGTCACTCTGGAGAGGTCCGTGATGGACTGTGGTCTCTGATGGGAGGGACCCCATAGGAGCAGGGGAAGGACTCCTCTCTCTGAGCAGCAGCAGAAACAATAACTGACTGTAATCCCCCATTTCCTGTCACCCTGCACCGCTGGGGGGGAGGGGGGAGAAGACAGAAGGAAGGAGGGGTGGGGGAAAGGTGTTTTTAAGATTACTTTATTTCTTATTCTTTGGCTCTTAACCTGTTAGTAATAAATTTAAGTAATATCCCTACTTTGAGTCTGTTTTTCCTGTGAAGGTAATCAGTAAGTGACCTCTCCCAGCTCTTAACTCATGAATCCCTTTTTTTTGTTTTTTTTCTCTCCTCTGTCCAGTTGCAGAGGGGAGTGAGAAAGTGGCTTTAGTGGGTACCTGGCATCCAGCCAGGGTCAACCCACTACAGACGCACAAGAAAATAAATCAATCTGTTGTAATTAGAAATTTATCTGTAGTTGGAATCACCATCTGACCCAGTTTACAGTTATTCCTGTTCTGGGAATGCCCACTTGCACATTCAGCTCCTTACTCAGGGTTCTCCAACAACTCCTAACAGATCAAAGGCTGGGTATTCTTACCAAGATTGACAGTCTGTTAGGATCAATCACCTCAATCTTATTTACCTGCAAAAAGGAAAATTAATCTGGGATCTGTCACTCATAGAAAGCTCTGAGGGCATCTTCCCAATGTTTACATCTTTTCTGCTACCTATGAAGACCAACTGGCAGCCCAAATGAACTAAGAGGAGAAGACAGTGTTTTACTTGAATCTGCAATAGTGGGGCAAGAGTTTCACTCTTGTCAGTGGCCCTCTGTCTGACCACAAGCACATCTCACGGTGCACCAATGTCTGGACAAGGGCAGGTGCAACCCCAAATATTGTCAGGGCATGCTTTACCTTGTGGAATTTGTGCCAGTCATAGATGGTGCTGATCATAGAATCATAGAATCATAAACTGGGTTGGAAAAGACCTCTGAGATCATCAAGTCCAACCCTTGATCCACTACCACTGCAGTTACTAGACCATGGCACTAAGTGCCACATCCAGTCTCATCTTAAAAACCTCCAGGGACGGAGAATCCACCACTTCCCCGAGAAGCCCATTCCAATGCCTGATTACCCTCTCTGTAAAGAATTTTTTCTTAATATCCAACCTAAATCTCCCCTGGCAGCTGCTCCCCTGTGTAACATCTTGGGAGAACCATGCATTGTTGAAAGAAACCAAAGTACCGAGCAAGAGGTGATAGTCCACCTGTTCTTTTTCTCTAATATTCATAACTTCATGAATGTAGTTCCCTCAATATTTAATGATTATACACCCAGGGAGAGCTGGAAACTGGGGACTCAGATATTCTCATGAAGTGTAAGGGTCTTTATGTGATGTATGGATACTTATGGATCCTCATCCCACTCATTTGGACCAGTAAAAAGCAAGATGCTTTTCTGCTTTGGTCAATTACATGTCATCTTACACCATCACATCCACAAATGGAGACAATCAGTGGCAGGACAAGTGACTTTTGACAACCTGAAGTACTAATTAGGATCAAAGCAGGACTGTGTTCTCAATATAGATGGGCTAAAGCAGATATAGCCTTTTTCAGGCACATGCAACTGTGGAAGTTTTTGTTGACTCTGGAATTTTGTAGACATCAACTTGGATGCTAAGGATGTTCACATGTCTAAGGATTTTGTGAGCATCCTCTGGGTTTCAACGTAAGACTTAAACATTCTAGTGCTTCTCTTTGGTCTTTCAAGATATACTTTATTATTATTGTGATGCATTCCTTCAGTTATAAAAGTAGCATAAAATTTCTTCCTTTGCCAGGTTTGAGGTTCCTGAAGTACATATTGGGATTGGAAGGGGAGGTGCAAGAAACTCATCAGTGGGTATTTTCTTCACATACTACAAGAGAATCATGGCATCGCTCCTGTTCCCCACTTGTAAAGCTTCCAGAAGCATAATGTACGCTGCTTATTCATGATTTTCTCAACACAGCAAGCAGTAGAGAAGGTGGAAACTGCCTCATGAAGCTTTCTTGGGTCTGTTTCCATTTATAGTGTGCAACAATCAGGTATTCTGAACTCCTCTTGCCACTGGGTTTCCTCTCCCATTTGCTGACATATTTTGATCTCCTTGTTGCTGGGAATCTCATTCATTCAACAGTTGCAGCTCAAGAGCCCAAGACTAGGTTCTTTTTTATTCAACTTGTCATGTAAGTGGGCTCATTTGGAGGGAAGTGAAGAGGGAAAGGTTTGAGGGAAGAGTTTATGGAAATTGTTTTTTTTTTTCCCCCCTGCAATTTCTCATTTCTTCTTTCTCATAAAAAGACTTTAAGTCCTCCTCCTAGTAAACTCCTTCAGTTTACGCTTTGCTAGACTTTTAATGGAGAGTTTCTGGGATAAATTCTGTGTTGGTTATATCCCTGGTCATTGCCTTAGGCTTAGAGGAACAAAAGTGCCCAAAGCCTATGCCCTGACTTCAGCAGCTTGCAGAAGTATAACACAATTTAACTTGCCTCTTGTGGAAGAACCGAGAGTGCTCATCGGAATGGAGATGGGGTCAGGATGACACAGAGAGGTGTCCCAGAAACAAACTGTAATGTGACTTTTTGTTATCACACAGACTGCAGTGGTGACACCAGTAGTTAATCCCTCCTCAGCCTGAGACTGGCACCTGCTCCTCAACACAGCTCATACACAAAGCTCATCCAGCACAAACCTGTCCTCACTACACCACGAGTACAGCTGTGTGCGTGGTGGTTTGCTTACTCCAGGAAAAATGTGCATCAGAGCAGGGAAATAAGGCAGCTCTACTGACTGTCAGGCCTCTGCTCTAACCTCTAGAGCACACTTCATAAATGTCTGAATATTTAATAAAATCTTCTGGGTGTCTGCTTCCTGCAACACTAACTGTTTTAAAGTATTCATGGGTTATTTGTTTATGACTATTAAACAAATCTATTAAACACTCTGCATTATTTTTAGTTGTATTTTGTTTTTTTTCCCCTTTCACTTTAATAATTGATACTGTTTTGGATACATAAATATGTCCTAAGAGTATTTGTCATTTCCTAATGTTTACAGTGGGGATATTTTTTTTCTATAAAACTGTGGGATTTATCTTCCATATAGAGAATGCTTTTCTGTTGCATGCACATTTCAGAAACAATCACAGACATTGCAACTGGCAAAGGCATGTGAATTTGCAGGAACTGTCGTTAATGCTCATGCTTTAATTTTTCACTCATCATGTGGTTACAGAGAACAAGGACATCCTTGGATAAAATATTGCAGAATTATGTTAAGTGATGGATAAAAAAATTATGACCTGCGCCTATCTATTTTCAGCAATTACTGAATTAGGACTTTAGTATATTGGGAATAGACAGGATGGTGCAAAGGAGAACAAAGAACTATAGAGGAACATGAGAGTCTCTTAGAAAAAGGGCTTATTGCATCAAACTCAGAGATTAAACTGCTTTTAATGAACAGCTTACTTTAAGTAAAGAATGGGTGGAACTTCTGAGCTGCTGTGTAAATTTTGCAGATAGAAATAGTCAGGAAAGTCAACAAAGAGCTGAACTACTTCTAGTCTAGACTGTTAGTAAGTTCTAGATGATATTTTCTATGCTTCTGCTAACTTCAAGAAAAAGAAATAATAAATAAAACATATAAAAAGAAACTGAGTCTTCTCTACAATGAGCATTTTTATTTAAGAAAAAAAATTTCTTAAGTCACTAGAATCATCTTGGTATGGAGCTGGTGAAAATAGTGCGGGTTCTCTGAGGAAATGCTCCTTAGAAACATGCCTGCTGATATGGTCACAGGTGAAAAATCTTGCAATCTTTACTTCTTATTTTTCTCCTGAAAATGGTTCTTGAGTCCCTTGTGCTTGAACTGCTCCCAGCTACAAGACCGTGATGAGAAACAATAAGAACAACAGGTCAAACCTGACAGTTGGATGAACAAGTAATGCCTGTTATTAGCACTCAGGTTAGTTTAAACTCCTTGGAAAAGCCAATGGACAACATAACAGCTCAGGAGAAAATCTTCCATTTCCTACTCTTCCTTCTCCTTGTATTTGAATCAAACTTTTCTGACTGTGGTCAATGACCCGTATATGCAATGATCTGTGGCATGAGATCATTATTTTCCTGGTCAGACTTACAAGTTACAGTGTCAATATAGACAGTCTGTAAGTGCCACTGGCTTTTGAAGAAATGTTATATTGCTGCCAGTGGAAGAGGGGACAACAGCAGGGCAGTAGCGTTCAGGAAAAGTGCAAGGAAGAACAAAATTAAAAAAAAAAAAGGCTTTTGAAAGGCCAGAAAGGGCAGGAAGATTTTGGTTTTCATTCCTATGATGATGACCTTGTGTTGGGGGCAAGTGTGACTCTGCTGGGATGCCTGGGACTAAGTCCCAGGGGAGGGTTCTACTTTTGTGGATGAGATCCCTCACTCCACCTGATGTGAGTGTCATCTTGCTCTGCCCTTGTTTCTGTGGCAGGGGAGTGAGAAGGCAACAGGTGGTGACAGTGAAAATCAGCTATTAGACATTCAGATAACTTCTTGTGAAGGTGTGGTCCCTGGCTTTTTTGCATACAAAGGGAGAAGACTTCACAAAGTGTCACCATAACTTAACACTTAATCTATGATGTTTGCTTAATTAAAATCAGGAGAAAATGCATGGATATGGAAGAACACATGGAATAACGCCGCATATAATTTGGATGTGGCTAATGTCCAGTGAACCTCTGAAAAGGTTAAGAGGGGGAAAAAACCCCATAACTGCAATAAAAAATGAAGGAAAAATAGAACACCATTTGACTTTCTTGAGTAATATTAAACAAGAAAATAAAAATTATAAATGCTTTTACACATCAGTACTGAAAAACCATCTAGGACATAAATTTTCTGGAGAGAACAGATGGCTGCTTCCTGGAACAAAAAGCCTCACAAATAGCAAGAAATGAGGTTCTTTTGGATATAATCTGGACTGATGCACAGGACAGGATAGCATCTATAGTAATGAATTTCAAGAAAAGAAACTGTGTAAAACTGAGCCAACTGGTCAAAAATAAACAAATGAAAAACCAGAAAGCTCATAAAAACAGCTGTCCAAAACAAAAGAAGCCTAGGAGCAGCCTGAAAGCTGTTGAAAAGTTAAGTGCTAGAAGCCAGATAAAAAGCGTGCCACAATTCAGAAAGAAAACAAAGCAATCCAGAAAATCCCTTCGAGTCTTAACTGGAAAGTTATGCAGGCTATCACATGGAAAAATATTAAAAAAAAAAAAAAAAGAAAAAAGAAAAAATAAAGGGGAAATTTACCTCAGAAAAGGAGAACAGGAAAGCCCATACACGAAGCAAGTTGAAAGCAAATAGAAAAAGAGAAGAGCTGAAAAGAAAGTGAAGAGTATGACCAGGAGCTTCCAGAAGGCACCCATGGCAGGAAGCAGATCACTGAGGGGATTAGTGAGCCACCAAAGTATAGAGGAGGGAGGCACAGACCAGGGTAACTCCCATGTACTGAAGGGCCCTGGAGGGGTCTGGGAGCAATAGCCCCATGAGTCTGCCTCCTACAATTCTGCCCACCAACCATTGTGCCACTGTGTTCAGCAAGGATGTGGGAAAGCCAGTGCACAGTAAAATCTGCAAGTCTGTCTTTGGAAGGCAACAGATCACTGATTGTAAGAAACTCCAGGAAAACCTCACAAAACTGAATAAGTTGGAAAAATGGGGGAAGATGAGCCATTGTACCAATAAATGCAGGATGATGCATCTCAGGAACAGTAATCTAAACCATGCTTGCATGACACTGAAACCTGAGCCAGCTATAAATGGCATTTGGTAGTTGAGCTTCAACTGCCAAAAAGAGACCTTGGAGTCATCACTGGCTGATTTTTCACTGTCTCAAATGAGAGTGAAAGATGCAACAAGGAATAATCTCGGGTATCATCAGGCCAAAACATCAGTAAGGAGTTATCACTGAGAATGGGACAGGAATTTTTCCACCATATTAAGATGGAATGTGCCATGGATCAAGTTCTGTGTGTGCAGCCCCTGCTCCGCGACTCAGGAAGGACTTAATGGAGGTGATATGGGAGAGGAACAATGAAAAGGATCCAGGGGATGAAGCAACCAGCTTTCAGAAGGATACAAAGGTTTGGGACCCTTCATTTCTAACAGGAAGAATAAACATAACAGAATCAGGAGGATGCTGTGTAAGCTGGATGCAAATATGTTATTGACCAAGCCCTTGAACTCGACGAAGCAAAAGACAGGCTGATTTTAAAGGCAAGTGCTCTTTTACTGAATGCATAGTGAACTCTTGTAACTTGTTCCCACTGTGGGGATGAAAGCAAGCAGTACCTGCAGGCTGGGAAAGGGTGAAAAAAAATTCACAGTCAACAGATCTATAAACACATACCAGATGGACTAGACAGGAAAGTACCCTCTAACATCCTTAGTCCAACAATAGCAGAAACTGATGCAGCGTGAAGGAAATGATCTGGCATGAAGTAGCCATGCTCGTATGTTAAATGCCCAATTGCTGTTTCTGCAGAGAGAGGACCAGACTGGATGGACCACCAGCTCCATTCTGTTGGGAATCTTTTCTCGTACATTCTCATATAATGTAAGTATTGGAGAGAGGAAAATGTGTAATTCCAGAGTGCACCAAGGAATATTCCTATCTGTCTTCATCTGTGTACTTTGCCTCAAATCCCATTTATATTGAAATTGCTGAAAGAAGTGGTTATATGCCTGTTGGTTTTAACTATCCCTGCTACAGCAGCAGATCATGCCAAAAAGAAATTAAACTACAAAACCCAGCCACTAGCTCAAAATTGCTTATATTTCTTCAATCAATTAACAAAAAGGTGGTGTTATTGGAAAGGAAACAAATAAAAACCTTACTCCAGCAGAAATATGCTTAGTGGCCAAAAATACCTGGACAGTGAGCTCAGGCCTTTTGACTTGAGGTCAGCTTGTGAATTTTGCAACTTCTGAGCTACCTTCTGGAGAAACCAGAGCTTTTCCCTGTTATTTTTATAGCTATTCCTAGTTGCTGTTCCAGTCCTCATACCTTTACTGGCATTTGCTAGGCTCTGTGACTGTTTGCTTAGCTTTCTTCATTTTTCCCCTCCACCACATCCAAACTTCCTTTCTTCTGTGATCTTCTTTACTTCTGTGCACTGCACACAGTGGCAAAATACTGATCTGCCAGACCAAGGCATCTCAGGACACTGCTTTAACATCTTCTTAGATGAAGTGTGAGAGTCACTAGGTTGCCAGTTTCTTTTCCTTCCTTCCTTCCTTCCTTCCTTCCTTCCTTCCTTCCTTCCTTCCTTCCTTCCTTCCTTCCTTCCTTC
>JAWWLV010000001.1:83291076-83303043 GCA_035041135.1 Platyrinchus mystaceus
CGAGTTCCTTCCTTCCGAGTTCCTTCCTTCCTTCCTTCCTTCCTTCCGAGTTCCTTCCTGAGTTCCTTCCTTCCGAGTTCCTTCCGAGTTCCTTCCTTCCTTCCTTCGAGGTACCCACAGACTTCACTCACTCCCTCAGTCTTCCCAAGGTTTGTTCCACTAGTATTCTACAGTACTATTTGCTTTCATGGAGTACGGTATCGTGCGTATATATATATAAACACACACACACATATATATATACATATGTATGTCTTGATGTAGATAAGTACAATCAAGGTGCACAGACACTGAAGGGCTGGCCAGCAGGAGTAGCTTTGCTCTTTACTAACAAGAGGCTTCCTTAAAGAGGCTTGTGTGGTATTTCTGGGTTTTTACTTCTAAGCTAGCCCAAGAATGTGAGGTAGGGCAGTCATTTGGCACAGAATAACTGGTTTGCCCAGGCTAGTTTCAAAATGCTGTCACATGATTCAAGTGGGGTGATGACCCTGTGGTGTAAAATCATGTTGCCCTTTCATGTCAGGGCAGCTGGCTTATGTCCTCCCTTCCCTGGTGCTTGTCTGAGTGTGTGTCAATAAGTTACTTGATCCATGCCCTGCACCAGTCTCTTGAGCTTAACTGCCTGAGAAAATTTGAAAGCATGAAAGCAGTTGATTTTTGTGGGCTGTTTAAAATCTCCTTCTATTAGGAAATATCAGTGTTTGAACAGCAAAAATCAGGGGAGAGAGAATGAAAGGAGAACATGAAAGGGCTACAAATTATGTTAACACGGAAGTAACAAGTAAAAAAATACTATGATGTATTAAAATCACTTCCTCCTACAAGCATTTCTATTTCCTCCTTAACTTTCAAGCCCATAAAACGCATGAACACTGAAGGGAAAATGGGCAAAGCCCACTGGATACTCATTTACTACTAACACTGACAGCTGCAAACACTACGATGCAACAGCAGACACACTGCCCCACAATTATTGCTGCTCTCATGGCACCCAAATACATGCAGCTCAGACACTGACAGTAAATTTGTTTCACATTTTCCTCGAGAGCTGTTGAGGCTGGTTTCTGAAAGAGAACTGACCACCCACTCCCTCTTGGCAGCACCAGACATGGTCCTTGCATGGTACAGTGTTGAGATTGTCCCAACGCTCTTGCTAAGATCTCTTCCCTTCCCCATTTTTTGAGGTGAGCTTCAGATATCCCTGCTGCCTTTATCTGGGGTAGAATAGACAGCACTTTCAGAATGATATACTTACTTTAATACTGTCATAAACAGATTTTATGGCAGCGGAATCATTTCCAGCCAAACCTTTGGCAAAACGTAAAGAATCCATACTAGGCTTATGACTTCTTCTATGATGTCTCAGACATAAAAGGGGAGACTTTTTTTTTTTCTGTCTCATACTGAGTGCTTTCTGAGAGCTTCTTATGCATGTGCTGTTTTCCATCTTAATACTTAAGTATTTCTAAGCTTCAATCCTTTCACTACACCTTTAAATTTCCTCCTTTGGCATCTCTAATAACACATCTTCTGGCTCAGAAAGGGTGTACTTTGGTCTTTTTCTTTCTATCTTTCCACATTATTTTTCCAGAATAAAGTATATTCAGGAAATTATATGCTACCTTGGAAGTGGGTTTACAGCTTGACTGCTAGAAGAATCACAGAGCAGAGAAATTTCATTTTTAGTATCTTAGAGCTGCTGCTGGTTTGGGGGTGGAAAAGTTAGTGAGGAGGAGAAATGGACATTAAAAAAAAGAGCAAAAGAAAAGGCTTTGGCACTATGAAATAGTATATCCAGATAGTTCAGATCTTGTCACTTAACTGGTACAGTTGACTTATGGCTCACAGAAATACTGCTTAGAAATTGAATGCTTCATAGAAAACTAAGATTCCATTTTATTGCTTTTTACATAACTTCCAAGCCGTTTTTAATTGACAGCTGTGGCTTTGCTATTTTTACTACTGTGCTTGAGAAGTTGTTCTTTCTTATTGCAAGGGCCTGCCACTCAGACCATGTCAGGTGGGAGGACAGTCTTTGACTGTTGATAACTTTCCCACATTTCCTGCTGTTCTGAATACTCCTCTACTTGTCTCTGTTGCCAGTCAGATGTGGATATGCAACCCAATTTGTAAAAGGTGTATTCTGATGTGTGTTTTCATAACAACATGATCTCCTCCATTCTTCAGCTTGGATGAATGCAAACCAATCTAAACCTCCATATCCCAAACTCTTCCAAATACAAGCAGACATAAGTGGAATCAAATTTGTAAAATGAAACTTGCCCTGACTACAGCCTAACACAAAGAAACCTGTTTTACTTTAGCTTTGAATTATATTAAACTTTTTTTATTTTTTCCTCTCTGGATATCCTTTTTTGATGTTCTAGCTGAATGCAAGATGAAGAAGTGACTAAGACTCCCCTTTACTCATGGAGTAAAGGCTTCATGGCAACTGTGTCTGTGAGATTTATATTCCATGTGACTTCAGTCCAAACCTCAAATCTACAAACCAATTCAACTGCTGATGTTGAACCTCTTTCACTTCAGAACTTCAATCTAAGCACTTCTTGTTCCCATGTTTAAAGTGTATGTATGGATCATGTGCAAAAGTAAATTCAATGCATTAATTGCTAACATGCTGTCTCAGTATTCTAAACCAAAGTTTATTTTAAAAGGGAAACTCTATTAGTAATTAGTACTGATGCTGTTTGATCTCAGAAAATCCTCTGAGTCTAGGGCAATTCAAAGAGCACAGCATATAAAGTTAGGGATGCATGCTGAAACTCTAAAAATAAAACAGAAGATGCAAAGACATGAAAAATTGTCAAGAAGTCTGGAAGAATTCACATGTCTATATATGTTCTATTTGAAAAAGAAGCTATAGGAAATACTGAACTGTGAATTCCAGGGGTTTACGGAAGCTATAAGGTGGGAAGACCAGGAATGTAACAAAAAAACGTGTCTTCTACAAGAAATATTTTTTTTTTTGAAAGGCAGCAAGGAAAATAACTCAGTGTATAAACTTTGCCAAAAATTAGAGCATTTCTCTGGCTGATAGAGCACCAGAGCAATATAAAATGGAATAAAAGCTGATGAATCACTGTCATTTCTATTGGTAAAAAAGCAATACAAGATCCTTCAATGTCAACATTAGATATGAAATGTGTTCCTTGCCCTATTAAATTGCATTTTATTGAAACAGCCAAGGTATGTTTTAACTCTTGACTACTCAGAGCATTCACTTTTTTGCTATATGACAGGGAGCACGACTTTTCTGGCAAGGAAAGGGTTCACAGGAGACCACAGACTCATTACTGGCAACCTTGTGAGAGATCACATGCTTGATGGGAGTGACATTCATCTGGGAGAGGCATAAGGTTGCTGGTGATGAGTCCCAGAGCAAGGTCCAAATTAAAGCTGGCTGGTCTGTGCCTTGGCATCCAGGAGGACAGGGAACAGGGAACACCACTGGGAAAATCAGAGGCAAATCACAAAAAGAGTAAACATTATTTACCTTTTATTCTTGCTATGGGTTTTTAAAGACCCTCTTGTGGAAACCCTAAAAGACGTGTAAGGCTTAACTGGTACCAAGAAAAAATTGATTGTGAAAAGTAGGCTTAGGGTTGTGCCTGAAAAAGAGCTATGAGTAAAACGTTGGGGGGTGAAAGATAAACATTGGAGCAGATAAGGCATTGTACGTTGTTTGAAATGATTTATAGCACTGAAAGAGAGAAGAAAATAAAACTAATAGGCTGAAGGACTAGGTCCTCCACACATACATTCCCAGAGACCAGGTCTCAGGAGGTGTTCCACTGTGGTGAACTTTATGATACAGTATTATTATTACTTAGTATCAAAATTTTTTAAGCATTATAAAATCTTGGTGTTTAAGGTCCCTAAAAAAAAAATTGAAGTGATTATAAAGGGATTTTAAAAGGTTTAGAAAGCTTAAAAATATGATCATTTCAATATCTATACTTACTATGATCAGAAATAAAAATAAATAATACCATTGTCATGCTGATGCTGCGTGTCAGGTAATCTGTTAGGGGCATATTCAAAATCCATTGAAGGTGATAATGTAAATTCTACTTGGTCTGATAGGTCCTTAGTAATTTCATATATTTCTTATTACTTCATTTTTATACCCATTCTAGCTTCTTAACCCACAGAATGTATTTATTTTTCCACCCATTAACAGTGCTTCCTTATTGGCTATTTGTATAACTGTGCCTTTTTTAAAGACATAAAATGATGCATTTTCTTTGCAAGGGGCATCTCCACTCCCGTGATGTTCATTATAGAATCTACATACCCATCACCCTCCTACCTACATGGTCTTATTTGGCTGAAAGTAATATAATTATATTTATATGCCATATATTTCATCTGTGTTTCATGCTAGTTAAAGCAGTTTCTTATGCATTTGTTTCATGCGTTCACCACAAATTGCTATGTATAACCTATGCATATATTCATCTCGTCAAGTATTCATGTACTGGGTTTCTGTGTTCATTATTGACAGAAATTATTCATCCTAACGAATCCATGGGAACACCAGAAAGAGAACATAACACAAAAATAACTTAAATTATACAAAATATACTAGGAGATGTGTGTGTGTGTGTATGTATGTGTGTGTGTAAAACTAGCTCAGATTGAAAAAGAAGAAAACCTAAAAGAAAACTTGTGCATGTTGGCTGTATGTATGGATTTATGGAGCCTTTTTTACCTTTGCAGCAGTGTGATCAGAAAAAACACATGTCAAGTGCACATTTTGTTCAGAAAAATAAGCAAAATCATTTTGCATAGTCATTACGTAGTGGTTGGAGCCCTCCCCAATATGGAAAGGGGAACTCAGTGACCATTAACCCCCTGTAGCTTTCCAAATTTATTCAGTGATTAAAAGAATACTTCTGGTATATTCATGACAAATAATGGAGATGTTTAGGGTGGTCTGTGGAGGCGATGGTTGTGAGTTGGTTGATTTTTTTAAAGAAATGATTGTTCAGGTCCAGAGGATATCACTAGGCCGCTTCCCCCAGCTAGAAAGAGCCAGCCTTTGCCAGTGAGTTTATAGCAGTACCCAAGATTCACAATATATGGCAGTGAAGCAGACCAGGGGACTGGTGTGCATGAAGATGGAAAGGACTGTACTATCCCCTTTGTTAGGCTGGCAAGCTTTGTAGGACAGTACAGAGTGGCTGTAGGCAAGTCTTACAACTTGCAACATATGTAGGATGTGTGGAGGATAATGCTTCTGATATTATGATGAGATTAGGAGAAGCACTATTCTTGTGTGCTAGAACAGGAACAGGAACAACTAGCCTCTGTTGTACGACTATCCTCTCAATCAATTCATAAGATTTTTAAGGAAGGGCTACCTAGATATACAATACACTATAAATGGGACTTTGACACTTGAGTGGATTGGCCATGTAGTGCTGATTGCCTCGCTTTACAGCTTTGATCCCAAGATCTTAAAGTACTTTATAAATATTAATGAATAAAGACTCAGAAATATTCAGTCATTGTGTTTATGCTGTTGCTCATGTCACAGACAGGGGCAAACATATTAAGGCTACAATTTATTCCACCTTGCTTTACATTTCTGTATATGAGTGAGTTATTGCAGTTCTCCTTCATATTCAGGGAAGGAAATGAGAATTTTTTAAGGTGTGACTCATTTAATCTATTTTATACATTTATTTATAAGGAAAGGAATGATGCTGTAGACGTATCTGTTTCTCTGCATCACCTATGAAGGGACTGTTAAGGTGACTCACTCGGATTTATATGTCTGCATTGTGTGACTCTATTTGTTAATAGAGGGACCATAGCTCAGTTTAAGCTGAGCCCAGCTTCTAATTACCACTACTATGCTTTGATTCTACAGCAAATACTACACATATGTGGAGAAAGTTCCCTCATATTGTATCAGTGTGTTAGATAACATCTGATATGAAAAATAAGAAGATGGTAAATTTCTTGTCAGTATTCAAAAACTAAGAGATGACTGACAAATGCAAAGGTTATTAGACCGGTGTCACTCTCTGGAAAATAATGGAAAAGTTTTCATTAATTGTCATTATTGAAAAAATGTAGGATTTTATCAGTTGTCATGATGTTGTTAGGAAAAATGTTAACAAAGAAATCCCTCATAAAATTTTTATGCTTCGATAATAGTAGCCACATATATATATCTAAAATATTGCAAAGTAGTTAAAAATTACAAAATACACCATATAACAAGAAAAAAGCATCTGGTATGATAGGAAGGTATAAGTTATGAGAGGAAGATGGGACAGATACAGAATAATTGCAGAAATGCTGAAAGAAATAAAGGAAATATTACAACCAGCTGAAAGAAACAGCTATTGATTTCAATTAAGCCTAATAAGAATCCTGAAGATCTGATCTTGGAACTGATATTATCTAGTATTCAGGATTTTCAATAATAACTTCAGCACAGGAATCAGTAGGTTCTTCCATTAAACTGCTGATGACATAGTGGTGACAGTTATTCTCATCACAGAAGAACACTGGAAGAATGTATAGGAAGAATCAGTTGACCAGGAGACTGAGGGAGCTAGAAACACAAGGAAGTAGACTAGTACTGAGATCAAGGAAGGTGGGGACTATCAACAAGAAATTTTGCAAAAGGCTATTGTTTTAAGATAGAAGAGCCAGATCATGTAGATTAGACAAACACAGAATGAACTTCATCTGGTAGAATAGATACTGTTGTGAAAAAAGACATTGCAGTCATCATATCCATGTATCTGACAAGTCATGTTAGTAAAGACAACAAATACTAACTGAGTGAAGAACTGATGAGAGCTGTCTAAGGATCTTAACATATGTGTGTCTTAGAATGAGGTTTCATATCTTCTGGAGTTGACTGCTTCATTATGTTAGCAATATAGATGAAGGTTTGAGTGACTGAACACCTAATTTCCAGACTACTTTGCTGAGATCAATCCCACTCCTTGACTTTCAGTGACCATTTAACAACACAGGGAATACTACCTCTCCACCTTGAAAGATAGTGTTGGCATAATAAAAGATAAGTATAAACTGACCATGGAATAATAAGGCTTAAAATCTGAAGAAGTTGTGTAAATATCCCAGGAATGAGATTCTGTACAGTGTACCCAGTAGATGTGTAGGAAGCCAGCAACCTAAACTTACAAGGGAATTTCATGAGTTTGTGAGCAGATGCTCACTGTGATATAACTGATCCCATGACAAGGGGGTTTGGAGTTAATGGGGTTTTCATTTCTGCATTCACTGTTTCTCTCTTTGGAACAGAATTGTTACTAAACATATTTGCTAATCATTAATTATTAATTGTTTATGCATTGAAAGTAAGGGAGATTCTTTTTTAATATTATATGAACATCCTAATGTTTTATAGGCTAATTCCAAGAATGTCCCTGTAACTGCACAACATTCTCTTTTAAATGCCATTGCCATTTGAATTAATTAACTCACATGCAGCCACAAATACTAATTTTCTAAAATGAAACATAATGGTCAAACATGCAGAATGTTTTCACAATTTCAAGTAGATAAGAGCTACCTGAGCATAAAGGAAACAATCCTTTTTTATGTGTGTCTGGAAATACTAGTACTTTTCTCTGAAAGACATCAAAAATGTATAATTCTGCATGCCCACATTTATATTATTCTATTAGCTTGCTCCTGATTTACATGAGGCAAACTGTAATACACAAAGTATGTCACAAGGTAATACATAATGAAACTGCAACAGATGTACATACTTTATGCTGAGGTACATGCACGTATTGCCAGAGAAATGTAAGCGGAAATCTTATCCACTGAAAAGTTTGGAACTTAAATGGAATTGACTTGATAAAAATGTTGATTTTAAGCCATTTGAAAGTTAAATATCTATGGTAAACCAGTGATTCAGCTTCTACCCTATATGCAGTAGAAGTAGATAAGCATTTCCAGCAGGTGATTCAATCCACCTATCTGAGGAATTTACCATAAGTATTTGCTCTCTGATGATGTCTGTCATTTTCCAGAGAGAGATATTTCGTGATGTTGTTTTATTTATTGCCTTATTTCTATTAAGCTAATATCAAGTGAAGTGAAATATATCCACCTGTGAAAAAACATTTATTTTGATCCCAGCACTAGCCAACAGCTATTGAATTTAATTTCTGTAACTACAAGTAAGAATGGGAACATAGACTGAGCCACCCCCATCAATTGTCCAAATAATTTTGGTTATGTCTTTAGCAACCTGCCATTGTTTATCTGAGCATCTTGTTCTTCCTATGATGAAAAGGTTTACCTGTCTGTTTCTTTTACTTCAAATCCATCTTATTTACAGGTCAACAAGACAAGTAGCCCAACAGAGCCAAGAAAACATCTTCTTTCAGGGACAAGTCATGAAATGCAATCTTTTTCCAGAACAATATTGGAGGCCTTTGACTTTTGGAAAAAAGTTCCATATTTTGCCGCATGCTTGGCTGTATAACGAGAATATAACTAATAAAGTTTTGTGATTTCTAGCATCATCACTCAGAGCAATTTATAACATGTTGAAGAAACAGCTCCAAATTTTGTATCATTATTAAAAAATAGACTGCTTGGCTTCCAGGTCCCACAGTAAAGCATCCCAAGAAATCTCTGTATGACAACATACCTTCATTCAAACACAACTTTGGCACTTTCAGGGCTCAGAAGTCCTCAAGCATGAGAAAAAGCTTATGCTTGAATGAACCTCTCTTCTGCTAGAGAGGTTGATTGGGCAGGTTGCCATAATGACATTCCAGAAAAAATCCACATTCTTGATATTTGGTACTGGAACATTGTAATCAACCACATGGTTTTCTTTTGAATTTTTAGCCTGACTGGTTAGAAGAGAATCCATGGCTAGCTTTTCCAGCTCCATGAAAATTTCCAAATCAATTAGGGTGATATGATACAACTTACTAAAAAGTGAGTGGATCAGGGCAGCTGGCAACCTCTTATTCTAGAATATTCTATGAGTATGAAAGGGAACCTAAGTCAGAGGGATATAACCTTTCAAGAGTTTCTGATTGGAGATCAAATTACTGTGATAAGAAATGCCATCATGATAGCTGCCATAGAGTAACTACACAGGGAGATTAACAGAGTCATTGTGCCTTGAAGGCTGCAATTTAAACAGTGAGACTCTTCATTTTGTAACCTATCACATTTAAACACTGATCAGGACATACTTTGTGAATAAAAGGTTGAAGATTTCATATATCAAAAAGACTTATCCATTCTTCATACTGCCACAGTGAGATAGCACAGCTGATGGAAGAAGAAAAGGCCATTCTGAAGTGTACCTATAACATCTGATTATTACATTTCAATAGCTGATATTTTTTGATGAATGTCTGAACATGCAGCCAAGAGAGGGTTTTTCCCCCTCTAAACAAGAGCTGTGTCTTTTGAATCATACAGATTGGCTGAGAGGAGGTGACACTCCATAGGACAAATATCATTCAGCACTGGCTGAGCTCACTAGAATGCAAATGCATCGTCTTCATAGTCTTGATTGAAAGACATCTGTAGTCATGGCACAAATATAAAGATCAAGGGCAAAGAATGAGAGATTACAGTTGTTGGGGAGAAAAAGACACAATTTCTGGAAATATTTAAATCTACTGTAGAAGCAATTACCACCACAATCCTAGTTGCACTAGAATGAGAAGTAGGCCCAAGAACAATTATAGCAAATCTTTGACAATACACCATGAATTAACTGTGGTTTTCATACAAATAACCTGTATTACTTTCTCTATGGTGACAAACATAAGTACTAGTGTGGAGGAAATACTGGCTCTTCTGCTTGGATGATTTTTATTTCTGTAGCCTGCTATGAAGATGCCACAAAAGATTTATATGTCTGGGTATGCTTCTCAAAAAGTAAACTATTCTAATATCTGAAAGCTACCTAAGTACATAAAAAAATTTTGTCACACTCTTCCATTTACCTCCCTCAGAAGTGGCATGTAGGAACATTTTCTTCTCTTATGCACCCCATGGAAAGGATAAGAGCAGCTTAAGAAAAGGGAGAGGACTGTCTGGACTCTCAGGGTTATACACTGATAGAATATACACTATGAATATAGGGTAGGTTTTTTCCTGTATATATGACTGAATGATCTTCCTCTAGAATAGGGTGATCTCATAACTGCCTCTTGGAGACAATCGTTAGCTTAGGGACACCCCTGTGTCCCTAAGCATTCCTCAATGCTAATTCAGGAAATGGCTGTCTTGTATAGGGAAAAACCTTGTCAGGGACCGTGATAGGAATTTACACTTATGGATAATTGCCCGTCAGCATGTGAGTCTGTGCCACAAGACTCTGGTTCTGTGCAGTTTATTCTAAGTCGTGTCACTGAAGAAAAATACAGGCAAAGCTACACAGAAGCAGTTTCCATTCTCATTGTGACAATAACTTTGAAAGTAGAGAGTAGATGCAGATGGCTGCTGCAAAGCAGTGTGGAAACGTGGGCTTTGCCAGGTACAAAATTTGCAATAACAGAAAAGAGGTTGTATGCTTTGCTCCCTTTTCATCTTTGTAATTCAGATTGTGGGTACAGGTGAAACCTATTAAACCCCTGTGGCTAAGGCATTCAATTTCTGGTGCATGCTCAACAGAAGTGGTATGCATATGGACAAGGAATTCCAATAACTCCCCTTCTCCTTATTCATTGCCTTCCACTCTAATAGGAATGGTTGATTAACTGATAAGGGTTTCCTTCCAAGGTGCCACACAGATAGTTAATCTGCTCTTCAGTGGGAACAGCACCACCCCACCAGCCAAAAACAGTTTCCATAACCACCTTCTATTAACAGCTGTACTGCTAGATGGACCATTGAGGAGCTAATAGAGTTAGTCCCTGACCTGTTGATGGCTTTGAAAAACAAGATGACTGGTTAAAAATTAAATAAGGTAGAAGATAGAGAGAGAAACCAAGGTAGTAAGTTTTGTATTGGCAGAAAGCAGTGGATGTAAAGGCTGTTTTGTAAGAAAGAAAACAAAAATGAGTAGGACTGTCTGGTGCTTTTTTATCTGCATCACAACATATGTGCCTGTCTTTGGGAATGACGTAATTTTTTTTTCCATTTTATGCTCTGTATATTCCTATAGAATTCATACATTAAATTCACATTTTGTAATGCCTTCTGCTGACACACTGAATTGACAGTTATCTCTTTCCAGCCACAGTGAGATATATCACACATACACTGAACAATTCCTTTCTAACTCTGAACTGAGTTTTTTTCCCAATGTCTCTTTTTCTCTTGAAGCAGCAGTTACTTTCTCTACCTTTTAATGGGCAACATTTACCTCTTGTTTTACCTAAAATATATACTGATCACACCTATCTTGATATTCATGCAATGGTTGAGGCTAAAAGACACCTCTGGAGATTAAGTAGTAAAGCAGCTGCTCAGGGAAGGGTCAGGGGTCAGCTTGAGCAGGTTGCCCACGACGGTGTCCATCTGAAGTTGAGTAGCTATAATGACAAGAGACTCCAAAGCCTCTCTGGGCAACCTGTTGCTTTCTTTGACCACCCTGGCTGTAACAAATTTCTTTCTTATGTTTAAATGTAATTTTCTGTATTTCAGTTTGTGACCATTGCCTCTTGTCTTGTCAGTGAGCACTTGGAGAGCAATCTGGCTCCATCTTCTTTGATACCCTTCCCTATCGGGTAATTATACACATGGTTAAAAATCCCCCCGAGCCTTCATTTCTCCAGGCTGAACAGGTTCAGATGTCTTTCAAACTTCTTATATGACAGATACTCCAGTCCCTTAGTCTTTTTCAGAAACCTACATTGTATTCACTCTAATATGTCCATGTCTTTCTTGTATACATCCACTGCAGCACTCAGCTGTATGAGTTATCCCATTACATCTCCCTGATCCTAGTGAGTTCATAGCCCATAA
>JAWWLV010000001.1:83303143-83327551 GCA_035041135.1 Platyrinchus mystaceus
ATACATCCACTGCAGCACTCAGCTGTATGAGTTATCCCATTACATCTCCCTGATCCTAGTGAGTTCATAGCCCATAACTGTTCATAGACATCTAATTTCTCCTCTCTGTTCTCCATGCCACAGACATTAGTGTATAGCACTTCAGAAAGGTACTTATTAATGCTAATTTCACAGGAAAAGTATGTGTGTTTTTCCTCCCTATCATGCTGGACTCTTAGCATTTCTTTTTTTTTGTGCACATTCAGTTGGTGTGGCACACCTGAACACTGGTTTTTTGTTAAAAGGTCTTCCCTGACCACATCAGCCTGCACCTACTTGCCAACCCAATCCACACCTTGAGTATCCTTGATCTTTGTAGAAGAATATAATTTTTTGAAAGATCTGGTGGTTTTTTATTCATATTGAAGAGCTCTCAAAGATTCCCCAAGTGATAGAAAGCCTCCCAAAAGCAGTTGTTGATTTACTAAAAAACCTTTCTGTAATATGGTCTAACTAATATCTGCAAAGTACTAAGAGTCTTCAAAAGTTGTCAGCTGAGCATGCTAAGAAAGAGAGAAGAAAGATTGAAGAGGATTTCAGAGTGTCAGGAGACACACATCAAAGGTTACAAAACCTCTGGAAACAATGGGAAATCATTGCCTTTGTCATGCATTTTATATTTTCCATAATGGAACATTATTTTGGGAAATACATTCAGAAAACTAATGGGTAGCATTCCTGCCCATGGTGGGGTTGGGGGATGGAGGACTTGGAATGATGATCTTTCAGGTTCCTTCCAACCCAAAACTCTCTGTGACTTTGTAATTCTCAGAGAGATTTCTGCTATCTTAATTTTCTATGACAGCAATGAATGACTTTATTCCCTTCCAACATAAGCCTCAATTCTATTTTAGTAATCATTTGAAAACAAATTGGATTTGGTTCAACTCTTATATATATGTTTATATTGATTCTTCCCTTCTTTTTTTTTTTGTAATGACAAACACCATACACCACTGAGTAGTGTAAACCTCTGTTCAATTGCTGTAATATGAAAGAATATTCCAAAGGAAAACCATATATATTTGGTCAGGGAATTTATGTTCTACAGCACTTATGTGACCTGGGCTGTAATGAAAGAGAGGAACTTTAAAGTAGCTAAGGCTTTTGGAGCTTGCTAAATAGTCAAAACTAAAGCCATTGTAGGCCCGTGAACTTGCAGTCACCTTTTTTCTTATTGGCAGGCAGAGGTCCTCTGGAGTGTAATAACGAGAAAAAGCCTCTCTGACTCTTTTGTGGCTGCTTTGCTGAGGGTGGTAGTGACAAGATCAAATGCCATTTTGGCACTTATTGCAGGTATGCTGAGTCTCACTAAGTTGTACAAATACACTACTGGTCTTATCCTACCGGCCTCCGGATCTGCACAAAATACCGGACGAGATCAAAGAGGTGGTGGAATCTACTGAAATAATAAGAATGGATAATGATAAATAGCCCAAAAGAGCCTAGTCAAATATCACAATAAGACATGTTTAAGAAAAAAAATCTTAACAATTTAAATGTCTGTGTCCTGAAACAGCTACTACAATATCCAAGCAGAGACTTTTTCTTTACTTTAGTGTCTCTTGCCTCATGGTACAAAAAACGGAAAAGCAAAATGCTTGATATTATATATCAAAATAACATTCAATGTTATTGAAATCTGTTTGTGTGTAACCCAGGTTTAGAAAGATGAGACCTCATAAACATGGGAAGATAGTCTGAAAGTGAGAAAATGAAAAGCCTTCAACTCAGGGTGGATGCAACACGAACAAAGAATAGCATCAAGTACTGCACTTTACATCACAAGGCTATTTGCTCACATGGATTGGGTGTATATGTAACTGTCTAAATACTTAATAAATGGCTCTAGCAACAAATGTTTTCAAACAGACATTGTCAGAAGGAAAACCTTTTGAATTTATCTGGCTTGTTTATACTTGTAATTAATTACTTATTTACTGTTTCCAATTAATTGGTCCATCATATTACATGCTAAGAACCACTCAGAACTCATACTGAGTTATTCCTGATATCCAGAAACTGAAGAGAGCTGTTTTCACCTTAGTCATACTAATTCCAGGCAGTAACTCAATTTAATTCTCTTTAAACCGCCAAAAACCTTTCTGATTAAAGATAATTAATATGCATACTAATTAAGAGTGAAAAGTTCTAGTATTTTGGTAATTTCTAGGCCCAATAGCCAAAGTCCTTCTAATAACACACAAAGAAATGCAACACTACACAGAAACACTGGAAGAAGGAACAGTAATTCTAGGCTAAAATATTTAGGAAATGCCCTTGCTAAACTCTCATATCTAAGTAACACCTGAAATTACATTAATGACAAGGCTCCTGATACCAGATATCCTACTACTTTCTAACAAAACTGCTAAACCCTTATTCAAAATCGAGATCCTACACTTCAGTTACTTATTCAAATATTGTTCATCTATTCACTGATTTCAACACTGAAATACTTACAACACCCCATGTAACGCAAATAGTGTTGAAGTGATGTTGTGATATAAGTTTCTTTCTGTACTCGCAATTTGCATCTTACTTACAAAGGCCATAACTCAGCTCCCAGTCAACAGGAACATTTTATTGCTATTTGTGGAAACAATTGCTAAAAGACTGAATAAAGCAATCTGTTGAATAATAAAAATAATAAAAAAAAATCACTACTAGCATTCAAGAAGATGCTCCATAGGAGTCCTAAAAGTAGCAGAACAGGTTTTTCCAAGTAAGTGGCTTATTTTACAAAGTTGAGTAGTTTTTTTGTCTGTGTTGGTTTTGTTGCATTCATACGAGTGTTGATGTTTCTTTTGATGTCTAAGTTAACACATGAACATTCCAGCCAGTTTTCACTGACTGCTCCAGTACAGGCCTGTGGATTTTGCACTTGGCTTTGCTTCAGGAATCTATGAATACAAAGCCCGTTGAGTATGTGATTTCATACAAAGTCCTACCCATACTTATTTGCTTTCTATGAGCACTGAAATCAGTGAATGCATTCTTCTTATTTAATTATGCTGCTATCAAACCACTGCCCCCAAGAAACTGTGATAATCTGATAGAAAATATTTGACGTCAATAAAAAAAGCAAGTTAGAAAGCTGTACGATCATACAAAAGGTGTGATAGCTACAAAGAGAGCCAACTTACAAAAGGTTAGTGATTTCCCCAGCCAAGTTAAACAAGACACAATTGGGGCTAATTGACTTCCCTCGTTCGACCTCCCAAGTACGAGTTTATGAAAGCCTGGAAAGCTAAATTAACCCCAATTGTGTCTTGTTTCACTTGGCTATTTAAGTTAAATGGATAACCCTTTTGTGACTTGGCTCTTTTTGTAGATATCACACCTTTGGATAATTAACATTCCCTCTCTCCCACCTTCCTAAATCAGCTTTTACCTTAGTTTAGTGTTTTGATTTGTGATGGAAGAAAAAGCAGAACTCTACATTTTTGAGCAGACAAGCTTCTCACTGAATAAGGCTAAATAAGAAGCATGTAAGCACATTAGAAATAATTACAAGGTAGCCACTCACAGCAGGGATTCAAGGATGCTATGGGGACTGCAGCAAAAAGCTGGCATGATATACAGTAGGTAAGGCATAGCTCTACATAAAAGATGAAATCTAACCTTCTATATATTCATGAAATAGCACATAATATCAGGCCACCCAATTCTCATTGTTGTACCTAAATTCAAACTTTTACTGGGAAACACATAAGTATGAAGCTATTCCCTCTGAATTCAGCAGATGTTGTTAACCACTCAGAGTATATCAGAATAAGATCATAACTAAAATGCTAAAACAGGGGCTGAAGAATCTTGTGTAAGTTCTTACTTTTCAGAAAATTTGTTTTTATTGCAGTATTATCTTTGGGGGATGGCTCAGTATTATGACTTCATATGAACTGAAGATAGCTATAGAATCATAGAATGATTTGGTTTGGAAGGGACCTTAAAGATTATCTTGTTTCAAAATCCATGCCATGGGCAGGAACACCATGAAAAGGAATTAAGATGTTGTCATGAAGCATTGGCAGAATTGCAACTCCTTGCAAGCTTATAGTACAAAAATAGAGAAGGTTGATTTAAGGCATAGAGAGTTTCATGGATTTTACCTGTGGAATTTTCTCTGTATCAGTATCTTAAAAGCTGCAGTGTGCTCTGACCTTGCAAGGCATCCAAATGAACAACATGCCCATGGCAGGAACAACATCTGGAGACAGTTTTCTGAGATAGGTAGAGGTAAATCACTGTCTGGAGATGCTTCTCATGCTCCTGTGACTGTAGAAGGAGCCTAGACAACTACCTTCAACAGATCAGGTTATTGAAATAAATCCACCCTGAAATGTTCAATATGGGCCAAGCATCAGCATTCCTGAAATTATACCTGCCTAATAGAATCAAATCCATAATATTTAAAGAAAATGAATATGTTAAATGAACATAGGATGTGTTAGTGGAATATTCTTTTGTGATTTATTTAATGATAACCATGATCCCGGGAACACACATTTTTGTAAAACCTGGGAGTGATTAAGAACTCAAAGCTGTCCATTTACATTTTTTAATAATCAGATATTTCATAGAAGCCTTTTTGTATAAAGGGTTTTATGAGCCACACTCCTTTGTGAAATCAGCAAGACTAAAAGACTAACTAATATGTTGTTATTCCCTACATACCACTTAGCTAATCCAGAGGTCTAAATGTGTAAAACTTTGTAAGGAATAAAAAAAAAATGTTGTGTTACCTTTAACATAACACAGGCATGTTTATATGCTTATATCAGAGGATCTTTGCATTTATACTAAAGACTCTCCTGAGAGTTTCCTTGTAATCAATTAAAAATCCAACCCACAATATTAATAGCAAATACAGAGAAAAAATGTAGTTACTAACATCAAGGATTATTTGTAATACACTGGTTAGGAAAATGATGTGAGCTTGGAAAAGAAAAAGTGGGAGATCAGGAGAGTTTATCAGTGTGAAGAGATTCATTTGCTTGTTTCCTTGCCTGGTTTTGTAATTAGACAGTTTTCTAAGGACATCCAATTCTTGATTAGAAACTGAAATTATCTCAGCTTTTTAGAGTTCAAGCCCTAGTACTGGGAATGCTGAGACTCTGTCAACTGCCCCCATCAGTTCAGAGGTTGGGTATGTATACAGTAGACATCCACTGCTGGTCAGGTGAACGCTGTGACTTTCAGAACCCCAGAGGAGTAAAACTGGTGTTCGTTAGTTCTTTCTACGCATTGTCAATAAGGGTTTTTTTGTGCATTAGACAAAGTAATGTGGTGATAACTAAAACCTGTAGTGTCTCAGTTCAGCCTAATTTGCATAGGTACATTAGAGATAAATGTGTTCCTTCAGTGACCTGTATGGTACTGAAACTTCTATACTGATTAAATCTTAACTCATCATTTTGTACGCTCAAAGTGTTCTGCACTTCAAGAGGGAAAAACAACAGAATCCAAACTGTATTGACTTTCTGGATGGGCAAAGCCCAAAAATCTGTCTGTATCTGGCTTTTAAATAGCCCTTATACAAATGGAATAAGGACTTCAAATTCCCTTTTTAAACCCTTGAGCATTCAAAGTAGGAAAATTCAGGCTTAGTGCTTACAGTTTGAGCCCCTCTTAATTTAAATGGAAAGCTTTCCAGTACTAACATAGGATTAAAAAAACAGAGCAAACAATTTATTCGGAAAGTAAAGCTGCCTTGATATATCATGTCATCCCACTGCTTTCGAGTGAAAGGTATTCTGAAAACAGATGCAAGTTTTAACCAGAGAGCTTGTGCTGGAAGTCTGCTTGCCAAATGTCCCACCGTACAGTAAATGTGTCCACAGTTAAAATAAAGGCAGAGAAGTAGTTAGAAAAGATGATTCTTTTTGAACTATATCCAAAAGTTGCTGCAGAATTGCTTTTAATTTTTTTTGGATTTTTTTTTCATATTGAAACATAGTCAGTGAAAATTATTATTTATAATGGGCTTTTCAAATTTTGTTCCCCAGGGTCTCATAGTTCAGGAGGCCTCTCCCTCCTACCCTGTCCCATTCCAGTTACCAAGCATTTTCCTCTCATGAATATAAAGATTATCAACTTATTTTTCATTTAAGGGGGGAGGGGGAATTTAAACTGCCTGCCTAACAATGCTTTCAAATGGTGATGAAATGTCTTCTTCATATCTGAAGAGAACATGATTATTAGCACTGAATCTGACAGACACGATTTCTGAATATTTTTGTGGCATTAATTTAAATCAATGTAATGTTTGAAAACATTTCAGCCCCTCAAACAGCTGATGCAGCTTAGATTCAATTATAACAAATTGCAACACACTGTCAAGTCTTTTTACCAAGTCATTAGTCAGGGATTTTGAATGCGCGGCCTCCGAACGGAGTTCGACTGGCTGACAGCTCTAATTGTTGGGAACCGCTAAAGGATTGCTAATGAACTGGGGGATCTGTTGGGCCTGTAGCTTTCTTCAAGGATGAAATTTTTGAAAACTTTCACAAGATCAAAGCAGCATAACGTGGACCATTTGCTAAATTGTCAGCAGTGGAGTGAAGCAGTCTGAGTCCCAGCTTTAAAGCTCAAGCTTCAGTAGAAAACACCATGTGCCTCCTGCCCCTGAGCTTTTTTCATGTGTCAGTAAAACCATAGCGAGAAACAATGACTTGAAGAAAGAGCCTCAGAGCCGCCATGGCCGCTATGGCTTAATTAGGAGGAACAGGAAGGGAGATGAAAATTCCTCTCTATTGTTAGTGAGTGCAAGAGAGATGAAGTGTCCAGCACCACTGCAACCAGTCCCACAGTTACTTACTCTACAGCTTCCAAATCTATTAATGGTCAGAGAGGCATATGATAGCGCAGAAGAAACAAGAAGGTTTCTCTCCTAAAAAGACTGGCAGGAGAGTTGCCAAATTTGCCTTCAGGACCCAAGGAGAGCTTGTTGTCACCAAAGGCTTTGCCATCAATGTCAGGGAGATCAGACCTTCCCCTCCAGCACCTGCTCCAGTACCAACAGTAGGCAATGAAAATGTTCCCACTGAGCTGTGTTGGACACTGAATCCATCCGTGGTGTGGCTGGCCAGCAATCTGCAGCCAAAGAATAGCTCCCAGCTGCTGCTGCTGAACAAATATGTTGCCTCATGTTACTCAGCGGCAGAAAGCCAATGCAATGAAGGGAAACTTTTAAACTGATCTTAAAAGAAAAGAAAGATATGAAAACGTGTCTCCATCTTTCCCATCTGGTTTATATTTTCCTTTCATATTCAAGTCTTATTTAAGTCCGTTCATTTTTTTTTGCTCTTTCTCATTGAAATTTACTATGGTATCCTTTTACCAAAAGAAAATAATGCCTGCTGAGCTACAGTAACATTGGTCAATTACCCAAAAGTCTTAATATAGAAGTCTGCCGGGGGGAAAGAATGTTTGAAATAAGATTTACATTATTGCTTCTTTAAATTAACACTTCAACAGGACTCTAGGAATAACAAACTCTTTCCTTTTCACACTGTGTGAGGTATAGTACCAAGCTGTTATCCTCCCCAAGCCAAACTGTTTCTAAGAAACGACACTGAAGGGCATATAGTGAAAAATTTTTGGAGTGCCTGAAATGGAGACAGTGATTTTGAATGTCATTACAGTGTGTAGTGCCTTGAGTATGAATTTTGCATCTCAGTCCTCCTTCTAGTAACATGCTTCATATCGCTATTACACTCCCTCTCTCCTACCAGATACACATCAGCCACATGAACCTTCCAAAGTTATATTGCTTAATCTTTCTATAGGACTTCATGGGCTCTGGTCAGCAGATGTGGAAGAGATTTCCTTGAAAAAACTTGTCAGGGAGATATGAGCAATTTATACCTGTCCACTACTATAACTTCTATTTAAAGTCGAATATTCAATCTGGAGTTAGGGATTGCTTGCCTTTTTTTTTTTTTTTTAATAGAATTCTTAAATCAGACATTTATATTAACAAGTTGATCAGCCTGCAAGAGAATTGCAGTAGTATAATAATCACTATCAATTTTCAACAGAAGATCAAGAGAAGAATCCCATTCATTTGTTCATGGGGACATTTGTTCATGTTTACACTCAATCTACAACTAATTTTAATAGCAGAAGAAAATTCACAACAAGATAAAATAATGCTTGGTTTAGCATTAAGTACACCAAAAGCCACAGATACTGAGATGCATTTTAGATGAAACCTTAAATTATCAGACTAAATTGAAACAGTCCTCAGTTTTCACTAGAAAAACCAATATGGATGGTTTTCCTCTCTCTTAATTTTAAGCATCTAGATTGAGATAATCAGCAGGATTCTCTCTCTACTTGTTGGGTGAGTCAATCTATTTGTCTTTGATACATACCCTATGGCTAAAGAAACGATGTGATAGAGCATCTGTCTTCCTCAATTGGCTCTAGAGGGAGCCCAAATGACAAAATTGGACTACACACCCAATTTTTAGAGTTGAAGTTAGGGCATACAACAACCCAACTGAGAGAGCCTAATGACCTTCTTTCGGACAAACCCCAAACTGATGAAGTCTTTACAGTGCTGAACTGCTTGTTACCATCCTTGGAAGAGGACAACATCTGCGAGCTCACTGAAAACACAGGACCCAGCCCATATTTGCTGATGGCAGCTTACACACCAGTCCTGAAATGTGTAACACCTAGCCTAAAACACAGTGTATTCCATTCCCATACTCACCAAGAAGTCATCCAGTTCAATTTCAGCAAGACATTACTGGTGCATGTGGAACAATAGTGAAGTGAAATGAATACCAAACCAGAATTGCAACAAGGTGCGTTCCCCTGCCTCTCAAAGAATACATTTCACACCGATAATATTCTCTAACTTACGTTAGAGTCCCTCTGAGACATAAACACCAGGTTTTTTTCCTGGGTTTTTCATGCCAATCCATGTTCAGTGGGTATTGCTGACACTGAGCACTGCGACAAACATGGGCTGTAGTGGCATTACCCAACTGCTTTGTTGTTAGAGCATTGAACCAAAGTGCAGCAGTACTTCTCTACCTCAGGGTGACCATAAGCCTTGACTCACAAGATAAGATGCTCTAGTCAACTCACTCTCATGGATTCCATTTTTATACTAAGCAGCTTCTATCCATGTTGTCCCACAGCCTGGGAACTGCAACACTTCACCTCTAATCTACGATCCAGTAAATACTTACTATGAAATACGTGATAGAGGACTAGTTTCAGCATAATACTAAGGGAAAGGAGTCATGTCTGTGAATATAAAGTAAAGCTTGGATTTCAGAAATGAACTGTCAGAGTGCAGTTTATTTTAAAACAAACTTCTCTCTGTAGCTATCATACTGAGAAGCCCGGGAACCGCTTGTATGGCTGCGTTTTGCAGATCCCAGTCAGGGATGTATTTGTTTTTCTGGAGCCTCTATAGGAAATCCATAACCCTAGTCTAGGATTCTGAATTGCTTAAGTGACCAAAGGTCTGACTATTATTGCAGGGCAAGTGCCATAACGACTGACTTCTATGGGTCTAGTCTCAGTGCTTACTGTTACTCAGCTGTGTGAAACATGCCAAGCTCCTTGGACACACCACCTACTTCCAGGACTTTTGGGCCAGCTCCCTCACCTCTCTGACACAAAACCCAGGCACACTTTCCAGGATGGCTCATTCTGGGAAAAAGGTTGGACAGATTAGCAGCAAGTTTGCCTTTTCCTAGTTAAAACAATATTTCAGAGGACCTTGCACTGACTGCCAGTTACATGCTTTCTGGCTACACCCAAGACATGTTACAAATGCCCTCAATTTCAAGCTATAAAAGCATCATTCTGCTGGCTGCAGCACATTGCCTCATTATCTCACGCACTCTGAACTAACTAAACACACAAAAAATAAGTATCATGGATTGTGACATGGAACTGTGAATGCCAAGTATCGTCTAATACTAATGCAGCTCTAGAGGTGGTTGATCCAAAGCAGCCTGGACACAAGCCATTGTATCCCATGTGTCCTCAGAGACAGAGGTGAATCCCTATCCCTTTTTTTATTTACTGATATAGATATATCTCACAAAATCTCAGAATCATCAAGGTTGAAAAAGATCTTTTTCAAGTCCAACCACCAATTGAGAAGCACCACTATGTTCACCATTAAACCATGTCTTCAAGTGCCCTATCCACACATTTTTTTGAATACTTTCAGGGATGGTGACTTCACCACTTCCCAGGGCACTCTATTCCAATGCTTTACAACTTTTTCCATTATTGTTTTTTCCTGGTATCTAATGTAAACCTCCCCTGGTGCAACTTAGGGCCATTTCCTCTCATCCTGGCACTTCGTTACCTGGGAGAAGAGACTGACACCCACCTCATTATGACCTCTTTTCAAGTAGTTGTAGAGCAGTAAGGTCTCTCCTAAGCCTCCTTTTCTCCAGTGTAAACACCCCCGGTTTCCTCAGCTGCTCCTGATCAGACTTGTGCTCCAGACCTTTCACCAGCTCTGTTGCACTTCTCTGGACATGCTCCAGGACTCAGTGTCCTTCTTGTAGTGAGGGGCCCAGAACTGAACACAGGATTCCAAGTGCAACCTCTCCAGTGCTGAGTACAGGGGAATGGTCATTTCTCTGGTCCTGTTGGCCACACTATTTCTCATACAAGCCAGGATGCCATCGGCCTTCTTGACCAACTGAGTTGTTTTCCATGTGTGATATATACAGATCATAATGGTTTTGAGTTGCCCCTCTTTATCTGAAAAATAGGGATGGCTATACTTCCTTACATCCCACCCAGACGCTGTAAAGTACCAAGATACTTGATTAGTAACATTTTACAAGAATTAAGCACAACGTGTACAGAATCATGGAAGGCAGACAGTAGCTTGGGCCAGCAGGTCTTTGCAGAAAGTGGTACAAGTCTTGGTGCCTATTCAAAAGTTGCTTATACTTGAATTTCACAGTTCCAGTAGGTCCTCAACCAAGAGCTCAACTTCAGTAGTCAAACAGAACAATGTTTAATAATGGCTTTCCCTCCCATTTTTTGCCATTCTTCTTGTGCTTCCTCAGAAAAGGACTCGAACCTGAATCTCTGTTTACAGAAACTGCTGTTTACCAACTGTTGTAATGTGTTACCTCTTCTATTTAATTCCAATTTACTAATAAAAAATATCCTTTCTGTCAGGAAAAAGCAATTTCCCTCTATCTGTGTCTTGAAACATAAGAAAACAAAACAGATGCTTGTTGCATTTAATAAAGAACATGCATATGCATTGAAAAAACTTCTAGCTTATTTTTGTGATGCCAATATTTAATTATGTTCATTTTACATTTTTAATTAGACAGCAGAACAGATGGTGCAGGCGCAAAGTAAAGGAAAGTGTCCATTCAAATAACCTGCTATGTGATGCCAACAAATTCCTTTGCTTAGAGCCTGATCCAAGCTCTACTGACTCCAACACGAGCATATCGATTGAATATCAGAGGTCTGGAGGAGGCCAAAGAGCAGGGCTTTGCTGGAACCTGTTTTCCTGATGTGTACATGATGAGTATATTTCTCCCAGACTGTGTTTTTTGATTTTAAGGCAAATTTTGGTTCAGGTAGGTGTGGATAACCCTATTTCTTGCTTGTTTTCCTGTAGATAAAAATTGTTTGTGTAAAATTGATTCAAATTCCAAACCTTAGTTGGGAAAAATGTCTCACTTTATGATGTGCCCTAACAATAACAATTCATACAGTTAATGGCATTAGTCACAGAGAGAGCCAGATAAAACTTACTTAGATGATTCTCATTATCACTAAAAATGGAAGCTCAAACAGATCAAAATTTGGGTCCTGTATTTCATTCAAGGACACATAAAATTAACTACTGTACTTACTGATTTCACAAATTAAATATATGTTTATTTCTCTTTCAAATTAGAATATTTGTTTTAAAAATATGTTAATTTTAACCAAAGAATTTTAAATAGATCAAGTAGGCACAAATATATGCTAATTCAAAAAAAAATGAGTTTTCAGTCAAATGGAATATTTACATTGACCAAAAATGAATTTCTGTGTGAGTGTGCTATGGGTGTGTTTAACCGAAACTTTTTCAAGTGTGTGTGATTCATCATTTGTCTGACATCAGTCACAACAGTATTTCTCTTGATCTCTGGGCAGGAAATGTGTGTTCTTAATCAATATGTCGTGAACTTTAGCTCTATAAATGGCACTGCTGAGACTGACGGTAGAATATTAAAGCATGTAAGCAAATTTAAGAGTGTTCAGAAGAAACTATTATTTGAAAGCTTAAAAACAGGCTTACGGTAAACTCACTCTGTTTAGCTCATGGAAAAGATCAAGAGGTAACTTGATGTGATGTGTAATTTAGTAACAAGAACTGTTAAAGGATAATCGAAGCCTGAAAAATTCATATTATGACTAACAAACATTTCTAACATGGAGGGTAATTAAGTATTAGAAGAACTTACCAATAGCAGTGCATTGTCTTTTTCCTCTTGGAGTCGCCCAATCAAGAATGAACAGAGAACATAATTTCATCCAATAATTTCTAGTCATTTTTGATTTGTAGTGGAAGGAGAAGAAAGAATCAAACCCCATATAGTGAATTTAAGTGTATTGAAAATATGCTTCCTTTTCTTGATAATCTTTTGCAGATCCTCTTAAAAGGAGACTGCCACTTTGAGTCAAGTACAAATTATTAGTCTCAATTCTGGGGAAACAGACTTTACAGATGTTCTGGGTAGGTGGTCTCCTGGTGTTCTCTGACCTTTAAAGTCATGAATCGGGAATGGTTCTTATATATGTATTTATTTATAAAATATTACACATAGGTACAACTGTATTGATTAATTACATACGCTTTTCGATAATAAGAAAGAACTACCAGCACAGTACAAATAACAAATTACTAACATTTTCAGGAAAAAAATTCAATGATCTTCAGACACAGAATTAGTCACTGAAGAGATCTGTGCATAATTTGGCAATAACTAATAAGCCCAAGAATTTTGCAGTCTATTTGAGAACAATTTGCAAAGAGAAAACAAAGCAAAATTCTTCAGATAAATTATTCATTTGAATTAGTCATTTAGCTCTAGTAAGGAGTTGTAAACTTTTTGAAAATATGTGGCAAGGGGATACAGTTTTAAAGAGGTTGAAACAAAACTATTCTGCTCTTCTAGAGTTTGTTTCATCACATGTTCTCAAGGCACTTAATCATTAATTATTCTGAATATTAATTATAACAATTTTACATTTGAATAAACTGAGGCACACACAGTGCCTTGCCTATGCTCACACAGCAAGTGAGGATAAAAGTTGGGGGAAAAAATCTATCATCTCCCTAACCATTAAATGGGCTTCCTGACGCTATTCTGTTAAACTTTGATACCCCATTACATTGTTAAACTTAATTTCTGAGGGAAACAACTTTTATGTGACCACAATGAGTTTTTATTCTCGTATTGACAAAGGCAGAAAAATTTCAGAACACGGAGATTCCACAACTATTGAGGAAGGGTTTCACCTGACCAGCTGTAGAGATCTTTTGTGCAGGTGTCTATACCTGAATCTGTCACTATACACTCTCTTTAAGGTCGGTGGCAAGGAATAGGCACATATAAGGTAAGATTCACCTCACCCTGATGTTGGGGCCTACATTTTCCAGATGTGCCCCCAAGTGCCTCTTTACTGGCTCTTAGAGTAGCCCAGGGTTGTCATTTCAGATGTAAGCAGAACCAGAGTCCTGCACATTGGGAAAGGCCCCTGTGGGTCATCTGCTCCTGCTGAAAGCACCACCAACTTAGATGAGGTTGCTCAGGGCAGTCAGTATCTGAATAGCTACATGTATGTTTTTGAGGATATGGCTAAAACTAGATGCAATGAACCCAACTGTGAATTGCAACATTCCTTGAAAGAGGCAGTTTGACAGAGAACAGAGATCCAAGTAGGTGCTGCAACAAAACCAAGACAACCATGTAAGGGAAACTAATATATTAAACAACAAAGAGTAGTATTCAGTCAGCTAAATAGGTGCTATGGAGTACCTGTATCTGCAGAAAGGTACAGGTCTCCCTGTTTTGGTTCATACCTGCCAATCTGTGTGAACTTCTCTGATGATCCTCATGCAACTCAAGTGGCCCAGGGTGCCTATTGCTCATGCAACAGCACGCTGTCCAGATTGTAACAGCTCAAGATTATTCCCACACGTGAACCCTGAAGTCACCAGTGCCCATGTCTATCGTGATCTAGGTGGCTAATCTCCCATTATCACTAATGGACATCAAGCTATCCAACAGAGCCCAAAGAGATGGGGTTTTTTCTGCCTTAGACAAGCATCTTTGAGCAGCTGTACAGTGCCTAATGCCAGTGCTGGAATCTGGAACTAGATCCAGTTGTCTTCAGCTCCCAGACTCACCATGTTGCCAAAATATTGTATTTTCACAGGATATATATGATGCTTAGGAAACATGTTGTGAAGTAGGTCAGTAAATGCTGGTATTCTGTGTTTACAGCGGATTAAGGTGACAAGTATGTTAAATATTGTGATCTGATATAGATAACTGCAAAAGAACGTGCGACAAGCTTCGAAGCATCTGCCAAAATCAGATGTGTTTAGGTGCAGGCAGAGTGTCAAAATTACTTTCACTGTTACAGCAGAATTAGCTAAGAATCCTGATTAAGAAGTAAAATATACAACCTGTTATTTTTAAACCAGGAGCAAGGGTAAAGAACAAGTCTTTGTAAAAATTTGCTAATGTTGTGATTTTAAAAAGATTAAGTGAGTAGTCATTCAAATCCTGGTCCTATTTTCTCCTTCTTTCAGATCTGAGCCATCAATACTACCACTTCTTGCTCTAATTTCAGCTTTTCTTGGTTTTAAGGGCAAAGTTATGTCTTGGTCATAATTTGGAAACCATATTGCCTCCATAATGAAATCTTCCTAGGAAAGAATTTACAAAATATTTAAGAGTCTGTTTAGCTTGAACTACAGTTTATGGAAATGTCACCATGATTCAGCACACCATTAAACACTTCATTTTCTCCAAAGATATGAGAAATCAAGAGATGCTCCTCAACCCTTCTTCAAATTGCTGATTTGAGCTGTTCTTGATTTAAGAGAGTTCCTTATCTCGTTCCTGAATGTTCAAAGGAATGTTTTTTCTGGATGTGTTGACCAAATAAAATTTGATTTTAGTGTATAATGGTGCCTCAGATGCTTCCCGTGACACAGGTTTCATTCCAAACAGTGTAATTCCAAACACTTTCCTTCCAAACACAGAAACAAAGTACTTTATGAACACTCCCACATCTTTGATGTCACTACGTCAAATTTTTCTGTCTTAGTGCAGCAACAAATTTGTTCCTGATTTGTGAAATTATTTGTAGCTATTGTATTTTCAAATTCCTTCTTCTTGGCTTCAACACAGCTAACCAGACAATTCTTTACTTATTAGTATCAAGTGAATAAAAATCTGTCAAGTTGTTAAATTTTTTAAATATTTGACATGTACATTACCATACAGTTCCCATTCTTTATTTCTGCATCTAAGCCTCTTTTATTTGGGACGGCTTCCTGGCATAATTGTTAGTTTCCTTATTTCTATTGGACCTTGACATTTAGGGCACTGAAGAAGCCATACATGAACAGTTCCTATTTTGGAGTTAGTTACAAAAAAATCTGAATTGTTTTGTTGAAGTATGGCCCAGATACCTTGCCCTGGAAGCATAACTAATAGTTGTATGAAAGATGTTCCAACACAGTATGTATGAAAGGTAATGCAGAAGCACTTAGTAAAAAAAATTAAATAAAAGTCCCTGTATATTTTATTTGCTGTATTTCTTTCATATGTGCTGCAAAATATACTTTGATCTGTACGATATATTATCAAGTCATAAGGCACAGTAAAATACCATCACTTACAAAAAAACCACACATATAATATAAATCTATAAGTAGTACAAGTATGTCCCCTTTTTCCTGTATGATCATAGATTACTGTAAAGTTTCAGTCATGAAGTTAAACATCCTGGAGTAGTTAAACAGGAATTTTACCCCAAAGTAATTGTATGAGCTATGTGAATATTAAGAAGCCAGATGACATGCACAGATAGCTACAGAAGCCTGGATGGATCAATGATGAGCTCTATCAGCTCTGGTTTTTAAAGTGCAAAGCTTTGAAAAAGAAGGGAAAAAAGATTTATTTTTGGTATAATGAAATTACTATTCTCATGAGAAATTTGATCCAGCACTTGTAATGTCTTTTCTCTGTTATTAAGTCACATCAGTAATATTGTCTTATAATATTTTCTTTAAAGTAAATAAAATGTGAGTGCTATTAGTGTGATCATGTTTCCAGCAGCAACCCAATAGAAGGAAAAGATGCTTAATGGCTCACTTGACCCTCTTAATAATATTTAAGTGATGATATCTGTATTATGACAAGGTAAAATAATTGTCAAAAGTAACATGAGGAAAAATTATCTGTGAGCTTTTTTCTGTTATTTTTTTAAAGTCAACCAGAAATATAAGGATTTTTGACATCCTCAGGCTTGCTCTTGTTATTTAAAGAAAAATCAATGGGAAATATAAGGAGCATTAGTGCTTTTGAAAGAACATACTATCATCTGGAGGTCATTTCTAGCCTCACTAACTCACTGACAAATTTTTTACAATAGTTTCATCTCAGATATTTCACCAGCAGTTATTCAGGAGAAATGTTTGTGACAAACGCTATTTTTTAATAACATTTTAAAACAAACTAAATTAAGCAAAAAGTTGGAGACTAAAAATTTTGATCCTTACCCAAATCATAGCATTAGACACCTGATCAGAGCAACTGTATTTAACTATTCAGCTAACAGAACTAACACCACACCTACATATTCATGCCAAATAGGGTTACTCCTTAACCCTATTGATTCGTGTAATGTCAACATGATCACACTGTGCACATATGTTTTTTATAGGGTCCATGCCTAAGAATCTTCATATTCTGAAATTCCATTTTCTAATACAATTAAGTTCTTCAAACAATTTTGTGGTTAATAAATTGTCATCAAAATGACTTGCTGAAACACTGATTTAAGAAAAAAATTATGTGAGAAATCATTATTGGTACACAGTTTGGACTGATTTTCAAATCTCCTTAGCAGCCTACAGGATTATGAAACAACATAAACTAGAACTTGACCAATAAAAAAATATGGGTTTTGAAAAGAAATCCTTTTGGTGAGAAAGTGTGCACACCCTGTAAAAATTATGTTCCTCACTAGTTGGTTTCTTCAAGTATGGTTTTACAGCTCTGTCAAGCTATTCAGGTAGATCAGTGAGACAAGTGGTTAAAACTGATGTGTACAATTTTAGTCATAGAGCTACAGAGCATATCTAAAATAATAGTCAAAGACTGTAACTTTCTAGCAGTACTCCAGTTCTCCTTGAGGGTTCTAGTCATGTTCCAGAGAGATAAATGCTGCTCATCCCTGTATTTGATGCAATAAACAGCAGAGTAAGTGCTCTACACAGCCAGGTGGTGATTAGTTTACAGAGAAAGGAAGACAGATGTCATTAAGGCAATGATAGAGTCCTGGATTTCTCAGAAAATTACTGCACAAACCACAACAAACAAAATTAAACAGCAGACTGCCATGGTATAATTGCAAAGAAACTAGAAGGGAAAGGATGATGACAACAAAGTGCAAATAGAAGTACAAAAGTCTCATTTACAGCGTATCTATCCGGCCTATAGTGCAAAAAAATATTCACTGTCTAACTGAGTGTGTCTCACTGAGCCTTGACTAGCTATCAGTGAGTAACTCTGATTAGACAATGTCTGTTCTACAGCCATCTCAGACTGGTCTAGTTCCAGTTAGTTAATATCCATTAGCATCTTTGATTTGATTTGATTTCCTTAAAAAGAAAAGCAGTCTGTGCTCTCCCAGGCCTCCCTGTGATATGCACTACAGCAGAGTAAGCAAGTGATGTGCTTCAGAAGCACTAGGTCTTGATACAAACAGAGGCTTCAGTGCCATTCACTTGTCTTTCATCTCTGTCTCACTGCAACCCTCAATAATTTTTTCTCATAGAAGATTTATATATTCTGAGCAATTACATCAAGTGCTCCTTGATGGAAAACAAGTAAACAAAAGAGAAACATTTGTTAGTGTGGACATTTAAATAATTTAAAGCAAAATAAGTTAGCACATAAACCATTAATTACTCCCCTGTAAGTTCACACCTGCTAATTTATTTAAAAGCATATGTTTTAAATTTTTCAAGGTTCTTTTCTTCAGTTATCAAAACATCTTCCTAGTTCTTCCATTAACTCGTCACAGAATTTCAACATTATTTTTGATATTCAACCTGTAATCGTAAGTGCCTCTATGGTTTAAAACTAACTAGTAACCTGTCAGAAGGTAAATATTACCTCAGACCCTTGTGTTTTCCCTCATCCTCTCATCTGTGATTAATTTTACCAGTTAATTTCTCCCCAAGCACCCTCTATATTCACCCCATTTTCTCTGCAAAGTTCATCTTCAAGCTGAAATGACCTATCCTTCTAGGTCTCGCTGCGTGACAACAGGAGATTCCTAAATGCTACTCTCAGGACTCTGCTAATAGAACTAGAGAATATAGAGGAAAAAAAATTTTAAATCCCAGTTTAGTCCACCCAGGTGAAATTCATTGGCTCACAAGCCTCACTAGCAATCTAAAGTTTCAAATAATCTCATGTTCCTTTTGTTCTTTTATCTTTCCTAAAAAATGTAATAATATGCATATCAAAGCTCATAATCTATTGTAAGGAGTAGATTTAGCAGAATTCTAAAGATATCAGTCTTCCCATCCAAAATTAAAAAGACCGAATCCACTTAGGAGATTACTTAGAGCTATTTTCTCAATTTTATAGATGAGTTCCTTCAATACATTTCTCCTGTATCCCAAAAATTTGCAAGTTTAGGTTTTGTTACTTAATTCAGACAGCAACCAATCATTTTTTAATTTCAGGATAGATTCCACAGATGAGGCAATAGATTTCCCTAATGTGATACTTTCTATTGTTAGTTGGAACAGTAGATAAGCAACTTGGATATGACACAACAAGCTTGTTTTGATTTATTGTCTACAGTAGAGGGCCAAAATTTTTTTAGTAAATGGAAACCAATTTTGAAGGGGGAAAAAAAAAGCTTAAAAGGAAATAAAATCTTTTGGCATTCATTTGGTTAGTCAATTCATGATCTGTTAAAACAGGATTCACTGTAGCTGATAATATGCTCTGAAGATGGACAAGCATGTCAGGCCTGATCCAGGGCCAAAGGAAGCTACAGATGGTCCTTAGTAAAACTGGCATGGAATTAAATCGGACTGATATTTTAAATCTAGGATAGAAAAATGGAGAAGGGAAAGACAAATGTAAAATTCACTATATTATTTTGTGAGTGAATTCTTATTATTTCTAAGAGGTCAACCAAGCTTGATACTTGTGCAGGTTAGACAAATAGTATGGGTTTTGATATATGACTTGAACAAGAGAAAAGGAAGAGAAATCAAATTAACAGTGTGGTGGGTTGACCTTGGCTGGACGTCGGGTGTCCACCAAACCACTCTATCACTCCCCTTCCCAGCCAGATAGGGGAGAGAGTAAGATGGAAAACAACTCGTGAGTTGGGATAAGGCAGTTTATTTAAAGCAAAAGCAAAGCAAATGCTTGGATACACAAAAATGAAGCAAAGTGAAAGATAGCAAGGTTTATTCTCTACTTCCCATCAGCAGTGATGGTCGGCACTCCCAAGAAGCAGGGCTTCAGTACACATGAAGGTTTCTCAGCAGGCAGCCCTTGGAGACAATGAATGCCTGCCTTCCTGCACCTTTCCTTAGCTTTTACATCTGAGCTGATGCCATATGGTATGGAATATCCCTTTGGTTAGTTTGGGTCAGCTGGCCTGGCTGTGTCCCCTCCCAGGATCTTGCCCTCGATTAAGGAAGGAATGTTACAGTGCTGGTGCTGTGCTCAGCAGTAGCCAAAACACCGGTGTGTTATCAACACCCTGCTAGCTACCAATGCAAAGCACGGCACTGTGAGGCTTCTATGGGGAAAGGAACTCCAGCTCAGCCAGACCAATGCAAAGAGACTCTCTGAAACTGTTAGATCACAGAAGGATTAGAGGAATGGAAGTGACTTCTTTATTTTTGCTTCAGTGAAATAAAAATGCTGCATCACTGTAAGGTTTCTGTTTCCTTCTGTTTAATTTTTGTTCATTTTGCTAAGTGCTCCTTTTGGTCAAGTCCACTCTGTCTTGGCTTGTTTCTGATCAAGTCTTTGACTACAATATGTCTATGCTGGTTTTGGCTGGGTTTTGTGGATGGCAGCTTCTACTTTTGCCTAATCTTTCCTCAATTCTTGAAATTGCAATTATTCTGCTCATTCCAAAGTAAATGTCTAAAATAAAATTAACAAACACTGGAAATTCACATATTGCTGTTAAGTAAAAGGCAAGATTAGGCACCTATAACATCTAAACTTTGATGATGTGCCTCTGACCAAATTTTTCCCAAACACAATATGCAAAAGACAGTATGACTCCTTCTGAAAATGCAGTAGATAAATACAATATAATAATGCTAAATGTATTAAAAATTATAATATTGGTGATAATAATACTAATAATACAATAATAACTTCTTGAAAATTCTATGAATGCATTCAAGACAATCTATCCTGCAGAAAAGCTTAAAATGCCAATCAAGGCACATTGCTGGCTCATATTCAACTTGGTCTCCACCAGATCCCCATGGCCTTTTCTGCCAAGATGTCTTCCATCTGAGTCACCCCCAGCATACATTGGTGCATATAGTCGTTCATCCCCAGATGCGGGACTTTTCACTTTGCTTTGTTGAACCTCATGAACCCCTTTTTCCAGTCAACATCTCTCTGGATGGCATCACAACCCTGTCATATCAGCCATTCCTCTCAGTTTTGGGTTATCAGAAAACATGCTCAGGGTACACACTCCTCCACCATCCAGATCTTTAATGAAGACACCGAAGAGGACTAGACTCAGTATTGCTACATGGAGTACAACTCTAGTCACTGGCCTCCAACTAGACTTTGTGCCACTGATCACCACAGAGGTTGACCATTCCATTATTTTTTAATCCATCACATTGTGTTCTCACCAAGCCTATACAACAACAGCTTGTCTACAAGCATCTCATGGAATCAAAAAAGCCCTACCGAAACCAAGACAGGCAATATCTCCTGCTGTTCCCTCATCTACCAGGCCTGTCAATTCAGATTGTCAGGTTGGTCAACAACAACTTCCCCTTTGTGAATGCTAATTGCTCCCTATCATCTGCATGTCATCCACATGCCTGGAAAAAATTCCCAGGAGTAAGTGTTCCATAACTTCCCAGACATTATGGTGCAGCTGGTCAGCCTTTGCTTCCATGGCCTCCTCTTCTTGACCTTTTTGAAGACAAGAGTATGATTTGGTTTTCTCCAGTGCTCGGGCACTTCTCCCAGTTGTCACGATCATTCTTCACAATGACATCTGCCAGACACCTTTGCATTCATGAGTTCATCCCACCAGGGTCTAAGGACTTAGATGTAGGACATACGTATTCTGTGACCTGATGCTCTTCCATCAAGGGTAGGTCTACAGTGTTTTAGGCTTTTCCCCTTGGTCATGAATACCTGGATTTTCTGAATGTTGGTCTTACTAGTAGAACCTGAGGTGAACAAAGCATTCAGATGGTCTTTGGCCTTCCTAACCACATCTCTGCATGCTTGGACAGTGCCTCTGTATTCTCATGTTGCCTGTGCCTGGTTCCCCCTTCTGTATGCTTCATTTTTATGTTTAAGTTTGGCCAGGAGCTCCCAGTTCATCCATGCAGGCCTTCTGGTAATTTTTCCTGTCTTTCCCATGGAGCCTGTATTCCTCCAGCTAGGCAAATGTTCAGAGATCAGCACTGGAACAGTCATAGACAATGCAGTAGTTTAGAGAAGTGAGCATCCAAGTCCCTAACTGCTTATGGGAATAAATTCTGGGTGGTCACAAGTAACACAGCAATTGCAGTCAAGCCCCACACAACATATATATATTCTGTGACAGTTTTATATGCTGTAAAAGAGCAAATGAGTTACCCTAGTTTAGCTGAGTAATTGCTAAAAATAATTATAAAAAGTTAGCAAACATACCATACATAGTTTCCCTCAGCTTTCTTGCTCAACATTTAATGCCTTTTTTATTTTGTATGGCCAGGTAGATTTCCATGCTCTGTGAGGTATGAATGACAGGAGCAGGGGAAGAAGAGGAGAAACCTTGTCTTGCATTCAGTGTGTAAAAATTATACAGATATATCACTAATCTTGTGCAGAGAAGACATCATTTAAAGTCCATATATTTGCTACTAAAAATTAGATAGTAATCAGATAGTATTATTCTACAGGTATAAAAGGTGCCACTCATTAGGGCTTTTTTTAATTCTGTAAAGTTTTGGTTCTTTCTCCTGTCAATTTGAAAGGTCTTAGAGGAAAAACACGTTTAAATGTGCACAAATTTATAAACTCATCTAACATTGAAATTCTACCACAAAAATACAGTTCAGGAGGACAGGATTCCTTTATATTTCAGTGAAAAAGATTAAGGATTTGTGTGGTGTTGGGATACTTTTCACTGTCATATACTTGTATAATGTATTTATTTTATTTGTAGGCATCTCTTAACTGTTTGGATTGGATTCAGCTGATTGCATGTCAGAATCTACAGCACAGATGTCCACATCTTTATTAATCAATGTGGATCTATTTATAGTTAATGGAAAGAAACAGATATTTCTAGAAAGTGATTCATCTTGTCCCAAAGTAGACATCTACATTTAGTGAAAACTGTCACCCCTGTAAACCGTGTTTCTCTCATAAATGTAGAGAGAGCTCAGGATTATTAGGTCACGTGTAGACACCCACAATATGATGTAGACATTTGAAGTCAAGGTAGTGAAGATTTCCATGCTCATCATCTGTGCAAATGACCTAAATATCAGGTGTTATTATGTGACTTACCTCAGTACCGGCTGCTGCAAATTGTATTATATACCTTGATATTGATGGTGTGCAAATTTAAAACAGGGAGTCCTAAATTACAAAAAGTCATGTGTTCAACAAGACTACTTTCTTTTATAGCTTTTCTGTCCTTTTGCCTCAAACTGGACTGGAGCACTAGAAGGTAAGAATGCTAACACCAGGAGGATTATGGGATGGCAGTTCAGGAATATATGTGGGTGTTTCATTATCAGAGATCCCCAGTTTTAAAGCCTTCCTGTTAACCAAAACCTTAAAGAAAACTTTTGTCTTTATCCAATTTGTGAAACGTCTTGTTTATTTTATTTTTATAAAAGCCTTCTCATTTCCTTTATTTCACCATTCTTGCAAACTAAAAATCTGATTTTCAGATTCATTCAAAGACATCATACCCTCAAGGGGTGTATTGCCCCATTCAGGGTTTCAATGTAAGTTCAAGTACTTGATCTCTAACACTTTATTGAAGTTGTGGGACGTAGAAATATTTTTGATTTCACACGTCTCTATGCACACACCCGCCAGGTCTCAACTGAATCGTGGATATATACAGAGATAATTATCCTTTTCTTTCTGATCTCAACAATTCCTGCCTTGGTTTTTTTTGTTTCTTTTCTGTTTGGTTGGTTGATTTTGGTTTTACTTGTTTTGGTTTGGGGGTTTTTTGGTTTTGGTTTTTTGTTTGGTTTTTTGTGGTTTTTTTTTCCCTCTGGAAAGGTGTAAGATCTTGTGTGTAAATTAGATGGGAGTCCTAATGCAGTCCAGTTTAGTATATGACTGAGACATCTGATGGATTACATTTTTCAGATGTTTCACAACATACATCTTCTAGACCTAGTTTCATGGTAAAAAACTTGAGTAGGCTGTGATGGAAATGGCCTCAATGGCCTCCCAGAATAGAATGAAACTGTTATCTTTATTTTGAGAAATGATACACAAAACAAGTACAGCTCAGAGTTGAGGGCAAGAAGCAAAGCAGTATACATCACTGAGTTACTGTGGGGAGAGCTGGCTAGGCAGAGCTCAGTTACACAAATTACATTTAGACAGGTCTAACACCTAAGGCTTCTCAGGAGGACTTGTCAGGTAAGAAAAGAAAATACTGGCATGATTCTCAATTGTTTCTTATTTGTTAGTGGTCAGTCTAACTCAGTGTGACAAGAGAACGTCTGCAAGCAGATGTGACTGAGTCCTGTCTGACTGAAAAGGGATATGTTTGCACAACTGCATAAGAATGAATATCATTACCAAGAGAATGTGTATAAATTAGAGCACTGAGCTATGTGAAAAGGTA
>JAWWLV010000001.1:83327651-83339008 GCA_035041135.1 Platyrinchus mystaceus
TGCACAACTGCATAAGAATGAATATCATTACCAAGAGAATGTGTATAAATTAGAGCACTGAGCTATGTGAAAAGGTACAGGTCCAGTGCTGAATGGCCCCAGATCTTATGTATGTTTCAGTTTGAATCCATGTTTAAAAATAACAGGAGAGTGTACATTGGAAGCATATATTACTCCATCTCCCAGAAAGCCTTAAGGAACAAGATTCCATCACTTATACAGTGACTTTTTCCTACTAAATAGTACAAGAAGATACTCTGCAGCCTAGATTTTTTTTTTTTGTGATAGTGATATAAAAATACAAACATTTAATGGAGCTAATTCATTAGCTCAGCTAGAAGAGATACATTTGTGGCTTTGCAACATCAAAACATTGCTATTTTTTTCATTAATTAATGTGTAGACATTTACAATACACCCACATATAAGCGACAGTAAACTTCTGAAGCTGTTACATGTCCTTGAATATTTGTGCATTTTGTCTGCTAAGGAATATTGACAAGTGCCAATGGGTGCAGTAAAAGAAATTGACAGTATAAAGCCAGCCTTTCTTCCTCACTGTCTGCGGGGATTAGAGAAACAAGGCACTGAACACGAGAGGATTTTTTCTTTCCTGATGTACTAACTCTATGTAAATGATGTTTCAGGTAGCCTAGTGAAATTGGCATCTGAAATGGAAAGGAGGTAATTTAAAATCTAGATGTGAATAAATTCACAGCATCTGATACAGAATGCTGTGACTAAGTGTTTAACTTTCAAATAACCCATAATTTAATGTAAAGGTTTTAAATTAAATGAATACATTTTTAGGGCATGGTGTGGATTTCAGGATTTCCAACACCCGCCCCTAAAACGGCCATTAGAACCCCAGCTTCCAATTAATTTTGAGCTGCATGCAGTACAGTGCTGTCTTAACAATTCTGAACAGAAAGGTTTGAAACTAGATAACAACCTGTGGGCTGTAAACAGGGTAGGCTTAACTCTTACTGATTTTAATGTGGTCTGATCAAGCGGACTGTAAATGAAAGACTCTGCTCTAGCTTGCCCACTAATTTGAATTGCACTCATTTGACTTGTTTTCAATACCATCATTATTACCTAAACATTTATAGTATCATAAATGAAGAATGAAAAATATCCTGAAAGATGTATGGTAGTAATTTTTTCTAAACTAAATATGCATGAAAAGAATATTCCTGGAGATGAAACAGAGACTTTTGTAAGAAAAATAGGCTGCTCTCTAACACTTTTCCCTTATTGTTTATGAAATTTTCACTAATTGCCTATTCAACCAACCTTTCCCTGACCCCTTTATTTCTTTAGCTTTTTTTTTTCCACCACATGCATAGGGTTGCTGGTCAGATGGCTTGTGCTTAATGGGAGCTGAGGGACATGCAAAGTCTGGGTGGAAGAAAGATGAAAATTAAAAAAATAACAGCGATCTACATTAAAAACATTTCAGAACTCATGAGGAAGTGTGCTGATAGAATCATCTGAGTGGAGAAAGTTTTCACAGGCTGCCATCACTGGCTAGATTTATTCTTATTTACTGCTAACCTACTGCACTATTATCATAAGTTCCTCAGCCACTCTGTAGATCTTTCCTGGGTCACCTGGTACAAAAACTGATTTTGCAGGGTGAGATACCACAGTACCATAAGATTTTTTGTGAAGCCAAGACATCTCTGATTGTGTCTTTTTTACTGGCATGTAACTTCGCTGCTACATTACCAAACCATTCACTATGAGGTGAATTTGCAGATGAAAGCGGTAAGTGTGGGGGCAGGCACTCCACTTTGGGGACCTCTACAACTTCTGAGACAACAGGCTAAATTTGAGGTGCTGCGTCATGACTCTGTATGGCTGGTGTTCCAACACTGCCCCAGTTGCAGCTTTCATTGTCATGAAAATGCTATCTAGCAAAAGAGGACTTCCATGAGAGTTTTCTTGCTGGAGGAGCAGCTCCATCTGGTCTCGGGGTCTTTGGGAGTATGATTTTCATGCAAGGCAAAATGATGGCTGCAAGAAGGGAACCAGTTTGATGAAGCAATGGACATATGTTAGGTCCTGGCTTGAGGCTTTGTCCAGATGCAGCGCTGGAGGCTACTTCTCACGGTCACAAGGTTGGTGGGATGTAGAGGTAAGGGTCTTTGGAGGCTTACATATCAAGATGGGCAAGGAGACTGCTGTGAGGTTGCTATCAGAGGGTGTGGATCTAGCCAGAAGATTACAAATCAGGAACACATATATCTCAGAATGATCTTATTTCCCTATAAAACACAGATGGAAGAATAAAATTAAATAACATAAGGTAAGAGAATATAAAATTAACAATAAACAAGCAAGTGCCTGCTCAGTTCTACTCTTCTCTGCAAAACAGATACTTAAACAAAGCCAGACTCAGATTTCTCACTGAGCAAAAAATGTTTGGCATTTTGACACCTGTTTTGATCTATACAGGCACAGCAGGTTATGAAATAACATATGAATAATACAGACAATACAAAAATGGAAAAATATATCAATGTATAAATTTAATTTTGATTTACTTTTACCGCATATCAATATTTTCCGAAACAAAGCCAGCTTTTGATGTGTTTTCCTTCCATATGGAAAGAAAGGTTACTCCATGACCACTGGAATTAAAGCAGCCTTCTATCCTGTGGTTTTATAATCTTTGAGCCATCAACCATCTCATGATAACAATAGTTTCCATTCCTTTCTGTGTGCTCCCTGGTTAAGAGACAACCCCTGCCTCATCTGGAGATAAACCTGTGATATTCGACTGAGCAGTCCTTACAGCCTATTAAGTCATACCTGACAGTGGAGGTACTTCTCTCCATCTGTCTCCTCTAACAAGGTACTGGTATGCCTAAAAATTATAGAATGGAATTAAGTTTGAATCATCTACTCCCTGTTTTGGGTTTTTGTTGGTTTTTTTTTTTTTTTTTTTTGTGGGGGGTTTTTTTTTGTTTTGGGGGTTTTTGTTTGTTTGTTTTGGTTTTTTGGTTTGTTGGTTGGGTTTTCTTTGCCTATTTTATTAAAAATTGCCCAGGCTGCCAGGAAATTATTTAGGGAACCTAACAAGTAAGATGAATAAACCACACAGCCCCCAAAAGTTTATAGCTTTTCAGATTAAAAAAATCAGTTTGGGAACATTTGGGGGTTTGGGGATGTTTTTTTTTTTTTGCTTTGTTTTGCTTTGGGTTTTTTTGTGGGTTTAGATTGTTTGTTTGTTTGTTTTAAATGAAAAATGTATTATTGTTGAAGTTTTTTTGTCACGAGTACCTGATGTTGAAAGTCTCCACTGCATGTGTTCTCTACAGTCTATTAAACACTTAGGTCTTTTGAAAATTAGACAGTTCATTGTCATATGGTTCATAATGCAATTGCAAAAAAAGAAAGTGTTTGCAAAAGCCTTTCATCAGAAACATACTAAAAAATGTAAACATTTGTTCAGGTTTTAGTGAAAAACAAATGGGGAGAAAACAAGCAAACAACCAAATATTCAGATTGAATTAATTGCCTCAATTATTCAAAGCAGATAATAAATTTGGCCAACCTAACTACAGTCCCAGACGAGCTTTAGGCCAAAAAAACTCATGAGTATTTTTAAGCTTTCCAAGCATGCAGCAGGATACAGCCTTTACAGGGGCAGGACACTGGCTTTTGCTTCAAGTGGAGACTGGCAGGCTGGTCCAAACATGCAGGGCAGTGCTTCCTGTCAGGGCCAGGGAATGTGGGAGGCATCCCTTTGCCTTGTGACCATAACCACTTTCTGCTGTAGCCTGAGCTTTCCTTGGAGACCTCGTGTGTGATCCTAACCCAGCCTGACCCTGACTTCATTTAACTTGTGAAAGCTCATGAAAGATTGTATACTTGCCCAATATGGCTTCATTTCAGCTTAAAGTAATTTACATAAATCCCAGTGGAATAAAGAACACTTGTTGTTTATCCAGTAAACAAGAAAAAAGAAATTTTGTGTTGGAGATATTTGACAGAATGTCTACCAGTTTTCTGCAGTATTTGTAGAATGTCTCAAAGCTTGGGGTTCCCACCTCACCTTATTCTCACACTTCATTGTTTATTTTTTCTGAGCTTTAAAGTGAAAATAAATCCCAAGAAATGGGACTCATAAAAATGAAATCATTTCATTCCAGAGCATTATATTCCCTTTTGTAATGTACCACTTAAATTGTTTACTGCATTGTTTAGTTTACTATATAGTGACATCTCAAAAGGTAACATGAAATAAGTAACATAGTCTATTTAATTTAAGACTGTTTTCAAAACTGTTTATGGGCCACTAGGTGGTCATGTTTAAAACAATTTTTTCACAAGAAAGTGGCATTGGCAAAGTAGTTCTGCTGATGTCATTAGACATTTTTTAAATATTAGCTGTATATATTGAATATTTATATTAGTGTCTAAAAAAGCTGAATGTAATAATTTTCAAAACATTTTTTTAAAGCCAGTTTGTAATACAGTATGACATGAACATGTGTTCATATTTCTTATCAGTCTTGAATGCACACAGTACACCTTATTTATTGGGATAGAGGCGATCCATAATTTCTAAGAAAAATTCTTAAATATTAAAAAATATGAATAGCACTGGGATTGCATATGATCCTAATGCAGCCAATAAATTACAAGATTGTGTAGAGAGAAGTCATACAAAGTTTGTTTACTTTGTATTCTTGGACTACCATTCCTAAACCAGCATTATTAGAACATGAAATAATGAAGGTAATTAACTTCTGATGTTATTAACTGATAGAATTTACGTTTCCCATGTTTCAGAGCAAATATTGACTTTTCAGACATCAAACAATAACACTCAAGGTGTTCTAAACTTCCACTACAGACTTTTACTCGTTATTAGACTAAGCCTTTAATTGTGAATATATCCATACCATTTATGTGCATGAAGCTCTGCAGAATACCTCTGTTTTTCTGTTGGCAGAACTGAAAACAGTTTTTGACCCATATTGTTTCAGTTTATAGACTAGTCCTTTATTTCACTATCATGGAAACACTGGTCTACAACCAGAACAGGAAATTTCAGACACACCTCTCTCTCTAGAGTGCAGCAATCATAATGGTTTCGTTATCCTCAGATGCTATGTGCGGCAACTGGTCCTTTCAGGAAGGGATTGGGTTTGTTGCTTAGCAAGTTCTATGTTGACTGTAATTGCTCAATACCTACACATATTTCTTAAGCTTGCAGGCTTACTTTCATAGTAGATCTCCATTTGCCTACCCCAGCAGGAAGTTAAACCAGGTTCCTTGAAATTGGTTTATTTCCTTAGGGCTAAATTATGGTTTCTACATTTCGAAGCACAGGGGGATGACTAGCAGACTTGACTTTTAGCTGTGAAGAAGGAGGTGTTATGACTGGAACATGTTACTGTAGGAAGTGAACTTCAAAGCTCAAAGGAGGAGAAGTGCCAAGCGCCCTTTTGACAGACACCTTAACCAGAACATAAATAGACCTCCCACTTAACTAAACTCACAACAAGAATGAACTATATCACGGGAAAACTGTGCTCTCTTCAGCTGTGCAACTGCAGCATCCTCGCTTTCCCAACACACTATACACATATATTTATATACTTACAGACTTTGTTTCTATTTCTTGAAGGCAGATGTATCACTGGCAATACAACTCAGCTGGAGCCCACATACCTACACAAACTGACACACAGCTTTTTGGAAAAATTACTTTCGATTTTGCTGGTTTTCCCTAGAAAAAACTGACAGCACGCTAAGAAAGGAGCCATTGACATTTATTTATCCTCATCAAGAAGTACAAAATGAACAAAACTGAAAAAAAGCTGTAGGTATTTCTGTTTTGTTTATGTATACTGCTGATTTTCTTTACTAGTCTTTCATTTCCTTTGATGTATTTTATTTAAGAGTTTATTTTGTACTTTCTATTAATAGCATTTTTGTAGTCCCTTAGGAGTTTTTGTTTGGGTCTGTTTAGACCTTATGTTTCATGATTTTGAGACATTATTTCACAAAAAACTAATTTTTTTTTACTTTGCTGGTGGTCTTAAAAATTATGGGAAAATGCCATTTGGTTTATAATGTAAATTATTTTAACATATTACTTTTACTTAGTTTTAATTTTCACTTTTGAGCAATCAAAAGAAGTAAAAATTACATTTCTGAAAAGCAGTTAGAAAATGTGACAGTGAAAAAAATCTATTTTGACATATCACTATTTCAAATTTGAAGAAATTTATTAAAATTTTGGCATGTAGAGGTGTGTGGTAAATACAGGAAAGCAGATCTTTACTTAAAAATTTAGCCACAGGGATATACTTTTTTTTTCCTGTTTGTTTTTTTTTCTTTTTTTTTTTATGGAAAAAATATGTGGGCTTCTTTTCAAATAGAAAAAAATACACTTTTTTTTCTTCTTTAGTCTTTCAATTCATTTCAGACCAGCCATTCTGAAGGGGAAACTGCTGTATGAGTCGAAGAGAGATTGTTGATAAGTTCTTACATTGCTGAGAAAATGTATGCTGCTAAGGTTAAAACTGTGCAATTCACATTCTTAACTGGAACACAGTTATTTATAGGTGAAACAAGACTTTAGGTGAATAAAAATATTTCTTGATAAGGACAGAATTAACACATTATTGGTTTGCAATTGTAACTACACTTATGCTGTGGGATGTACCCCTTTTTTTTTTTTAATTTCTGTGTGTGGAAGTTTGCCTAACTGAAAAATTAACTATCACAATATCTGTTATTACTTTTGTATGGAAGCTAAACTTGACTAATATATGAGTCTGAAAAGAGCATCCTCTAAATGAATATTTACATTTTGGGTAGTACCTTCAGAAGAGGTCTAGGCCTTTCTCACAAGATAAAGGAAGTGGATGCCCCATCATACCCCTGTAAAATACCCACATGAGAGAGTTGGAACCTCCTCCAAATCAGGCATCGAAGATGTTTGAACTTAGGTGCTTTATCTTCATACTTCTCAGTTACTTTTACTCAGTTACTTTTCCAGTGAAGTTTGAATCAGATTTTCAGCTTAAATTATCCATTCTCTAATAGCTGAATGATCATTTTATTGTATATTTTTAAAAAAGTGCAACATTCTTTAAAAAAGATATGTATTCCAACTCTTTGACCTACATACGGTCCATGTGACTGCTTAGACCAGTAAGCTAGAAGTCACTGAAATTTTGAAAGTCTTTGAGAAGCAAAATGAGATCTGAGTGTTAATGCAAGGTTCTGTTAAGTCTTGGGAATCTGGAGAGGTCCCAGCTGACTGAAGCTGGTGAACGTTGTCCTGATTTTCAAAAAGAGCAAGAAGGATGACCCTGGAAACTGCAGGCCTGTCAGTCCCACTTCAGTGCCTGGTAAAGTTATGGAGAAGATTATTCTGGCAAATATTGAAAAACACCTGAAAGACAACGCAGTCATTGGTCACAGCCAGCACAACTTCGGGAGACGAGAGTAACGCTTAGCTAACCTGATTTTCTTTTATGACAAGGTAACCCACCTAGTTGACCAATGGAAGCCAGTGATGTAATCTTTCTGTATTTCAGTAAAGTTTTTGATACTGTCTCTCACAGGATCCTTCTGGACAAAATTTCCAGCACACACCTGGATAAACACATCATGTGGTAGGTGAGCAATCGACTCATGGGTGGAGCACGGAGGGTAACAGTGAATGAGGTAACATCAGTTTGGCAACCTGTCACTTGTGGGGTTCCACAGGGCTCCGTCTTAGTCCCTGTGCTCTTCAACCTCTTCATAAATGACTGGGATGCAGGACTGCAAGGGATACTATGCAAGTTTGCAGATGACACAAAACTAGGAGGAGCTGTTGACTCCCCTGAAGGCAGGGAGGCCCTGCAGAGAGACCTTGACAAATTAGAGGGCTGGGCAATCACCAGTCATATGAAGTGCAGTAAGGGGAAGTGCCAGATTCTGCACGTGGGATGGGACAGCCCTGAATGTCGGTACCGACTGGGGAATGAGATGCTGGAAAGTAGTGCCATGGAAAGGGACCTGGTCAGTGGCAAGTTGAATATGAGTCAGCAGTGCCCTGGCAGCCAGGAGGGCCTGATGTCCTGAGGGGCATCAAGCAAAGCATCGTCTGCTGGTCGAGGGAGGGGATTGTCCCACTCTGCTCTGCACTGGAGAGGTCTCACCTTGAATATTGTTTGCAGTTTTGGGCATCGCAATACAAGAAAGATATTAAGCTATTAAAGGGTGTCCAAAGGAGGGCAACAAAGATGGTGAAGGGCTTTGAGGGGAAGGGCCTTGAAGGGAAACTGTATGAGGAGTGGCTGAGGTCACTTGGTCTGTTCAGTCTGGAGGAGACTGAGGGGAGACCTCAGTGCAGTCTACAACTTCCTTGTGAGGGAAGGGGCAGACATCGATCTCTTCTCTGGGGAGACCAGTGACAGAACCTGGGGAAATGGCCTGAAGTTGTGTCAGGGGAGGTTTTGGTTGGATATTAGAAAAAGGTTCTACACCAGAAGGGAATTGGGCACTGGAACAGGCTCCCCATAGCAGTGGTCACAGCATCAAGCCTGACAGAGTTCAAGAGGAGTTTGGATGATACTCTCAGGCACATGGTGTGACTCTTAGGGGTGATCCTGTGCAGGGCTGAGGCTTGGACTCAATGATCCTTGTGGGTCCCTTTCAACTCAGCATATTCTGTCATTCTGACAGAATACTTTTTATCATTTTTAGCTCTCCCAACTGAAATTTTCTATTTATGTTGCTTTAATTATATCCTGGTAGTATTTAGGTGACTTTGGTAATTTTTTGGTAATATTTGGTTCTGTCTTTTTCCTGGAAGTGTTACATTATCTGTTTCTCACTGTATCACAGTTGTACCCGCATTAATGAAGAGAGCATAAATCGAAGAAATGACCAAGATAGAAAATCAAACATCTGTGACTGCATGAGATTCTTATTTCTCCATCTATAGAAAAGGCTTTTGACACAGCTGAATGTGAATAATTGCTGATTGAGCAGAAGCAAAGCACAATGCATTATATGCTTTATTATCTGCTGCTGCTAAAGGCATGAGGAAGGGAGATATACTGGCCAGTGCAAGGAGTTCTCTGGACAGCTCAAAAATATTTGGAAAAACCATGTCCCACGTCTCCAGTCAATAACCATAGTTTACTGTGCATCACCCCACATCACATTATCCCACATCACACCAGAGTCCTCTAATAGAAAAAGTCCAGAGGTAAATTCACCTAAACAAGTCAAGGAATGTAAATTCAGTAGATAACACCAATGATAGCCTTATAATGGGGTGACAGAATGATACAAAACTGGATACTGTTTTTGAGGGAGTTCTACAACTCTTGCAAATAATATATAAGATCTTGGGCATGAACATTCAGACAACAGCGATAGTTCTGACTCCAGTATCGTCTCATGCTCCCTCTTAACACCTGTTATTGTTCTTCATCCAGATCCAGAATATTTAGAAAGATTCATCTTTCTACAGAACATGCTATAATCCTGAAAGTGTTTTGGTACATTGCCTGTATAATGAGTGAAATCATATGGGCCTACTTGCAAAACCAAAATTTTAACTTCTCCAAGTTCATCTTATAATCACAGACTTGGGGGCTACATGGACAGAAATATATTTTTGTACTCTGATATTTTGCACAGTAAATACTTTGTTTTCACAAATTAATTCATGACAGTTTTATAGTTCATAATGTACCATTTGTGTGTGTAAGGCCACTCAGGTTGCTGTTTGGGCAGTTAGAGTTGCTAGAGCCTGTGAAAAATCATTTATTTAACAGGATGTTATTAGACTTGCTTATTCAGAAAGAAGGATAACATCACAGCTGTTGTCCAAACAGATTGACTGCAGGTTTGAATTTAGGCATCATTATAAATATTGACAGTGTTTTGTAAAGCCACTTGGAATTTGTGTCCTATGGTAGACAGACATACTTCTTTCAGAAAGGAAACAAAACTGGGAAACTATCATTAGGCTCAGATAAAAACTGATGTGCCTCTTTTATGCCTAAATATTTCAACTTTAATAGGAGTTCCTGCTGCACATATCATATAAATTAGAAAAAAATGTTTCATCCTTTTCCTCAATACTTGTCTATCATCTCTACTGATGAAGCATTACTACCCCAAAAACTGAAAAATGTACTTCTTTAAAAAAATAAAACTTTGTTTAAAGAGGACTGCAGGAGGATGAAGCAGTCTCAGTTTCCTAATGTTCAGAAGACATTCGAGATGTGTGCTTGGCTCTAACATTGTACCAGCTCCCTTACCAGGAAAATGGGAACATTAGAAGTAATTACAGAATTCCCGCAGCTCCCACTGACAGCAGAGTCATACTGTATCCCTACTTGGTAAACAGAGACTAAGAAAGTTCCTTGCAGAGCTCCCAGTCAAAAGAGACAAGACAAACTGAAAACAGGACAAAGCTTTTTTGTTTGTCATAATTGCCATTTTTACTACCGAAAGGATAACAATACTTATAATAGTACCATAATTAATATGACCACAGAAGAGAAAATATGCTAACAGACACTTGGAAAGGAAAATGAAGGGCCTAAATAAGTTAAAAAGAATAATTTTTTTTACATTTTAACCATTTGCCACCAATGTTTTACAAAAACAGCCCTTTTGTTTAAAATATTTCAGAAAAAAAAATAGAGATTATGCTTTTCTTTTCCCTTACCTGAATGAAATCAGTGTGAAACAAGAACTTGTTTAAGGGAACTTTAAAAGTTCTTGACTCAAAATGCCTAAAATTAGTAGTTTAAATGGGTGGAAAATTAGGTACCAAAGCTTCCTGTCCTTTCATACCAGAACTCAGGTTCAGACTGTTGAGTTTTCATCCCTGATATTAGACACCAAAAGTCCAGCAACAAACAAAGCTTTCTACTCTAAATATTTAATATGTGTACTTCTTTTTGAGAAAATATTTTGTTTCTCTTTTAGACCACTTCAGGCTTCAGAAATGTTATGTCTGTTTCCAGAGACTGACTGAAAACTTACAGTTCCCTTTAGCATCTGTTTGATCCCAATAAATCAGGGTGGTTTCCAGAAAGGGAAAAATATTCCAGTATTATTTTAAAATCTTCACTGAAGATATTTTTCTTCCTGAGCTTCACCTATAATTTATTTAACTAGTAGAAAATGCCTTACTGAGCTCCCATTCTTCTTTTAGAACTTTACTGATCTTCCATTACACTGCTTTCTTCTGAGTTTGCTTGCTGTGGTTCCTTCTCAATGAAATATGTATTCATTTGTCATGGGTTTGCCCATGAGCTAATTTTTTTTTTTTCACTCCCCCCCCCCCACACAATTGCTACTAGTCGAGAGAA
>JAWWLV010000001.1:83358340-83374288 GCA_035041135.1 Platyrinchus mystaceus
CTTTCTGCCTGGCTGCTCTCCAGCCACTCTGTCCCCAGCCTGTAGCGCTGCAGGGGGTTGTTGTGGCCAAAGGGCAGACCTGGCACTTGGCCTTGTTAAACACTGTACCACTGGATTCAGACCATTTATTTCATCCGTCCAGGTCCCTCTGCAGAGCCCTCCTACCCTCCAGCAGATCAAAACTCCCCCCCAGCTTGGTGTCATCTGCAAATTTGCTAATGGTACACTCGATCCCCTCATCCAGATCATCAATAAAGATATTAAACAGAACTGGGCCCAACACTGATCCCTGGGGAACATCACTAGTGACCGGCTGCCAGCTGGATGCAGCACCATTCCCCACCACTCTCTGGGCCTGGCCCTCCAGCCAGTTCTTAACCCATCATAGAGTGTCCCTGTCCAAGCTGTGGGCTGCCAACTTTTTCAGGAGTATGCTGTGGGAGATGGTGTCAAAGGCCCTGCTGAAGTCCAGATAGACCACATCCACAGCCTTCCCCTCAACCACCAGGCAGGACATCTGGTCATAAAAGATCAGGTTAATCAGCAGGTCTGTCCCTCCCAAATCTGTGTTGTCTGGGTCTGATCCCCTGTCTGTTCTGTAGGTGCCATGTGATTGCGCTTAGGATGTTCCATTCCATAACCTTGCCAGGCACCGCAGTCCGGCTGACAGGCCTGTAGTTTCATGGGTCTTCCTTCTGGCCCTTCTTATGGATGGGCATCACTTTCACCGACTTCCAATTATCTGGGACGTCCCTGGTGAGCAAGGACTGGTGAAAAATGACACAGAGTGGCATGGCAAGCTCTTCCGCCAGCTCCCTCATCACCCTAGGATGGATCCCATCTGGTCCCATAGACTTGTGAGGATCCAAGTGACTCAGCAGGTCACTAACTTCTTCCTCCTGGATAACAGGGGGGCTATCCAGCTCCCCATCACTGTCTACCAGCCCAGCAAGCCAGTTGTCCTGAGGACAACCTGTCTTCTTGTTGAAAACTGAGTCAAAGAAGGTTTTGCGGAAACACAGATGAATTAGTAGCATGGAGATATATATGTAATGCACATATATATCATATATATATATATATAAAATACAGTATATATATATTAGTAGCATGGCAAGGTATATATGTACAACTGAATTATCTACCTGTAGGTCCTCTGAGTTTCAGTGGAAACAGGAGCTTCTGGGATGTGCTTTGTTAGACTAATGTCTAGACATCTATTGAGTTAGTGCTCCTTATGTGCTTTTACACAAAACTGGTCCAAGTCAGATTTTCTAATACAGGATTATGACAAATTAGATATAGGGTGGGACTTTTGATGAACAAAGGATGATACATTTTCAAGGGCTGTATACAAGGATAGAGTTTTCATAACACATTATGTGGTAAAATGAACCACCTTTAGATAAGCTTTTGTTTTTCAGCCAATGTTTGGAATCTGCTGCCAAAATGCACTTTTCTTCTGTATTCTTGAGTGCAGTATTTCAAAAGTCTGGAAATAACTGAATGTTTCTCTCTATTCTTTCTTCCTCAGTTCTTTCCTCCTCTTTACACATTATAGAAATCCTAAATCATGACATTTGCAAAGATATCATCACACTTGGGAAATCTGCCTTAAAAAAATCAAAATACCACAAGTTCACAGTTAAATTAGACTAATTCTGTATTGAGTTAAGAACAATCCGTCTGAGACATGAGTGGACATAGAAGTTTTTTTGCCTTGATGGAAATCTAATGCCTCTAATCTTCCATATCCAGCAGAATTTCTCTATTTTAGTCAATCGAGGGTGAAAAAATAAAATTACTTTGGGTACACTGATCCTGCTGTCTAAGAAAGGGCAAAAGATAAACTACTCTCAAACATCAGTCTGATCCTCACCTTTCCCATCCCTTAGTTGTTAGGCCATTCTCTGACTGTTTAGGGATGCACCAGCTTCTCCAAGACAAACCCTGTAAGTGGTTGAAAAGTCAATTTCCATCAGCAATAACCCACACAAAAGAGATTGCATTAAAGGGCAGCGGTTCTGCTCCCCCACCTAAGTTACAATGAGTTCAAGAATCCTTAACATCACAAATGCACTCATTGGCCTTTATGATCAGATTTGTGATGAACTCTATGAAGCCCAATGTTCTAGTGAGTTACAGACAGAATTGTGTGGAATTTTCTTTATTTTATCATAATTTGGATCTGAAAATGTCAAAGAGCTAGAAAGAACAGCAAACATCAGTACGGGTCTGAGATGCATGTGTCATCTGGGATATTGTAAAGTAGGTATATTTCTGCATGTGATCTATTTTGCTGTAACAATTTGCCATGATAAATAAGATGCATAAGGCAGTTGCTTGCCTAGCCTGGGCACTTGTTAGTGATTTCCTGTATATAGCAACTGGCACAGACAAGAGGACCCCAGAGACATAGGAGCAGTTTATTCAAGAAAAGGCTCTGTTGGAAGAGCACAGATACTTTTGTAGATGAAGCCATTCTCTACAGGCAGAAAGGGTAGCCACACCAACTCCATCTTTAAACCTGCTTCTAAGGACAAGTTACACACACCCTCCCCATTGCTTCAGTAACATTTCATTTCTTGTCAGCTAAGGGACTGTAATTCTGAGTCAGGAGTTAATATTTTTTCCCCAGCTTTGACTCTGAGCACATCTCAGAGAAGTGGCAGAGAAGTGGGAGCAGTCCACATAAGCAAAGTGCTCTATCCAGGCTACGGCGGGGAGAAGGATGCGTTCACTGAGAGTCTGCTGCACTCATGTGGTGAGACAGCTGCTGGTATTTAAGACAACTTGGGTATCTGCACACTGTGCTCTTCCAGGTAGACCTTCCATGTTGCTTGATGTGCTCCTTCCAGCTTGCATTGCCAAACAGCTTCTGTGTACGGCCTTTAGACATCTTAAAGAAACAACATCACAGAAAATAAAAACCTAGCAAAGCAGACAGGGCTTAACACTTCACTGGTTTTTTTTTCTCACCCCCTCCAAAAAGTCCAGGATTTGGGTAATGACAGAGTAGAAGTCCTTGTAAGACCCCTCACTCCTGCTCATTTCATGGTATGTCTTCAGGGCTATTTCATTTTCACACCAGCAAAAGGAGCCTTCTCTTGGCATCACAGATGTATTTCTTGGTCTTATTCGTTTGACTCTCTTTACCTTATTACTACTGTGTATGTTCCCTTGCAGAAGCAGACATCAGATGAACCTAGGAAGCAGTGAACTGAGTTAACTTCCATTCGGGTCTCTGTTCAATTTTCCAGTGACTGCTGGGAAGGGTGCCTTGTCCTTACTGACTGGGTTGCGTCTGAACTAATGGCCTAGAGGTGAGTTATCATTCCCCTGAGTTATCCTTTGCTCCCTTTCATCTTTAGCAGAAATAGTTTTGTCCACCAATATTTTTATTTTAACAGTAAAAAATACATATCCTAGTGCTGAAAGTTCCCTTCTTTCTTACTAGGCAAAATTTCCGGATTTCATTTTCCGCTTTTTATTAATTTTCTCCAACAATCTCCACCCCTTTTAGCTGTCTACTCATAGTATTCCCTAAGTTAACACTAATTTACATGGCTTATCCAAATGTACTTCATATTTTAAATAGATTAGGACTCCATTCCTTTGAAGTAGGCATAATATTTGACAAGAAGCTTTCTCTTCTCCCCCCATCCCACCCCCTCCAAATGAATGCAATACCTTTAGAAAGGGCTGGATGCTGCAGTGCAGTCTAGGGGGAGAGAGGAAGACATCTGTGTGTATACATAGGTACAGTTACAGATTTGCATAAGTTTGCATGCGTGTATATATATATGCAGTCATTCTGAAAAGCCAAACCTGCCAGAAAGCCAAAGTATCATGAGTCTCCTCCTGTACTGCTGAGCCAAAGTCCTCATCTCTGACCTGAAGAGATCACCTCTGTAGACACAAAACATTTGTATCTTATTAAGGAAGCAGATAAGCTACTTTTCTGGAACTGTAAAGTTTGTGCACCGTGAAAGGGTAACTAATTTGTGAGCAGGAGAGGAGTATAACCACATTTCTGTCAAGAGAGGGGGGGGTAGAAAGGAAAGAGGTACTGCATATTATTAAGCTACTTGATCACATATGTCTTGTCAAAGGAAAGAAGGAGACATTAGCAGCAAACAGAGGAACATTGTCATCTGCAAACATAAATATTTCAGATTCCAGGTACACTGGGAATGTCATTAATGTAAAAACTGACAAGAAGGGGCCCTGGAGTCAGCAATGACCGTGGGAGGCACTTCAAGAGACAGAAGAAGGGGCTCTGACAACAAGCACTGTAATAATAATAAACTCCTTTGAAAGTCATGAAGGAGAAAGGTAGAGAAGTAGGACAAAGAAGCTGTATCCTTGTATTTCAGTTTGAGCTTGGAGGGGCGAAGGAGAGGGAAGGAAGAACTTGACTACTTGCGGTGTTAAGTGCTCTAGTTGCTGGGGGTTAAGTAAGTTAGTGCCTGTGGCATGCCCTCTATCCTACTACTGAGAAAAGGTGATCAATACATTCAAATGGACCCTTGCTAGCGAACTGATGAGATGAAGAGAAGATATAAAGGGAGCAATTAGTTAGAAATAATTTAGATTTAAGGTGGAGACAGATGATATTACTTGCCAACAAGGTCAACAGATAGAGATTAAATAGGAGCCTCAGCAACATGATGTGTTATTTCCCCGTCAGCCAGAATATTGTCCTGGAAGGCTGGCGAATAAAGGAGGTGAAAGGGTCAGCAATTGCTGTAGAGAGTATAGGCTAATTCTTTATTGAATGAACATCTAAGTGGGATGGTCAGGGTCTTTCTTCTTGATCCTGTTTCACATATAAAGTGTTCATTTTAATGAATTAAACAGACACTAAGCTTCTTAGCAAAATTACAAAAAAAAAAATGAAATAACACAACCAGTTGAATGAGAAATTTTGATTCCTTATGTGAATGAAAGCTATTGATATATGAACTTGGGATATGAATGCTCAGTACTAGAAGAATCTCCATGTTACTCACCATCAGGGTTAACAAGGACTATTTATTGCATATCTATGTTAAAGAATTACACAGATATACACAGAATTACTACAGATATACCTCTGTAGTTACTGGAAGGTTTAGACCTATAATTAAAAAAATTAAATTAACGTAATAAGAAATATTTTTGACAGCTGTCATTTAGTTTTTCATTATTTATGATGAAATTACATCACGTACTAGTAAATGTGCTTTAGTATAGTTTTAATGATGTCTTAATGATTCTGAATCTCAGTACAACACACTATTATATATTTTCTGAGAAATAGGAAGAGACAAATAGAAATGTTATGGATGCAAATTACCACACGGTAGGGCGTGAGGGCCTTCTCTATTGCCGTTATTATTGCCACTTCTAGCAAGAAATTAATCCATTTCCAGGGTGGGAGGGGTGAGGGGTGGGTGGGTGGGTTGGGGAAACAAAAAAACCACAATAAGTAAGCTTGTTTCTCTTTCAAATTGGTCCTGATCCAAAGCAGGAGCCCTAAAGAACTTCTCTTGTCTAAATTTCCAGACTGGAACCAATCGGTTGACCTTTGGCCTTTTATAACTAACTGCCCTAGAAACTCTGAGTATTAAAGGAAATATATTTAAAAAGCATGTCTTCATTTGTTTTAATATTTTGAAATTTACCATGCTAATCAGTAATTTAGAATAATCTTGAAATACTAACTGGCCATTTGTAATCCTTTTATCAACTACAAAGAACACATAAATGGATCCCAGGTTTCCTCCCTGGGGGAGATAAGGGTTTTTTCAACTGATACCTCCATGGCTGAAAAGCCTGGGATCACTCTGCAACACGTGGAGACTTCCAGACATTATTACATTTGCTGAACGAATAATGTTTGTCTTTAATAATGTCCACTCCAGTCAGAAGTTACCCAAATGTATGCAGCTTTGCATCACTCAAACACTTGAAAATAATGCAAAGGTCCAGGACAAAAATTTAAGCCAGACAGCAAAAATACAGTGCTATATAGCTGAGCTTGGTTCTTGCTAAAGTGGTTTATACAGGTGTCTGGAAGGGCTGAAATAAAAACTAATGACAACAGTCTGACATGATGGATACCTGGCCTGTCTGCTGTGGACTGATTAATCTCAAATGTGCTTAACCCAGATAACAACTTTCAAAGGACCCTAGAGCAGAAGAATAACAGAAACAGCACCTTCCTTTAGTTCTCACACTAGAAAAGGAAAATACACATATCTAATATACAAAAGAATAAGCTGAGACTCAAGCAAGTGAATTTTAGTGAAGAGAACAGCTTTATTTCTCTAAACAATACATCAAGCAGAGGGGCAAAGGTAAGAGAAAGATTTACTTCTTCAATAAGTAGTAAGCAACATGATTTCACTCAGTGTTGAAGGAGATAAACACAACTCTTCTGTTCAGATATGATAAAGGCTACCAATAAAAACATGAAAAGTAAGAAATATATGGTCTGATGCTGCTGTAAATTGCCAGTAGATGCTCTGATTTGGAGTAGTTACCTATTCACAATGCTCTGACTGGCAATTTTTGTTATGCATTACGTTGGCATACGAGAACAAGATGGTGCCTGCATCCACTCCTGGAAAATGAGAAGCAAATGCTGTCTCACTGATGTTACGAAAGACATAAGAGCTACAAGTGGACACATGCATAACGTTATGGTAACACACTTGTGCCATGTGCATCCTAGTTGCATGATGGTAATACACTGTTCACACAAATGACAATCTGAAAGAAATTTCAGATTCATTCCTTCTAGAAATGCAAAATGTAGGACAGTGTAATAGGGACACACCGTCATGAGACAAGACCCTCTCTCTATATGCATTCAGTGATGCCAGAATCTACATAGGAAAAGGAAAGAACAGTTTAACTCACAAAACACTTTTTATGTATAAATATCAGTGGCATAAGTGTTATCAGGCTGAAAAAAATAAGTGAGAATGTATTTTGTGTTTTTATGTTATCACAATATTGCCTTTCCCACCTACTCTACCAGTAACTCCTTAATATATTGCTCAATTTCAACCTCCTTGGCGGGGAGTAATATTTTTAAAAATATTACATATCTACACATATTCTTGAAATAAATATTCAGATAACAGATATACCTTGCTAGGGAAAAAATATAGGATGAGTCAGAAAACTGAATGCACACAGGAGAAAGACATCACAACGTTAAAATCCTGGAAGAAGAATTGTAATTTGATCAAAGGGCTGTATCTTATTAGATATTAGGGAACACAAACACAATGAATTAATTAATTTAAAAAACCAAAACAAAACAAAATAAAAAAAAAAACAAACCAAACCAAACCAACCCTCCCCCCCAAAAAAATCTATCAATAACCAAACACCTCCAAACTGAAGAGACCAGGAAGTTTGTGTCGAGATGTAGGTATCTACATACAAGGAAGATTTCCAAGCTCTTGTCAATGAAGATAGCCAATGAAGATCTAGTGAATCCTCTTCACTGTCTGGAGAGCTACACAGCTGACCTTCACTGGCACCTACTTTAGACTGAGCTGAAAGTATCTTCAGACTCCTTTGGCTTAACTGACTAGATGTTCATAGTCTGTAATAGCAGTGGTCTTCAGCGGTATTAGACAAATATATTTAGGCTACTGAACTGAGCTCTCAAACAAATCTTAAACTTTATTTGTTCTACTGATAGAAGAGCTGCTAGCATTTCTGTTCTTTCTAAACATTTCTCTTCCTGTGTTTTCTAATGCTGTCATTCTGCCCCGATCAGATTACTGCAACAAGAACATCTCTCACTGCCATCTTTGTAGGCTGCCATCTCTACACAGGTTTCATACATCTCCTTTACTTGTCACATTTGCTTCTGTGGTCATGTGCACATAATAGCCACAGACATCCTTGAGCATGCACCAAAAACCAGATTACCATAGCTTTAAAATGCATGCAAATAAGATTACAGTGAGCAAGGTGTTATTGTAACTGAAGGCATTTTTAAACAAAATATATTTGTGGACTTTATAATCATTCTGAGAGCATAAATAGTAACTAACATATCTAGGATTTTGTTGCTTATCACACACTGTTATTTTGGTGATTCTTTACTGCCTTTAACGTAGCCATATGCATCTATTCAACTCAGCACTCTCATAAAAACAGAGCTCCAGATTTCTTCATACACATTTAAAGATTTTTAAATACCAACTTCCATAAAATTGGTTTTGAAGCTAAAGTACTTTTTTCAATGTTACTTTATTCCTTACGTTTTTCTACACATAGAACAAATTTAAACAGCAAGCTGAAAGAGAATGCAAAAATTGTTTGAAAGAAATATCCCGCATGATTTGTAAACATTTTCAATTTGAAATCCCTACTACTGGAATTAAGACTGTAGGAGCCACCAAAACACTCCTTTGTGCTTAAGTGAGAGAAGCTTTGGAAGACTGAAAGCAAGAACGAATGCAGCAAGAGCAAATAATAAACAAAATCAACAAGGACATTTTTTTACATGCCCACTGATGATTTAATGCCTTGTAGGAGGTCTTGGAGTGTGAAAATATAGAGGAGCTCTTCATGACAGAATGGATTGATGTACTGCATGTGAACACTGAACCACATTGATCAGCTTAACCCATTTGCCTAAAGAACAAGGAAGATAAACTTCCTTTAAAAGCAGTGCCTTTTAAATCTCAATGTTGTTCTTAACAGGTACATGGACACCTTTGAGATTCTGCACTAGGGGACAAGGCAGTAAAGTGTCTCTAAAAATGGTTTTCAAAGATGCAGAGCCACAGACATGCAGAGATGAACAGTCAGAAAACTGGTAACTTGTGACAGAGAGATGAATCCGTGCCTGTGCACTAACAAAGGTTTTAACCTACTGCAAAAATGGCATAGGGTAATTAAATGAGCCAAAATGTTGCACTAGACCTAGTCTGGCAGGCTTAATCCTCACATAGTTCACCTACCCAAATTTGGTTTGTTTAGGCCTCATGCCAAGATGACAGAAGTATTACCAATAGACAGACTGGAGGCTTCAAGTACTTATAAATGGGGGAAAGAAAAGAATCTGAAAGATCCTTCAGACTGCTCACATAACTATTAAACTCATGTGGAACATGGTGTCAACCCCTGAATGCACTGAGAAAAGGAAGCATTCAATGAGGAAAATTTAATAAAAACAAACATATTCTGATAGGATTACAGCATCAAAAGTGCATGTGTTCCACATGTTTTTATTTCTCTTTAAAATTAGAAAAAGTATCTTTGGTTGATGTATCCTGCAGGGCACTAAGCCAGAAAACACTATTATACTATTTCTTGCTTCATAAAGAATTTCATTTAAACTATGAACCTTATGATAGGTAATTATATGCAGGAAGCAGAGCACATATGAATTTTATATTTATAGTCTACACTGAGGTCACAATTTAAATTCTAAAAACTGCCTTCAGAAATACCAGTTAGTGTGTCATTTTTATTTTAATTGCATTTCCTCCCCTCTGGTACAGCATGATCAACTGAAAATCAGAACACATGTTTTATGTAACATATTTAGAATCTAGCAATAAACTATTACCATCCATATAAACATTAGACCCATTTGGAATGCTGCTAACAGAGAAGGGGGGAGGTCATGGGAGGTGCTAGTAGATCCTTTTGCCCAGGAGAAGAAAACAACATTAAAGAATTTTCACATGCTCCTCATAACAGCTGCTATTAATAAACTTTTCTCCCTCTTCCCACAGTGCAATCACTACAACTTTTTATTTCCAATTACAGATATCTTTAAAAAAAGGTTTACCAATTTTTTATTGTTTTTTATGCTAGTGAAATAGAAATATGTAAGTTCCTTTTGTTGCAGTAAGTGGTGTCATCAGAACAATTTGGGGCCCAGAGAGGATCTAGTTCCACATCCCATCCAACCAGGAATGTATACCGTGGGTTTGTGAGTACTAGAGTCCATGTTGTTTTCCCCCAAGGGTCTATTTTTTTCCCAGTTTAATACAGATTGTGGTCTCAAATGTGGGAGCTGAACCTGAACCTTAGTGCTGACCTTGTACTGGTTGGATACACTACTCATAAAACTCAAAGTGCCCTTTGCCTACTGATTTTTGTATGTGTGCTGTGCATGGTCTCCAAAATGTTGGCAGTGACTGCTCTTACCCAAGATGGCTGTGTGGTTACAACACCCTCATGGCTCAGAGATGTGTTCTGTCAACTACCATGCTGAGTCCTGCCTAGAAACCCCATCTCTTGTGCTCTCAGTGTCCAGATTTTAGTCATACGCTCTACAAAAACTGAGTGGGCAGGCTAGGGCATTCATCTAAACTCCTTCTGTACTCAAGGGGAAACAAAATCCACTCAAGGGAGATTCAACTCAACATAAAACCTGATAACTCCCCAGGCAGATGTGATAAATGACTGGAAAGAGGACTGTTTGTTCACACTACTGAAAGCACAGGACAACACCCTAAGAATTAGAAGACTGCAGTCAAGTAGAATGAATCTCATCCAAAAGACTTAAATGAAGAGTTAGATGAACATCTTTCAGGCTGTGTATCTTCATTCATGTAACCAAGAGTTTTTAACTCTGGCCTGAAAGAATACATCCCAAAGAGGAGCATTTTAGCTTCTGTTATCCATTTAAGCTTTGGTCTCTTCACTAGAAGTGATGACAGGACTAGACATTGCAATGACATTTTTATGTGACAACTTCTTCACTTAAAATGCAGTGGGCTATCAGTTCTTTGTGACAGCTTCGGTCAGCAATCAAACACAGTATAGATGGTCAGGCAGTTTCAAATTATTTTGATTTAATTTTTTTTCTGTTTTTATCATCTATTCTAAAGGAAATGTCTGGATGTTCAAGACTCAGTCCCTGTGATTTGGACAGGATATACACCTTTGACCTTAAATTTTAAAGTACACCATATAACACAACTCCCTGCCATCTAGTTTCTATCATACCCTCATCATTTGTCATAGAAAATTTTTTGATTGACTTAACATAGATACTTAATGTACACATGCTGTAGCTGAAAGAGCCAGTTTCTCAACTGGTACAAGTCAGACTAGTTCTATTAACATAAATTGAAGCTGACTGATTTATACAGCTGACAAAAGAGTTCAGTATCTAATAAAAATCTGAAAAGGCCTTACATTTTACCTGACACTTACAGAGGTTTTAATCAAATTCTACATTTGCTTGTTTGATTTTTGGCATAAGAGAATTTTTTTCCTTATTATTTATCATGCCTCGGGATTAAGAAAATCCTCAAACAAAACTACATAGTAAAGTGCTACAATTCACAAGTTATCTATGTGATAATTAAAAACAAAAAAGGATCTGTGACCAATAGCCAAATCAAACTGCCAGTTGTCATACATCTGCAATCAATGACATCTTATTATATAAGGGACTCACATATTCACTTCTGCCTCAGTAAAAGCCTTTTCATGACATGGAGATAACTACAAATGGGAATAGAAATATTTACCCATATGAAAATGAATGCTAGCTCTTAAAAAAAAAAATTAAGACATTATTGTCTGAATTTCCTGATGCAATCATATGAAACATTGAAAAATATTATCCTGGGTCTTTAAACTTTCACTATGCAATTTTAAATACAAAGACATTACCTATGGCTAAGAAAGTCCTAGAGAGATAAATCACTATGGAAGCCACAAATCACTAAGGAAGGATGAGAGGATATTTTTGAGAACTACAGTCATATATCAGTCTTATTCTTGGATTCCTCCCTAAGCATTTGTTATAGGCTGTATGTGGAAAGACAGTGGGCTTGTTGGGCCTTGGTCTGATCCTGGAAAGCTATGATCGTGCTCTTCTGTTCAGTTACAGACATCTGTACAATATGTGACCTCATAGGCTGTAAAAAAATTAAAGTCTCAAAAATACTATTAAAATAAGGCTGTAAATAGATTGAAAACTTTTACTTGAGGCAATTGCTATAAAGTTTACAGTGTTTAATTTTAAATTCTCTGATTTTTCAATTACGTTTTCAAAGACATACAAAGAAATGAAAGGGAAGAGATGAAACAGTGTATTTGGCAACACTATCAATTTTTTTGCCTTTTTAAAAAATTTTGCAGTGGGATAGAAAACCAGAAACTTTTCACACTGAATATTTTTAAAAGATTCTGAAGAATTGACCATGTTCAAGACTGAAAGAGACAGTCAGAGCAGAATCAGAAATATCCCTTTTCCCACACGATGATGGCATTTGCACAACATTTGACAATATTGGCACTTTAATTTTGTAGAGTGACTGGATCATTGGAAGTCCTGAGAGTCTTCTAAATATTCTTAGACAACAAGAGAATGTTGGGTTTATGTCCTTGCTCTCTATTCAACAAAATATTAGGGATATATAAAAGTATGACACCTGAACTCCAGAAAGTACACTCAGTAATTTGTGCAAATATACAAAAGCAAACAGTAGAAAAGAGGGAATCCAACAAGGCAGGGTAGAGACTATTTAAAGGAATGGTATTTAATTCATATATACTACAGTTTCTTTTATAGAGAAACTGTAAATAACTGTTCATTGTAATATGTCATGAGGCACAGAAACATATGTTGTGTTGCATTCCAAACATATGACCTCTGCTGCATTCCTTTCATCTAATCATTATATAATTCTGTCAGCAAGAACAATCAAGTTGGATATGCCTAAGTGTTCACAGGATTGAGCTTAGATACTCTGAAAGTTCATTCCCTTAACAATGGTACCATAATTTTACATGGGAAAGTATTTAATCTCTTAGAACCCTAAATAAAAGGATTTTTTAAAATTATTATAATAGTTTGGTTGCTTAATTTTGAACCATTATTTTCTCCAGAAAAAAAATATCAGCAAAACTGAATTACTTAGTTAATTTCCATTATAATTCCGGATTTGCATTTTTTGGCTGAGCCAACAGAAATAGAATGCTAATTCCCAGCAGTCAAAAGAAGCTGGTCAATATACATCTGAACAGGAGTTTTTTAAAGATCAAATCTTTCCCCAACCCCCTTTTTACACATCAGTAACAAACATAACTCACAGAAATAATCTTAATGAATTCAAGTTGAGCATGAAAAGATAATGTTTATAGATAATTCAAAATCCACAGTGATCAGAGCATCATGTTACAGAAGTCATCATGTTTTAAATGAAAAATTATGGCCCTGCTGTATTGTCTAACACTTCCAAAGTGTGAGAGAGCATTTTAAACCTTAGCAACTAACACTTAGCTGAAGTATTTCCAATGGTGGAGGTTTACCTTACTAAATAATGACAATCCTGATCTCCTATCTCAGTTAGTTACTCCAGGCTGCTGGTGTAGACAACTGAAGGAAGCAGATGCTTCATTCTTTTCCAAACAGTGTCTGAAACAGGTCAGATGAACAGTGACCTCTGAGTGCCTATTCTTCTCCATTTCACTGGGTAGCATAAGAAAGCACAGCTCTGAGATTTTCACTGTTCTTATCGCATTCCCTAGAGCAGAATTTTCATCCATATTTTGGTCTGTTTATCTGAATAAAATGGAAAAGTAAGCTAGCCTTCCTTTTTAGACATTGTCATTCTTTCTAAGTCCTTAATGACTATTACAAAATGAGTTTTCTTTTAGTATCTGGTGCTCTTCGCTCTCTTTTCAAATAAACATCTTGCGGGATATCTTGTCTTAAACTTCTCTTATTCCTTTGGAATAATAATTTTTTTTTCCAAAGAACAGGAAAGCTAATGACCCATAAATTTGAATTAGTTTGTAATAATTCACCTGAATTTTATCTGATGCAGTTTGTGCCTGAGGAGAGCTGGAACTAAAGACAGAGACCATGATATAGACGTATTATATTCACATGTTTATTCCCCTGAAGCCACTACATTTGCACTACAGAAGAGAACAGAATCATGCCACTGATGCCACTGTTTTGTTCCTCAAAATCTACATCTAGTCTTAAATTTTAATTGAGGAGATACATAGATGAGTCATGTTCAAAGCCAATTTTAGAGGTACAGCTTTATACAAACTGCAGTAGATCCATCTCAAAGAATTACTCTTGGTAGGACAGAGCAGGAATTCGGTCATAGGTCTCCTTAGGAACCACCTAGATTGTTCAAAGAATAGTTGCTCCAGTGTGACTTGTTCTCATTTTTCATGGAAACATTTTTAAAACTTTTGGAATGGAAACAGGAAATTTCCTAACATCTTGAAATTTTTATTAGAGGGGAACATCATTTCCTTTTTGGTTTTATGAGTAGTTGCTTTCACTTTTTTGGCTACATATTTATAATCCATACAAGTAAGTGTGATAAGATAAACTGAATACTTGATGGATCACTTAACCGGAATCAACTGTAAATGAAGAAATAATTTTGCTACAGCATAAACTGATCAGTGAGATTTGCTTCCTGTTCTGAGATCCAAATGAGTCAGAAATATAAAAGGAAAACAAAACAAACCCAAAACAAACAAAAAACCTCATGAAAACAAAAAAACCAAATAAAAAAAAAACCTCACCAAAACAAAAGAAGGATAAATGTATTTGTCTTTATATAACCAACATTAGCAGGAGAATCTACGTATTGACTATTTGCTGGCCATACCCCAAACTCATACCCCAAACTATTAGTCAGGGAATCTGTTCTAGTATAAAACAAATTCAATTACTTACATTCATTAAACAGGAAAGGAGAAAAAGGCTTGAAATTCTCATAAAAATTCAACACTGAAAACGGATTTTTTTTAAGACTGGGAGCAACCCATTTCACACCAGAGAATGATTAGTGCTTAATAAGCCCAGAGTCAACTACTCACAGCAATTTTAAGTTCCCAGGTTTCCCACAGAAATCTTGTCTGACTTTCCTCCTTGGAAAGCTGCATAACCTCTTCAAGCAAGTATCAAAATGAAAGAAAAGGGGCTCCTACAGATATGGAAGTCCTTCAGTGGAGCTGGGCAAGAAAGAATTTCCAGTAAACCCCTGAGTACCTACCTTCCTGATCCTTCTGCCGGGCAGAGAACATGGAAGGTCGTGCAGTGCCTCTCACTAGAGTTTCCAGAGTCTCAGCACTGTAACACCGAGATAAGGCACATGGAGAAGAAAACTTTTCTGGACTGCCAAGAAGTTGTGTCAGGACAGAGCTGTGCACAGCCATGCTCCCAAGCAGCAGCCACCAGACATCTCTATAGAGAGGAGCAGCCTCGTGCAGCAGCTACTCTTCTATATACTAGTGTTGATGGTACAGCCTAACAGCAGACACAGGTATGACCACCTTTTCCATGTGCCAGACATCTGCCACTACCTTGGGCAGAAACAGGAACTTCTCTCTTCTTTCTGTTCCCTTCACAGTGCTCTTGAAATGGGGTCTGCTCTGGGTGTCTTTCATATGGCAGGTTGCATCCTCCAAGTGTATTGGGACACACATCCAGCTGCCTGTGTGCACTGCCTCTGCACCTCCTATTAAGGCTGTGGGTGTTCCTACCAGACTCTTTCCTACCCATTTTGGCCCCTCTCTGCACCCTCCTGCAGTTCCTTCTCTCAAGATGTGAGAACCACGGGTCTGAAAAATCAAGCACTTTATACAGCAGGCTTGTTTACTCTAATGGCAGGTGCAGAGATAGGAAAGAAGATAAATGTATTTTTAGTTACAGTTGTAGAAATGCAGTGCATTGAAGGTGCAAGTAAATATTTCAGGGTAACAGAGGTGTTACAAAATGCCTAGAGCTGCAAAATATTTTTCATAATTTCATCAGAATTCTTAACTCTTTGTGTTCAAACCAGTTATTATCATTGTTTATTTGTTTTCCACTGGTCATTGTAAAGACACGTCATATATAAGACATGTCATAAATTGAGGGGACCCCCGGTGGCCTAGCGGTTAAGATGCTGGTCTCTCAGCGCCAAGGCCACAGGTTCTAATCCCGGTCCC
>JAWWLV010000001.1:83374388-83421885 GCA_035041135.1 Platyrinchus mystaceus
AGTTATTATCATTGTTTATTTGTTTTCCACTGGTCATTGTAAAGACACGTCATATATAAGACATGTCATAAATTGAGCACCAGCCTGAATTTCCTTCACCCAAACCTATCTCACCTACACTTGAGGAACTCTTGAATATTTTCCATGCACAGCTCAGCCAGAATTTGCAAGTACTGAACGTCTCAGGAGAACGCCAGATCTTATCAGATGTTCCAAGAAGGTTTAGTGAAGTCTGGATAAACAAGCAGTGTTTTAGTTGTCTTGCTAAACTATATTTTCAAAGTTCACCCATCACTTATCATAGTCTGATAGCTTGTCAGAGATCATTGCAAAGAATTCCCCACTGTAAATAAAAGCTGTATGAATACAACTAGCTTTAATACTTTGGATTTAAATGGATGTATTTTTGGCTAGAGGGTTCTGTCAGCATTTATCAAGGAGATGGGTGTACGTTTTGTGTTGTTTTGGTTCCACAGCTAATTTGGACAGCAAAATGAGATTTCCTTGTAATGAGTACAAAGCCACCTGCTTTGTCTCTTTGGAGGAATTTAAAATATTTAGCATATGAAGTATAAGTATATCATAAGAGTTCTCATAAATATCATCAGGAAAGCTATCTAGGCATAGAGATCTCCTGAGTAAAAGAATCAGTATTTAATAGCTCCCTTAATCTCACTTAATGTTAATGGACAATTGGAGGAAACTACTCATCTGGAAATTACTTTAGCAAATTAAACGTGGCCAAACATCTTTGGTTAAGTGAATCTGAAAGGAAGTCATCCATCTTAGATGGGATTTTAAAGAAGTATCCACAATATGAAGACTGGATGTCAGTTTAGTAAATGAAAGTCACTTGTGAGCTTACATCAACATACTACATGCTCAATTCATGCTTAGCCAGAGCTCAGTAACCCTTCCCTGAGCTGACAAACTCCACTTACAAGCACTGTCCCTCAAAAACGTATGATCAATATGAACTTTTCAACATTGTACTAACTCCAGACATGTTATTTGATGTTTTAAAATTGTTTTCTTTTTATGAGATTTACTCAAGTTCCTTGCTCGTGTTTGGTACAGTGCTATCATGTCGAGTGTTAATTATTATGTATATTATGCCACCTTCAACTTCTATCACTGAATTTTACAAATGTGTTCAACTTTCATGTAATTAAAAAATATTCTTATACAGTATAAAATATGAGTATTTACCCACCTTCCTTACTGCTCAGTATATCTAAAAGTGTTTTGATAAGGCAATTAAATATTACTCAGCACCATTTTGCTAAGAAAGAAGTTGAGGTATGAGCACTTGCCTGCTTTGCAAGAGGTACCTATAAGCACTGTCCTGAATTCATGATCTGTCCTTTAAAAAGGTAGCACAGTGTGCTTCTAACCCCAGTGCATGACTGAAAGGGTATGCAATGATCAGGCAGTAGGTATGAAAAGCTGTGAAGCCCATAGTTTGTCTTTGCATAGAACATGACTCTACCAGGGAAGGCATTGGCACAGGACATATGAGAGGCCAAATATATATGTGTTCAAACATTATATACGTACCTAAAAGATACATTCGTTGGTGTCTATCAGAATCATGGAGATAGTGTGGTCTCTCCCTCAGGAACTCTCCAAATTTTTAATTGCAAGAAAAAAAAACTGTATTGGGCAGTGCCACTGACTACTGTATGTATGATCTGCTGTATGATCATTACTGTATGTATGATCTGCTTGAAACTCTTTGATAAGTGTTTCACAACAGCTGTTCAAAAGGCAATAAACTGTCCAGAAAAGCCATCCTTATGTTAACTTTCATTAAAAAACCAACCAGATCAGCGAGGATGCTGCAGACAGGGAGGATGTAAGTTTGAAGAATTGTGGACCTCGCTTATTTCATACTTTATATCATACTTTCCTTTTCTTCCTGCACATATTCTTCACCTTTTTAAGGTTCAAATCTTTAATTGCAAATAAATGCAAAATTTGTGTAAATATAAAGCTGTGTATACTAACTTTTTATGAGTCAAATGAGCTGCTTCTATAACCCTTTATTCCATCACTTGTTTTAGTCCATAATCTGCAATGTGAAGTTTTGATTATTAACTTAAATTCAGCTCACAAAGTAAACCAGAGAACATTTTTGACAGTAGGAGACCACATTCAATCCTAGCAAATTCTAATCACTTTTAGTTAAATTACACTCAATGTGAATTTTGACTGGAGTGTTTATTTACTTTGAAATGGATAAACAAATTTTTAAGTGCCTACTAATAACTCTGTTTAGGTATTTGATGATAAATTAATTCTTCATGTAGGTCTGTGGAAGCCAGTGGAGATGAACTTGATCTGTTTAATTTCTACTTGTGAGGAAAGATTTGAAGCCATATCGTACATTAGTTTCCAAGCACTCTCCTAGATTTTAGCACTGTAACTAGTATAAATGAATATGCACATGTTGATTATATATAATGGAGGAAAGGAGGTACCTAAGCATCCACAATACATCAAAAAGAGCCCTGCAGGATTCAAAGGCCTATAAAAATTATTAGAAATAAGATAATTTAAATTCTATTTTGTTTCTGATATTCAGAATAAGATCCAAATGTTGACATGGGTGCATTCTTCATGATTTCTTTAACATACTAAAAGAATTAATGGCATCCTGGAAGTACAAGAAGATCGGTCACCACAGTAGAGGTGGTCAATTTCAGCTCCCACAGAAGCCCAATTCCACTGCAAATCAACACAATTAGAATCATATTACAACATTATTTTAGCTTGTTGACTCCCAGCTTTGCAAGCAGACAGTACAATTGTCTTCCAAAAGGAAAAAAATACACTCAACCTCTAAAATAATTTTCTATCAGTATTGTTGTGTATATATAATTTCAAACATTTTAAAAACTGACCTGCTTTTTTTGGCCAATCATTCTAATATAGGAGTTCATGTGTTTCTAGGTTTCATTATTGTCATCCTATTATAAAAAATAAAGCTGAGCATGTTAACACTGAATTAAGCTTGAGCTTCTCATTTTTCCAGAATTCATCAGATAAATTTAAAATCAGATTAGTATCATATCTTTGGACATTTGGTTCAAGTTCTTTACAGTTCTTTTGCATTTATCAGCTTTCCATTGAAGAAGTCTTTGGTGTATTTTTAATCTCTTCTTGGTTCATGCTTTTTCAATTTTCAGTTGATATGAAGGATAGATATTTAAACACAGTTTGCAGCTGAATTTAAAGAAGCTGTTTCTCTTACTCAGACTAAACTCATGTAAACATACTCCATGATTCTTCAAATTAGGAACAGAACTTCTTAAATGGGAAAAAAAAAAAAAAGAAATCTAGAGTATGTCTCGAAGAAAGAGAAGCAAACAAGGAAAAATAATTGCTCTGATTCATCGTAAAACATCTCACATCTAGTTTTAGTTTTCACTTTCCACTGAGTAAACTTACCCTTTCTTATATATCCTTTGCTATGAAATGAAGTATATCTGACATGCAGGAGGACAAATAAATCACACTGAGTAGCTTATGATGTAATCAGGAAAACCTTAATGTAGAATCAGGCCATGGTTGAGTAAATCATAATCTAATCATATCTAAATACAGTATAACATCTCTTTTTGATGGTAAATAATTCGATGTGGGAAGTGAAATGAGGAAGGATAAGTTACTAGAACCAGGCTTCACACTCACACAAAAACAATTTTTCACAGCAGTGCAACGCCAACAAAAATAACTAATTTATTCTGTAAACCTTGAGTAAAGTTTTTGGTGAATCAAGTCCAAACATCTTTTTGCATGGTAAGAAGACTCATAATAGGGCTTGTTCTCTCAACAATTTACTGGCACGCTTAGAGGTGTATCTAGGATAAGACACTATTTTTCTTGCCCTGAAAATGTCCAATTTTACTAATAAATTAACAAAACTTATTTCCTATTAGTTATTTCTCACTCCATCAGTTTTTCTATTCTGAAACTCAGGGAAAAAAAAATATTTTTTTTTTTAAAATTCCTGGCCTCTGAATACTGTACTTCAGCTGCAGTCTTATCACTACTTTACTATCAGAAAATACAGCAAAGAGTCATGGTTCAGTTGCTGCTTCCTCATGTCTGAGCTGGGGAAAGTTAATTAAGGTTTCTGGCACAATTTCTTTCTCTGTTTCACTGGGTTGTACTGACCACTGCGGTGACAGTAAGCTCAGGTTTACCCGCGTGCACAGCAATGGAAATACTGGCTTCCTTTTGTACATTCCTTCTGTACATTGTGGTCTAAATTATGTGCATGCTGTGCAGTGAGGAAAGCGCCTTCCACCTGTGAAATCTCTTCTGGTGTTCTGATGGCCCCAGCCTTGTGTTGTACACCAAAGGAGGGAAACATAGTGCGTCTAGAGGTTTTGGCATGAGTCTAGACTAAGCAGACACATTTGTAGCTTCTCCAGGTTGTCAGACCATAGCACACCTGACCAATGTGCCAACCGTTTTCCCTCCTTGCTGAAAATCTTATCACCTCACAAAGTGTACCAAACATTTTGAAAAAACAAAGTACTGTTGCAAGCTCCACCTTGCCAATGTGCTGGAAACAGAGTGTGAGTCCTCAATCACCAAATGTCACTACAGCATACGTTACAAACCTGACAACAGCAGCAGACCGGAGTCATCCATGCATTGCACACAGAAAAGTGGCATTTAGCTCACCTGGAGTTGTAACTCAGATATAAATTTCGGGAAGTTCATGTCTGAGCCTTCGCCCATTAATAAGAACCAATTACTCAGACAAAAGCTCTCTTCAGAAAAGTAACTACATATTATGCCAAGCCAATTCTCCTTTTGTGGAGAGCAGAGAAGCAGGTAACTCTGTAATAGGTCAAAACTGAAAATGCTATTCAGCCTAAAATACTTTATAAACAGCTAAGTACTCCACAAAATTGTAATTCTAAATGCTGATGTAAATGGGCTTTTGGCAAATCCATGTGATATCTCTGCTCTGCTGTCATGCTTAGTCTGATACCTGCCATTGCCTGACAGTCATTTCAGTAACCATGATTATTATTTTTTCCTCCTACAGTTAACAATAATGTTTTAAATTTACAGTATATACATTCCCTTTTCCATTTATAAAAATAAAAGCATATAGCTCTTGAAGAAAAAACAACTATATTTATAAAGGGGGTGAGGGAAAAACAGGTTAAAGTGCCAATATCTTGTCTAACAATAAACAGATAAAAGAAACAAAATAATTCTTATTACGAAATGTAGGATTTTTTTTTTTTCAAAAGATACTGACAATTTATACAAAAAAGTGAAGAAACTGGTCACTCACATACAGTTCTTCCTTGCAAGAGACAGAGCACATATTTAAAGGTTTTAGACAGTTAGAGTGGAATCCACTGCAACTAAATTTAACACCTTAAAAATGCCCAAGTTGTTCTTCTTGATGAATGGTCCAGATGCCTAGCCTCTCTAGAGATGCGCAGAAATAGACAGATGCCTCCAACAGGAAGATGCCTATCCTATCAGCCTAAATTAGATGGACTGAATTTCATCCCTAGATTTTTATCTGGTTGTCTAACCTGCCCTTCTCTGATCTTGAAAGCAACCTAGGCCAAGTTTAGGGAATTTGAGGGGAATTATAAAGTCAAGTAGCACTTCAGATTTTTTAACAAAAAGCTAAAATCAAGCATGGGAAAAGTTCCCTTCAGTCCCAACATTCTGCTTACTATACAGTTAGAAACAGGAGAATTGATATTTTTGTAATAAGTGCTTATTTTTAACTGCAAATTTTTCAGTCTTTAGTTGAAAAATGGGCACAATGGGTACATGCCATGTATAGTGCTGGTAGGAATCAATTTCCAAAGAGAAAGCTGTAGAAGGGACTAATCCCTGGATGGGGCCATCCATCTTTTCCACCAGGTATGCCAAGAGTCATTCACAGGAATGAGGAGTATAGCCACTAACTACATCTTCCTGAAAGATCAGGCCCTGAGGAATCTGAACCAATTGCTACAAAAACATTATACAATGGCTGAAGAACATGTGCTTTCACACATAGTTAAGGAGGGTTTTGCATTTTATTTGGTTTAATTTTGTTTTTCGTAACTCAGAAGAGCAACTGCAAATCACACTAATGCTGCCTAGGGAAGGGACAATATCTGAAGCCATCCAAATGACAGCAATTGCATCCCAACACACTTTGCCAAGCAGAACATGTTCTTGACTCCAAGAAATCCCACAACCAATGGATGTGAAATGTAAAAGACATGCATCAGCTCTATTAGAAGTTGGATCCTCAGCTGATTAAAAGAAAGGAGTCAGTTCTCTGAAGTCAGTGCAGCTGCAATAATTCATATTAGCTCAGAACCGAGCCCTAAGCTTCTTTAATGCATGTGGTTTTATTTCTTAATAATTTATTAAGCATGGTTTAAAAGACAAATCATTGATGGTGATTCCTGTCAGAGAGAAAGCTTTCATGCTAGCTGCATTCTGTCTGACAAGGCAACACGTACGGTGGTCCGGCTTCTATTGTACACAAAGATTCAATTGCTTAAACATTGGCATCTGTTGCCATTTGAGATGTGTCAGGCGACCCCACCTGGTCTCCAGCTGCCTGTCTTGGAGGACACAGGTCTCTTGTAAGTCCTGTGACATACCTGTCAGCCCCATGCAGATGTCTCGGGTATTCTGGGGTATATCAAACAGCATTAGACTCTTATGTTCAAGCTACTGAATCCCTCACAAGTACTGCAAGGATAGCCAAAATAATGTGTATTACACAGGTCTTCTTGATTTGTCCTCTGCTTCTTTTATTGTTTTAAAGAACCTTTGCAAGCAGATTTGATTTAAGTAACATTTTTGTACGATAAAATTTAAGCAAAGGAATTTTTTTTTCAATGCTTTAGCTCTGCTGGAGGCTATGCAAAATATAAAATATTATGCAGCTCAGTAAGTCAAAACAAAGCAAACGGGTAACTCAGTTTTCTAGCTCCATGGCAGACTAGCATCTGTAAAAGTAAAAGCTTGCTAAAATGACAGATTTTATTTATATGTTTACTAGAAATGGAATTACTTCCCCCTAGCTTTGGAAAAAGGATTCAGCACCAGGTTGCAGATATCTAAGAACTAAATGTAAGTAGGTATGCACATCTGAGACAGGTATGAAAGCTTTCTCAGTAGTGGATGGAATCTATTTTACACACAGCATAAATATCATATTCCACCTCCTACCAAAGGATGCAGATCTTCTACAGACCCATGTTACATCTAATGGATAAGGTCTCATGCACTGTAAGCCACCCATGATTGCAATAGATATTTGTAGTTAGGAAATCACAGCATGCCCAGTTAATAGAGTATGGAGTATAAAGAGCTATGTGTTCATCCTGAAGAAGGCATCTAAGTATGGAATCACTCACAGGAACACAGCAGTATTTTATGTGTCCTATCATGTCTTAGACATCCACAAGGGCTATCAGGCATGACACAGGACTTTCAGATTAGTCCATGGCTGAAAGTCCCTAAAATTTCATGTTTTAAAAAACTGCACAGTTAAGCAACTCTTTTGGTCTAGTCTTGATTTACATACCTACTAATAAGTAAATTTGCTAAGGACAGTGTGGCAGCTCTGACTCAATGTTTTAACTGATTAATTATGAAGGCTAGAAATAGTTCTGCCTGTATATATAGAACAATTTTAAATACTGTTTCTGAAACAGGATTTGCCTTATAGGTTCAGTGCATCATTAATATGCAGTGTACCTAATCACCTAAAACAACTATTTCTTCTTCAGCAGTTTATGATGACAAATGAAAGCTTCATACTGCATACTGGGGAGACCCACTTGATCTTAACTACAAAAGCCACTCGAAAAACTATAGATCTCCCCTAATCCGCTCAGCTGTACTTAATTTTCTGCTGCTTTGATAAATTTTGCAAACTTAAATGGGATAATATTCTGGCCCTTCTTCTGGCTAGCTGCTTTTCTTTTCTTGTTTGCATTTCTGAGAGTATTGCTTTCATTGCTCATTGAAATCACTGAGGCAGTACCTCCATGACCACCTAATTACCTCTCTGAACAACTACAAATGTCTAGATGATTTTTTTTTTTTTAATATTTAGGTAATTTTCATATGAAGCTTTTTCATGAGCCCAAACTTCTGATGAAGTCGTCTGCATCCTCTTAGTGCAGCAAAATCAAGTTCAAGTTGTTGTCGTAATAACAAATCAGTACAGTTCTTAACAAATTTCTGAAGAATTACTGTGGGTTTGCTTTGGAAGAGGTGCTGGATTTAAATATTAAAGACTCAACAATATTAAAGACTACAAAACAACAATATCATTGAATTGAATAGATTCTAGAGAGCATTTTGATATATAATTTATATTTGTAAATTATTTAGTATTTATGCAAATTAGTCTATTATGAAGCACCCCTGTGCTGTGAATGGCACTTCAGCCCATGGACCCATCAACTGGTAATAAAATAAATATTGAGATAAAATTTGGGTTTAGTTGAAATTCATGTATATGGCTACATTAATCTGCAGAGAAAATTCGAGAGCGCAGTGTTTCCTTTTGTACAGAAGATTTAAGAATAAAACTATCTCTGCATTCAATGAAATGGCTTTAATAATGGGAACGTTCTAGAATAAATCGCAGTCAGAATTATAATTTATAACATTCTGGGCTTCAACTGAACTATGAGGATGATTTTTTTTTTATTTATTTAGTGTTATACTAGTCTGCTGTGGAGATCTAGGTATCTAAATGGAAAAAAATAAATAAAAAAAATTCTAGTCCCCATTTAAACAGAGGTAAAGGTTGTCATGATGCCAGGCACAACCCCCAAAAAAGAAAAAAAAAAAAACAGAAGAGAACCACAAACTATCTTTCTCTTCAAAATACTAAGGAACAATGTTAATTTGCCTAATTAAAAAAAAAGGGAGGAAAGACAGATCTTATAAACTCTAAACTGTCATTATTACCACAGATTTGGCAGAGCACTCTCTTGGTTCACTGGTCTAAAACAGCAGGACAGTACCAGTGAAACTTAGACTCCTTGCCGGAAATCACCGTCTGCTCACGGGGTGGAAACTTCAAGGGATTGTGAACATCCAACCCTGGCGGGGAGCAGTGAAAGTTTTTGTAAGGAACTCAGGTTGCATAAGTGCTGGCAAATCCTGATTTGTAAGGAACTCAGGTTGCATAAGTGCTGGCAAATCCTGATTTCTATCAAGATGTAAAAGAAGTAGACCTTTCCCTTGCTGTAATTTAGCCCATCTTTTGATGCGATGAAGACAATATTATTGATCTTGATTGAAACATAGTTTGACTACATGTGGTTGAAACAAAGGTCAAATATCATGTGTCAAGCAATTTCCTTATGCTGGCCCTAGTAGGTCACTACATAAAACTGAATACACAGAAATGTTTGCATTTTAGAGACAAAGCTTTCAAAAAGCACAAGAAGGGAGCACCAGAGGGGATTTCATAGGTCATCAAGTGTGCTTCCCAGTTGTCTGATTAGGGCTTTTTGTCCCTTTTACTAGAATAACCTTTCAAAGCTGTAGCAGAACCTCAATTTTGTATCAGTGCTTTCTTTTACTCATTGTTGTTAAGTAGGCTTAAGGATTTTCTCCCTCTCTATTGTGTACTTTCACATACACATTCTTTCATTTGTATTATTTGAAGTAATCACACCCTCTTTTACACCTTCTCTCCACTAAGCTCTGCAAGCTGTAGTCTTTGTCTCCTAATCAAGCTCTTCCTCTTCTGACCATCTTAACTCACCCTGTTCAAGATGAATTTATTACTTTTGAACACTGAGCAGTAGTTGAGCATTATAGGTGGGATCTTGCAAAGCTTTGTACTGTAGCAGTAATGCCTTTTCTCTGGTACTGGAATGTTTTTGACACTTCTAACAGAAGATCACAAATTTCTTGCATCCCAGAAATTTTCATTACATTTTTATTTATTTTATACATTATCAGTAAGGTGGTTTTCCCATCTCATGCAAATGTTCCCCACAGTGTAGGAAGCAAGCTGGACTTTGTAGTTGGATTTTACTGCTGTTGCAATTTCAGAATGAAGGATTCAAGGTGGCCAAAGATACACCAAAAAAATACACCAAAAAACCCCCCAAAACAAAAACACACAAACAAAAACAAACAAACAAAAAAATCCCTGACACTAAGTAGCTCTATACAATAATTACTTATTCTAATTCCCAGAGCTACTCACAGCACATATGGAACTGAGCTTTGAAATCACTGCCATAGCAATAACAAATACAGTGTTATTATCCTTCCAGATAACTGCAAAATGGTTGATGGAATTTTTAATACATGAGCACCTAGAATCATTGGCAAGGCAACATCAGATTCACAGCCCTCCTAGGAAATCAGGGAAATAGTGCAAAAATGAAAGAAGAGCATCTCCTGGGAAGAGCTTTCAATGCCAGCTACCTGGTTTTGTTGCCAGTCATGAATATAGTCATGAAGAAACGGCACAAACACACCTAGATTGCAATTATCTCTGAGAAAAAAAATTGAAACAGCATAATCAGAGGTAAATCCAACTCATACTAAATAATCACAGCTAGCTATTCAGCTAAGGGCACTTCTGTTTCAAGACATAGTTGGGAAGGGGGAACTTGTTTAGACAAAATACATTGAAGAAAACGAAGAGATTATTCCAAATCCTATGCTTTTTTATTCCCTCTTATACAAAACAAATATCCTAATGGTGCTTCCTCACCTTTCAGAGTCAGCAGCCAAGGAAGGAAACAGAAATGCTAAACTGAAGCCACACTGCAGTTTCGAAAAGCCAAAACTTTTTAGCATGGCCTGCTTTGATAGGAAAAGGGGTAATTACTTTAAAGGAGAGGCAATTTCGATTTGATAAAATTTTTTTACAATTAGGGTGGTAAAACACTGAGACAGGTTGCCAACAGGGGTGGTAGATACTGCCTCCCTGAAAACATTCAAGGTCGGGTTGGACAGGGCCTGGAGCAACCTGATTTAGTGGAAGATGTCCCTTCCCCTCCCTTCCCCTTTGCCTTCCCTTTCCCCTTCTTTCCCTTCCCAAGCCTTCCCTTCCCAAACCTTCCCACCCTTTTTCACATGTAGTACAAATTTAAGGAGTTAGGACAGAGAACACTGTTCACATCATGCTGGTGCTAAGACTTAAATCTCCAGCTTTTTAACTCCCATTGGGCAAAAGCATAAAAGAGAAATAAATCTTTACAAGTTGACACAAGCACAGAGTGAAGAGAGGAACTAAAAAATGTGCTAGTGGTCTAATGCTGTCCATAAATCACTAGAAAAGAAGAGGTTCTGTTGTCATATGCCTCAGGCATTGCTATCAAGTAGGGAGGGGAAAGAAAGTCTATCCATAGGGTAAGTTATATACCATTTTTGTAGTGTTTAACCTTTTTTGGTTACAGAATTTTCTAAGTGGTGCATATAAAAAATGAGAAGATGGAGATAGAAATAGAAAAGGAGAGGTAGTAGTCTTATCTCTCAAGAAGAAAGAACTGGCTTTGCAATTGTCATTAAGGGTTTGGGCATTGACCATAACATAGCAACAAATATGCACAACACAGCTGAAAGCAACAATGCTAAGCACTGGAGTGCCCTATTAGGCTCCCTCTCTGAGTGCAGAATTTGTACCATCCATTTGTCCTCCTGCCACGCAGACTGTCTTGGTGGGTCTCAACAGTTCTGAGAGTGATTCACAGGTAATAGGACTGAGACAGAGCAACTAATTCAGCCAGTAAGAAATGTCAAGGAGAGAGAATACCTTTGATTTGAATATTATTCCTATCCTCCAAACTTGGTGTAAAACGGGGATATAAATTCCCAACTTCTGTCTGGACCAGGACGCAAACCAATATGCAGTCAGAGTACTGATGGAGGTCCGCCTTAACAGCTAAAGGTCATGTGACATGGCCAGACCCAAATTTTTTCAAATTATCAGGGCTTTTTTTGTCCTGAATCAAATCAAACACCTGGCTAATTAACTTTAAATATTGGCCACATCAAATAATAAAGGTTATGGAAGAATGTAATGCCTTTTTGTTTGTTTGTTTGTTTATTAAAATTCCTTTCCATATAAGCAGCTTTTGCTACCAGACTAAGAAATCCCTGAACAAAATAGATTGACTAGAATGAAAAAGTCTTTTCTGCTGCTAAGCTGCCTTGGGGGAAAAAAAATAAATAATATTTCAACAGAAAACTAATAAATTACATTAAATTAAAATTGTTTTAACAAACTGAAAAAGATTTGATAATTTTCTCCTTGAAATAATCTTGTGCCTTTTCTGCAGTTTGTTAAATCTGTCAAAACACAGACAAGGATGAGATTCATTTGATTAAAAGTGTATTTTCACATTAGATTTTCTTGCAACACAGTCAATGGTTTCTGCATAGATTTGCTTGAAATCATTCCCTCTATGTGAGCATTTTTTTTAAATACTGCTCCTCTCTTTCTTTTCAAGGCAACAGCAGTGCTAAATAAACCCAATGAAAATGACACTTTAAAAGAGCTAAAAGTGTTTATGATAAACTCTCTGCTGGCTGTTAGAAAAACTCTCTGTGATCAGTATCATATATAGCCTGTTACTGGAAAGTAGATAAACTGCTGAAGTGATACCATCTGGCATAGCCTATGCTCCAAATAACAATTATCATCTGAATATATTGAAAGATAACTACATTTTTGACATTTTTTTTCCTGTGGGGCTTTGTCTAAATTATTTTTTATTAAAAAATAGCATAAAGCCCAACAGAATTTAACCTGTAGGATTTTTTTTGCCCTGTGCTTAGGACAGAAAACTACTGACTGATTACCAGAAAATATTGCAAGACATTTCCCTGGTGTGTCTTTTTCTTTTTTTTTTTTTTTTTTGCTTTCTATCTGTATTTGTAATTACTTTCCTGGCTGCTTATCTGTTTGATAGCCCAGCAGTTGTATTTCATTCAAACCATACTTGCATATTTTTTAGAATGTTACATAATACCAAGTTCTTGATTTGCAATGCATAATTCCCTGTCTCCTCTGATAACTCTGTCTGCTTAACGGTACAGATGCTGCCTACAAAAGCCATGAGCAGCAAAGTGAAGCATCACTTCTTGGTTTAGCTGTTCAGCAAGGGAAGAAGGGAGAAAACATGCACTGCAGCTGTTACCTTATTATATTGCAGACTATGACTTTAAACCTAGGAGACAAGACACCAGGACTACGTCTGCATTCGGAAACCATGCTCTGTGAGGGAAAGATAGCTGAATGGTCTAAAGCTGTGACAGGGGAGGTTTAGGTTGGATATTAGGAAGAAATTGTTTACAGAGAGGGTAATCAGACATTGGAATGGGCTGCCCAGGGAAGTAGTGGATTCTCCATCCCTGGAGGCTTTTAAGATGAGACTGGATGTGGCACTAGTGCCATCGTCTAGTAACCATGGCAGTGTTGGATCAAGGGTTGGACTTGATGATCTCAGAGGTCTTTTCCAACCCTGTTGATTCTATGATTCTATGATTCTGTGATTCTATGAATAGAAAATCAAGTAAGTGTTTGTTTATAGGTTGCACTCAGAGTCATTGGAAGAGGCCTGCAGCTATTTAGGGAACACAGAAGATGAAACCAGGAGAACTGGACAAGTGGAAGACTAAAGAACAGGAAGTCCAAGAAGAGCCTTAAAGCTAAGGGAGAAGATTTTGATGCAAAAGAAGGAACAATCTATTAAAAGACACTTGAGAAAGCTCATCATGGTCAGAACAAAGTGCTATTTCCAATAAAAAGAAAATCATACCCGGTTATGAAAAGTGAAGATTAATATTTTTGTAGACAGAACTAGTATCACTCCTCTGCCTTATGCATGGAAATAACAAGGAGTTTGTTGAGTGATAACATCTTCTACGCCTTTCTAAGGCTCCGGCCAAAGTAAAAACCAAACCCAAATATTTGGAAACAATGTAATCATAGCTTTATCTTGCCCAAGAAGGACTGGGAGGATCAGGCTTTGACCAGCCATTTTCTGGTACTTGTTTTCCATCTGCTCTGAAATTTCTTGACTTTCATGGACTGTAGCTTGTGTCATAAAAATAATCTATTGGCACTGATAGGAAGAACTTTGTTTAAAAGGGAAGTGGAATTTGGTGCTGCTGGTTTTGGTGGCCAGTCTTAATTTCACAAGCACTTAGTTGACTAAAAGTACTTTATTTGACTATAATCTCAGTCACCAGTAAAGTCTATACATTTTATTTGCAAGCTTCCTTCCACTTATAACCTGAACTCCTAGAATTTTATGCCTTTCATTCTGCTGATTCCTTTCTAATACCTTTTGTACCTTGTAGTCAACTTCAACCAAACTCAAGAAGCAGCATTATTATCAGGGATGGCAAAATCTCTGTGATGGTTTAGCTGGGATAGAGTTAATTTTCTTCAAAGTGGCTGGTAAGGGGCTGTATTTGTGCTGAGCATCGGGTTAATAACATAGAAATGTTTTTGTTATTACTGAGCAGTGCTTGCATAGAGCCAAGGCCTTTTCTGCTTTTCGTACTGCCACACTGTCAGGGACATTGGGAGTGCATGGGAGGTTGGGAGGAGACACAGCCGGACAGGTGACCCAAACTGACCAAGGGATGTTCTATACCGTATGGCATCATGCTCAAAATATAAAGAGGAGAAAAGAAGGAGGAAAGGGGGGAAGTTTGGAGTGATATCATTTGTGTTCCCTTATCATGGTTACGCGCAATGAGGCCCTGCTCTCCTGGAGATGGCTGAACACCTGCCTGCCCATGGGAAGCAGTGAATTAATTCCTTGTTTTGATTTGTTTGTGGCTGTGACTTTTTATTTCCCTATTAAACTGTCTTTATGTCAACCCATGAATTTTATAGATTTTACCAAACCAGTTCTCTCCACAATCCTGCTGGTGGGGGAGTGAGCAAGCAGCTGTGTGGATCTTTGCTGCCAGCTGGGATGAAACCACGACAACATCATAAGACCAAGGGAATAAACAGAGGAAAGAGAGGTAAAGTAAGGTATCACTAAAGGAAATGTATTAACGTGAATTTGACCACTATCTGTTATGTGGTGCATCTTGACCCAGGACAGTTGGTGCTTGCTGGTGTGATGGACTAGGGCTGGGAGAGGAAGGAGGGAGCTTAGGAGGATGGAGACAGAGAGAAGGAGCAGGAAAGAAAGAAGGAATGCAGTGAAGTCATACATGATACTGATGGGTTTCAAGGGCCTTCCTCCTTATATACACAGAAAAAAAATCAGATAACATTAATTCCACCACACATAAATCCCCTCAGTTTGGGAGTTTGAGACATTGTGGTTTTGGATTTGTTCTTTTTTATACAATTGCGAACATACATTGGAATCCTTATTTTCTTCAGTTGCTTGTTTATTAGGGTTGTGAGCCCAACAACCCTAGCTGAACTTGTTGTCTCCCTCCTGCCCAGCTCTACCAGGCTGAACCGCCCCGCCTTGCCTTTCACACAGCACACCAGAGACATTAAATCCCACATGTATTTGTCCCTTAAATGGGTGGTACCACCCAAGAATTTTCTGGGAGGAGGCAAAGACACAAAATTATGCCCAGGAGGGACAAGTAGCCATCTCAGAGAAGAGAATGTGGAGTTAGGAGAAACCTTTGGATGCAGTAGGACTACCTTGTCCCCATCACAGGAAGCTTTCTTCTGCCAGCACACCACTTTTTGTCTCTAAAGCTCCATGATTACTCACTTTAAGGTAAAAATTGATAATAAATTTATCTATTTATAAAATAACTACAGTGAAACTAGTATGTGGAAAGGTAAAAATTGATAATAAATTTATCTAGTTATAAAATAACTACAGTGAAACTAGTATGTGGAAAACCATCTCCCAAGTTAACAGCTCTTCTGCTGGGAGATAGGTTTTATTTACGCTAGGCTGGATATGGTTCAAAAAGCTGCTGTGTGAAATGTACAGGCTATATATTGCTGCATAAGCCCACTTTACTGAGGCTAACTTTGTAAGTCCTTGGCCAATGTTTACTTAGCCACAATAAGACTACTGTAAATAATTAAAAGACTTCTTTGTTTCCTTTCTAGTTTATGTGTTGTAGGGTTGGTTTATTGTTATTGGGTGGCAAGTTACAAGGATTTCCTAGGCCAGCTCATTTATTTTATTTGGCTATTGGGCCTTGTTGCCATTTGGAAATTTCCTGATTTCAGTTGTATTTTCTGGGCTGCTTTTAGAGGCCTTTGAGCATGAAGAATTTGAAGGGAGAAATTGTGATGGTTAATAAAGGACTGTGGCTGTTAGCACAAGCCTCACACAGCAGCCCTGCTGTCACCCTTCAACTCCTGGCATCTGTCATAACCAGACTCCCAACCCTTCATTCTCCTGACATCATGAAAAAAAGGTGGCTAAAAAAGTGATGTGGGAGACCAGTACATGAAAAGCAGAGACCATCTATCAATAGCAAGTTCATGAATCCTCATGGTCCCACAGGAAGGCAACATAAAATACATACGGAAAAAAGACTGAGAAAGCCCATACAAGTGACCCAAGCTAATGGCAGAGACCTGCAACAGAACAAATCACTGACAGCAACTCTTCCTGGTCACTGGGTAGGTCCTAAATACTAGGTGCTTTTCCTCCTAATAGCGGAGAGGTGAGGAGATGGAGAAGGAGAGTTAGAAAGTAGGAATGTCAACACACATTATCGATGACAGGTGGACAGAATTTCTGATGGTGGAGAGCTGGAGTTTTTTTAATGCCACCCATTTCAGAGAGAATCCACTTGGGAGATATACAAGAACTGTCTGGATGCAGTTCTGTGCAATGCGCTCCAGGATGACCCTGCTGGGATGGAAGTTTGGACCAGATGACCCACTGTGGCCCCTTTCAACCTTACCCATTCTGTAACTGTCGTTCAAAAATTAGTGGAACGCAGCACTAATAATGGTTCCCTTATTCACCTGATTTAAAGAGTCTGTAAGATGACGCTTAATAATATGGTATGAAGGATGATTTTTGCATTTCCCAGTCTAGTTATGTCCCTTAGGCACACTTTGATTCTATTTCAGAGGTGCAAAAATTAATCATACACTTCCTCCTATCTGCAAAGCCGGCTTTAGGAAACATGATCATTCAGGCCAAAGAACAGATGAGGCAATTCATAGTAAATAAGTCTAAAACCAGCCTGATTTTGTTCAGTCTGTGTCCTTTTAGCTGTGACAGCTGATGGTGCCAGTTAGTATGAAGTGTGCCACTGCCTCTATGCTCCAACTGTATTTTGCAGGCTGGAGTGCTGAACTGACAAACAGGTTTTGCTGTTTGCCATGTGCTCCTGCATTTGCTCATCCATCTGGATTGATATGCCTAGCAAAAGATTAGCTCAACGGGCCCTTGATCCTTTGCAAAGGCCTCTAGGCAGTTCCGTCTCACATACAATAAATAATAAATAACATTAATGGAATGCCAAGAATGTCATTAATAATTTTCAGATGTGTAATTCATGTTTAGAAGCATTTCAGACATTGTAAAATGCTCAAGTACCAATGACACAGAAATGTTTGTCTGTGTGTGACAAAGAAGAAATTGTGGCTAATAAGAATGTGTCACATTTGTTGGGGTTTTTTTTTGTTTCTATGTCTTTTTTTTTAACTGAGACTAAATAGAATGGACTGAAAACTTGAGAGATGAACACTGATAGCCACTGAGATTGTAACTTTAAAGCTCATGACCATGAGCAGGACTACTGAGGTTGTTCAAGGCTAATGATATCAATATAAGTAGTCCATGCAAATAAGGAGACTCTAGAGCTAATAAATGAGTCATTACATATGGTCTGAATGTGAAATCAATTGACAGCAAATGGCTTCATGGAAACATACATAAATACTGTGCAACAATCTGTATGAAGGAAAGTCACTAATAAATGACAAACAATCCTTACAGAGAAGGCTATTAAAGTTATTTACCATTGAAACACAAAATAGCCCTCAAAATTGTATGTATAAAGAGATGATTGTATGTATAAAGAGATGAACAAGTAAGTTTTGCTTTTTAGTGTATTGGGAGTAATTTAGTAATGACTTAGACTATTAGAAACTCCTTCTTCAGTTACTGAAGTCAGACAATAAGATTTTTCTAATCAAATTCCAAGTCACCGAGCCACTTCAGCTGAGGTAAGATGTTTTTTTGTTCTGGCATCTTGTTTATGTGATATCAGAAACTGACCTGGCCTATAATGAAAGAAGTCAAAAACAGTTTTACAGGTTCATTCCTGCAAATTGCTGAACAATCATAGTGATTTCAGACAATTAAAGCTAAGCCCATAGTTAAAGTACCTTTTTGATGGCCAGAGTATCAGTATTTTCTAGATTGAACCTTATGGCAAAACTTTGGCAGCAGTGTGAAGACCAGCAAATCCTTGTGCTGGAACAAAACCCCTGACAGCTGATTTTGGGCAGGAGTCCCTCTGAAACAACTGGTATTTAAATTCAGACTTCCCTAGGTTGGTATCTGCACTTAAATTGTAGTCAATAAAATCAAGTGTTCTCAATACATTGCTCACCCAATTCTCTTTGACTTGGCTGTTGTCAACCCACAGAGAGCATGCTTCCTGATATAGGCACCAGTTGCCACTCCAGTAATGGACCTGTAGGAGATGGGTCACCGGTAGTACATGGGTCCTGTGCCAATTCTGCCAGCCTTATGCAGATGTTTTGGTTACTGTAAGGCATCTTAGGTAGCACAAGGCACCTAAGATTAGGTGCAAAGAAAGCTAGAGAGGTTTTCAACTGATGAAAAAGAAGATTCCACTTTAGGCTGAGTGTTAGAAGGCTAAATTTTATATCTTTTTTTTTAATAAATTTAACACAGTTTATCCTTGAAGTGTTTCCAGAGGACAAGATTTGGGTTCCCAAATGTTGTGGCTGGCCACCATAAGAGACAGCCCATGGTATTCAAAAAGTGTGCTTATAACTTGCAGATAAGACACAGGGATCTGGGGAGACCTTTGCTCTTTCAAAGTGGTTTTGATCCAGTTATCTCAATAAAGTTTTGGTTTTACTATCCCCGAGACACCTAACTTACTACATGACCTTCATCTGTAGATCTAGGGGGCACAGGTGTGCCAGAAGTCCTGTGATTCTTCTACCAGTCATGTGGTTTTCTTGCATATATTAGAACATCACAAATACCACCAGGCACTTACATTTAATCAACTGAACCAATGAAGGCCACTGCTAAGAGACAGAAGGCACCATAGATGCAGGTATAAGGTTCTTTTTGGACTACTGGATTTGGACCAGCAATGGAATGCCTCACATTAAACCACAACTGTTCAGTTCATCTCAAATAATTAATAGTTGTCATTTGGATTTGGTTTTGATCTTGTTTTTGAAACAGTCATTTCAAAATGATGACCCAAAGGAAGATAGGGGCCAACTTCCTTTGTGGTAGCTACATGCTGCTGAAAGTGCCAGTCTCAAATTTGTAATAGATATTCCCCACCTCTCCGTCTCTCCACATTCCTCTCTTTAGTAAATGCCAAAACACTGTAATTCATATGTGCAAGTAGGGCTTTGTAATTTATTTTAACAGCTTTTAAAGTTATTTTAACTGGTGCTAGAAACACAACAACTGTACAATGCTTCTGTTTGTGAAACTATACTTAAGTAAGAAATCAGATAGCAAGTGTCTAGAGCTCTCTAAACAGTACATATACAAGTAATCCTCAAAAAAAAATTGGTTAATATATTTGTATCCAGAAAAATTTGAAAAGAAATTTCGTCTCCCTCCTATCTTTTTGCATTATCAATCTCCCAGGGGTTTGGGATTTTTTTCCTTCCTATACTGAGGGGTTTTTTAAGTGTTAATGCATCACAGCACAGAAACACAATTTCAGATTGGTGATCACTGATATGGAAAAATATATGTATCACATATATTTTGTAAGGTACTAGAGAGTACAAATGGAAAAGACACAACTCTGAGAACACTCACACACAACTACAAAAACTCATCAGTTTTCCTGTTACTTAATACATGCAGCATGGCACTAGGATTTTGATAATACTCTTATGTTTTATAATCTAAACTCTGCCATGAAACATTTAAAAATGTAAAAGAAAAACAAAGTTATTTTACAATGTGTCTGTATAAAGTCATATGTACTTAGATGTAAGAGATGTTTTCTTATATTAAATAGTGGAAAGATACGTTAGTTTCAGAGTAAGAGAGGTGATGAATGACAGGTTTTGATGAGTTCAGTGCTTGAAATCTAACTAATATATCAAAATGCTGGTTTTTTACAGTAGATAGATATGACCTTTAAAATTACAGCTTTGAAGGGTCACTCATCCTGAAGTCTAAATTAGAAGAAAACCCAAAAATATTCTGATATCTGTCAGAAGGCTCTACTAATATTTTTAGGACATGATAGACAAGACCACAAAGACTTTTCTACTGTGCCTTTGGCCCAGCTTCCTTATAAATTATCTGATGTAAGATCATGTAAGGCACCGAAGATAAGGCTTTAGATTTAGATATTTTTATAGTGCCTTCTAAGTTAGATGAATGAGCTGGTTGTCAAATTTCCAGTATTTCGTCACTGAAAACTTTCAATATTACCAAAGCCTAGGGCATTTCTCATAAATGCCCCTTGTCTCAGATTCAGTTCCTTTCTCATTTAAACATAGACATATTTATTTTGTTGCTAGGCCAGTGTACTCTCTCCAATGGTGGTGTTAATAGTCATTATCCCAAGCTGTTCAACAATCACTACAGTGTAAGCTGAGCCTTTGACTTTATACAGCTTCAGAAGCTTTTACTGTAGCCTGCTCATTTTGAGGAGGGGAAAAGGACTCCCACTCTGACTCACACAAATTTCAAAGGAAATTATGCCACTTAGGTCAAGAGGAATGGTGTCTGTTTCAGAGTTACAGTACCTACTCTAAGAAAAACATGGATAATTCTTTGGGGGTGCTTCAATTTTCATGTTTTACACATGGAAGTTGGTATGGAAATGTAATTGAAAACATAAATAATAAATATATTACTGGCACAGGAGTTAGATGTAGTTTCCTGAGTTGTTGGCTCATGCCTGTGGTAACAGCAGGGTGGCATATTTTTCATGTGGTTTAAAATGCAAACTGTTTTAAATATTACTGAGCACCCAACAAAGTAGTAACTGAAGTCCATTAGGCTTCCTAAGAATTTCCTTCTTGGATTGTACCTGGGACTAGCCAACTAAAACCACAGTATTCTACTCATTCTTCTGCAATTACTTAGTAGATTTGCAGGCTTTCTGATGTGCTCGTTTCCATACTATCTGACAAATAGCAAATTCATTTTTGTAAGACAGGCATTCCCCTTTAGCAAACGCACCACTGAGGTTCAGAGGGGCTTGTTTAAATCCCATAGGAAGGCAGTAGCAGGACCTAGAACAGAGGTTAGATCTTCTTAGGCCTAGACTTGTGTCTTAACCATAAAAGAATTCCTATTTCCTTCCTTGATGACTAATTCATGAGCAGAAACTTTTCCCTTGATGTGGAAAAATAAAACCAAAAGACACACTCATGACTTCTCTCTCTGGATTCTACAAACCTGGTAAAAATTTTCAGTATCAAGAGCCTGAGAAAGCAAACTGAGTCCAACGCCACAGCAGCAGAGAAATGACAAGCTGCCTGTGAAACTCAGAAGGTTCAGAGGTTCAGTTTTGAAGAACTACGAAAAAGTTCAGACACTTGTATAGAGTTTATCCAAACTATCTGAGCCCTCAAGAATGCAGACATGGGCCTCTTGAGAACAGACATTTTAGTTAGATTTCCTTTAGTTTCTGTTTCCTTTTATGCCAAAGAATGCAACAAAACCTACCTTTGTTTTGGGTTTGGTTTCTGAGTTTTCTATTTTTGGTGTGTTTTGGGTTTTTTTTTTTGTGGTAGGGTTTTTTTGTTTTGTTTTGTTTTCTGGCTTGAGAACTCTAAGTGGAGCCAGAATCATCACACAGAAGAACAGATTTTTCACTGAAGTGCAGCAGGGATTGTATCAAAACTCATCAAGGTTTGGTTTGAGTTTCAGAGAGCATGTATGTTCTTATGCTTGCACACATATGCGTGTAGCTTATTTTTCAGTCTATACCTGCTGGCTGATTCAGAAGGGATACTATTACAGTTAATTCCCCACAGCCCAACAGATGAGAAAGTAGCCACTTGGCACCCCAACAGGTTGCTGTTTGAACATTTTTCACTAACAACCAAGAATCCAGCCAATTCAGAAACTGCTTTCAATACCTGGTTGCCTCCACAAAGGAAGGAAATTGTAGCTACGCAGTGTTGATGTAGGCAGGTTCAGTGTGCTGCTCTCTCTCAGCTGCTTGTCTGGTAGGGAATGTTGCTGCATGTTCAGGAAGCAATTGTTGATGCAGTTGTTAGCATTGCTATCTCGAAGTCATACACTTTAAAAAGACAGTGAATTGGCATCATTCATTCACTGTTTGTGCATTAGGACGGGGTAGCATGGGAAGGCCTGCCATGATTGATGGAATTAGGACCAGTTCATTATCTTTTCAGTGAATTTGAGAAGGTAGTATTGCAAAATGCCATCCACTGCACAGAGCACTAATTTACCTACCATTGTTGAATAACAGGGCTTTATTTTTCTTTGCTTGCTCTAATATTTGTGGTGTTTATTCCCCTCTGTCACATCCTCCTTAATAAAGCTGACTTTAAAAAAAAAAAGGCAGAAAAAGTTCCCACCTTTGGGTAGTAAGGCAGTTGAGAATCAAGATTCAGTATCTCTTTTAGCTTCTGCAATTCATGGGAAAAGAGACATTGAAAATTCCTCTTCATGCTTTGGACCAAAAAAAGCCCAAGAGGTATCTGATTAGCTGTAATTTTGACAGTGTTGCCCATAGATGTGTGACTAGTAAGTTGACACCATAAGGTGACACTGTTTTCTTTAAATGTTTCTTATTTTCAATAAAATCATTCAGTAAATATCATGACCTTTTAACCCCTTACATCTTTCAAGGGTGTATGAAAATGAAAAAATAAGCACAGGAAAAGTTTTAGAAACTTATTCAGTAGACATGCAGCCCAACCTTTCTAAGATTTTCTAAATATAGCTGGGTTTTATTCACAAATTTTGAACCTAATAGCCTTAACACATTGTACAAAAATATTTGCTCAGGTTCATTGTTCACAAGCATTTTCCTTTCACCCCTCCTTCCTCCTGCCCCATACTTTCTCTCCTTAACTAAACACATAGGAAATTAACGAAGTCTGTGACCTAACAAGTGGCAATTCATAAATTCATTAGATTAAAAAAGACTAGTAATATAGCAATTTCTTTAATAGGTTTGCTTCCAATCTCCAATTTACATTTCTGTCTGCCCTGGCAAAGATATTACTTCGTTAAGACTTTTTTTTTTCCTTCCCCTAAATTAGAGAAATGTTAATGACTTCTCTTATTTATTGCTTCCATATGCAAGTAGTTATCTTTCTTGCAAATGGAAATGAGACCCAAAATTGCAACAAATGGGGCCAAGCCGCTGAGTGCATATGTTCCTTTTTGGAGAAAGTACACATGCCTGATCGAATTAACTTTAACCTCTCTGTCCATTGAACAGACATCCTCTAATGTGGGGGCTTTTAAAACTGTTCTCGTTAAATTTATTTTGAATCGCTGAGAACACTCTATCACGGTTTCAGCAAATAACCTCTGATAATATTAAACACCTGGTAAGCGTGGTACCCAAGGGACCCTGTGCTGCCGTGTTTGACCTGTGACCTCCGGCAGTGAAGTTCGGCCCTTGTGATCCACTTGGATTCAGACAAGAAAGCTATTCTGAAGGAAAACACCTGCTCGCAAGGGCTGACCCCAAGCCAGTGCATGGTTGAAAAAAGTCAGCTGGGTAGAAAGAGACCAGAGCCCCATGCAGGTGTTTCCTACAGCACCACACAACTAAAAAAAAAAAAACAAAAAAACAAGGAAAAATAAAGGATAATGTGGGTAACAGTTAGGTACTCCCTCAGCTGTTTTTTTTGGATTTGTGTAGGTAGAGCTTTTCCCAATGGATGTCAAGGAAATAAAGAAGACCCTACTGGTTCTTCATTTCTGAGTCTTCAGGGACTTAGATTTGGCCAGCGGAGAATCCCAGCCTGGTGGACTCTTATGAGACCTACAGTTGTGGTAAAAGACAAATCTGGCAGTCTCATCCCTTTTTTCCTACCCATAGCCTTTGCTGCTATGGCTCTTATTTTCCTGTTATTGAGATGTCCTCTCAAATAATCTACCTTTATTATAGAAATGCATTGTAAATTAATAGTTAAAAGCACCAAAACCTCCCGCTAGGAAAGAGGAAGAGGAAAATCCTTCCTTAACTAAGTTAAGGTTTTTACAGCAATTCATTTTATGCAGTGTGATAATGATTCTTTTTAAGTAGAGTGGGCCCCACTTTCAGTCAGTTTTTTTTAGTCAAATGTCACATTACTCATTTTTGTCAGCAGGTCTGCACAGTGACAGGGCAGTGAGTGGAAACTATTTAATCTATCTCTTTATTTATTGAGTATCACAAAATAAGATGACAGGGGTGGAAACCTAACCCTTTTGAAATTCTTCTGTTAATTTCTTCATACACTTTTCTCCCAGGTAGTGACCTTGGATGTGACCAAGATAGTGACTGTTCGATGAGGGACTTGAATGTCTCTCATTCGCACAGCCAAGGGCTGTCAACGCATCTCCATTCACCTGATGAGAGCACCTTCAGCTGGCATCAATAAAACCCTTCCATTCCCAACATTCTCAGACTCTGGAACTCTGAGATATTAAACAGCCAATTATGGACTGCTTAAAAAGAGCTGGGCAGCAGTGGTAGGGAGAAAGGACAATTCTTCTGCAAGAAAAATTTAGCTGCGACTTGACAGAACTCATTTCAGCTTGCCTTTTTATAGCCTTCAGATCCAGATTGCTTTCCATCACTCTGGCAAAGGCAGGGTTTGTATACCTGTCCTAGATGTGAAAGGTTAGTGCAGTGTGCCTTGTCCAACTATTGTCATTAATAAAACTGGATTAAAAAAAAATAGGAAAAAAGGGAGAAGAAAGGAAGGAAAGAAAGAAAAAAAGAAGAAAGAAGGAATTATTGGCAAGCAGAGTGGTACTAGTAATTTGCCTTCATCTCTTGCCCAGCATCTTGAGTCTGATAAAGGCCAACATCTGAAAACAATCATTGGAGCATATTAGGGTTTTTTTCCAAGCCATATCAAACTACAGTGTAATAATGAGACATTTATTCTGTGGTATTTTAAGGTTTAAACAATTTGCAATCTACTTCCAAGATGACTGAGATGGAAGCAAGAAGAACACAAGTTCTTTAAGTAACTTCCTCACTGTTCCCTAGTCATACACTGGGAACACTTGACACCCAATTGCATTCATCCTGCTGGAAGTAAATGTAGGTCATCACTTCATATAAGGCTCTTGGTATGATTTCTGCCAGGGCTGATAACAATGTCCTATTGTTGATGAGCCTCTGTCAGTTCCACTTAGCAGTGAGAATGTCAAATTGTCAAGTGTTTTTAAGAGTGGAAGGTGAGAGACAACCAGTACCAATTTCACTTGGAGCCAGAGGGTTGAATCCCCCCCCCACATGTCCTCACTATACAGGGTAACTCAATGTGATGGGAGGCTGTAGCCACTGGAAAAACAGTGAAGACATTTTTTAAGATTACGCTCCTGGGAGTGTAAAAGGACAGTATCTTCACTTATTCTTTAGAGAAACTCCCAGCTGCCTCTAACAACAGCATAAAAATTAAATTAAATCCAGACATTAGACCTGAAAATTTCTAGTCCACTTCTCCGTTCTTACGGGACTTCCTTCTGCCTGCCTATAGCACCAATATTGCATTAACTTCCCTTGTGTTCCTAAATAGTGGTGCACAGTCATTATTTCATACGGAAGGAAATCTGACCTGTAAAGAATTACAATAGGTACTCTGTTTATGCTGTGCTCACATATTAATGCACTGACAGTCCAATCCAGGCCTAGCAGACAAATGCCTACTTTGCGCTACTGTCTCCGCCAAGGCTCCCTGGACTGAATGAGTGTAGCAACATAGGGTTGGATTTATCTCACCTGAATTCCACCAAGGTCCACTGTCCATCTTGCCAACAGAGAAAGCAAGGTGCCTCTGAGGTTCCTGATCATTTAAATAGCCAGAAAAAGGCTCCAAACAAGGTTGTTGCCTAGCAGAAACATTAGGAAGAATTTAGGCTTGGAATTTAGGACTGCTGAAAATAACCTGCATTCTTTTGCATCTCTCAGGGCATTTCTTTCAGGCTGAGCCTGATAGGGAAGCCAGCATACTACGAGTTGCTCTCTCACTGTTCTGCAGACAAGAGACGTGTCAACTTTCGGGACTCTTAACTTGGTGGCTTTCACAATGAGAACACTAAATATGAAGACAAAACACTTCCAAAACTTACCACCATAAAGAAAGCTTTCCTCTTCGCTCTGTTAATCTTTGTCTTCTGGTTTAACCTCAAGTAATTAACTTTAAACATTGTCTGTTTTAATAGTCTACTTGTCTGCTCTCTACCGTGAGCTGCCTATTCCAAACCCACTCTGCATGAGCAGAGGCCAACTACAACACACAGAACAACCTGATACAGTCCCAGGATTATCCCTTTATTCTCCATGTGCTGGATGCCTGTTTAGTTTCCTCACTGGTTCTTTACTCATCCATGTTATGCCATGGCATTATCCACATGGTAGTCTCAGTTCCCAGCTTAGAACTAATCTTAGTGGGAGATTTCTGTAAAATTTTATTCACTGTTTCACAGACTGAAATAATTATTATTTTCTCCCAATTTTTTAGATGTTAATGACAATTTTGTGAGTCATAAAGAGACTGTGTTTTCCTCAACATCTATCTCCAGGGCTCTGCTTAAAGTGTTCTATTGAATTTAGGAAGGGTTATTTATTTATTTTAAAATTATTTTTTCCTCTTGTTTTGGTCTCATGAGTACAATAAGAAAGGAAAACAGCTGCTTTAGATAAAATCATTCTGCACAACAGCCACCTGGTAATGAGACTATCCAAATTGTTAACAGTAAGGATAAAAGTCAGTAGCTTTAGCAAATATGTCTCTTCTCTTGGTCTTGGGCACGTGCTACTCTCTAATTAATGGAGTTAAGGCTTCTTTTGCTCACTGCAAAGGTAGGTTTTTCCAAAGGTGCTTAATGCTGCCATGTTCTTGTGAAGTAACAGGTTTAATAGACAGAACTGCAATGAGTCATTCCATTTTGTACAGTAAAGCTATATTGACCTTTCTACAGTTTTCTCTAAAACTGGTTTTAGAGTTTAAAGGTGCAGCATTTTCATATCCTGCTATACCATCTGGATGAAGCTTGGAGCAGACAAAGCACAGTTAAAAATACTGCTCTTATGATACTCCAGAAAGGATAGATTTATGCAGGTATTAAAGGATTCCCATCAGGATGATTTCCTTTATCATATCTTCTGATTCATCATCCTGAATTTCTAACAACATTGGGGTTTCTTCTCTCCCCCATTTACAAGAAACCTGGATTTGTACAAATGAAGAATAAGTGGGACACTACCACAAAGAAGGTGGGACAGCCTTAACTCTACTGTTACAACATGACAAGAAAAAAAAACAAAAAAAAAACCAAAAAAAAAACCAAAACCAAAAAAAAAACATTGGTAGACCTTGAAAAGAAAAACAGCACCTCCGCAGTTGTTCTCTAATCAGTCTGAGGTACAGATTTACTATGGCCTAAGAAGGAAGGCAGAATTGCTTTTACTACTGCCTGCCAAACGCATAATTGTTGCTGTTTAGGAAAGAATGTTCTTCTTTTTCCCAGCTTGTTGGAGTGGTAAATTACCCTTTCCTTAGTTTGTGGAAAGACACATTTTCTTTGGAAAGCAAACTCTACATACTTTGATTTTTACGCCCTTTCTATTAAACAAGTTTAGCTGAGTAATATGTGATCTCCTTTCGCATTACATATGTGCATAATCAAATAGTAAAGACTTGCCACGGTTCTCCACATAACAACATGCAGTATTTTAAATACTGTCTTATTCAAACAACTGGTGATGAATTTACAAAAGCTCTTAGCCATTATTCAGGAAAAGTTCACTCAAGTAACTCTGAAAAGGCAAAGAGAAAACGAAGAAAAAAGAAGGTGCAAGAAGGTGCATAAATTATTGTAGCCCTGGGGCAGTGTGTGAGTTTTACAGGGCTATTTATTTTGCTTTTCAATAAAAATGTGTAATAGACCCACCGGACCTATTACTCGCCCACTGGACCCATTACCTCTATTGAACAAAGGTAGCATAGCTTAAAGAGAGGGGTGATTGGCAGCCAAGCCTCCTCCAGCCCAGCCAGGGCTGCAGCCCACTGCAGTGCCTGCTAAAACTGCTTCCCACCTTCCCCACAGTGAGACAATGCAAAGACATACAGAGAAGCTGCAGGAAGCAATGGTGTCAGAGTGGCAGTGGAAAAGTACGTTATGGCCATACAGAAAAGCAGGTGTGATCTTTCTGTTGTTCAGTCCAGGATCTTCACAAGCTGAAGTTGTTTATCAGGACTGGTCTGGCCAGGCAGAGCTGCAGCTGAAACGCAGTGTCCTCAAGTAGGAAGGAATTAATGATAATCTGTTCTTCTTGAAGTGTTAATCTAGCAAGGTGCTGAGCGCCAGGACCCCAGCCCGGCTGAGTGCAGAAATACAGGCTTAGGTACTTCGAGTAAGGCACATACAAAAGTGCTTTCCAGCTAAATCTTTCTTAGTGTTCCAAACTCTGATTGAATTCTTGGCACAGTGATCAGTACTTTTAAAGGTTAAACAGATTTTACACGAATTTTCAGGCTTCATGCAGTTGTTAAATAATCATTTCCCATAAACATAAAATATAGAAAAATGTGTTTAATACTGGTAATTATAAATGAAATCTTTCATATTAGTTAGTTTCACATTACTGATGGCCTCTTTGTGGTGAGTGTGAATTGATGCAGAGACAACACCACGCTTTACTTATATTCCCAAGTCTGGTATGTGGCAGGAATGTGAAAGTACCCAGCAGTTTCCCAGGGAAGGTCCACATTTCTCTTCTGAGAATTACAGCATTCTCAGAAGAAACTGAATAAAAGAAAACTTACGACATCACTAAAAAAAATTCTATAAAATTTATTCCAGTTAAAATGGTTTTCACACTCCATTAATTCAGAAGGTCCAGGTGAGTTTACCCCGGAAGTGGGGGAATAAATTGCAATAACATATATTCTTAATAAAAAATTAACAAATGAAAGGAAAAGGTTTGGGGATTTTTTTCATTTTGTTCAGTTGGTTTGTTGGGATTTTTTTAAACTTATTTATTTTTAAAGTTATCTCTGGCTCAACAAGGATGTATTTTCTTTAAACATATACCAAAATCTACCAGAGCGTCAAAAAATAGAGTAACCAACATCCACACTTACACAATTCTTTACATGTGCAGACCTCAAAAACTCTTGCAATGAAGATAAGTTTTCTTATTTGCCTACTGTGGTTGTGAAAACTGATGAAAAGTGATTTACTTGTCCAAGGAGATATTGTCCATTGTAAGAATGGAAGTGTTGGCTGTTCCTTCAGCATATGGGGATTGTATTTCCATTGCTATTGCAAACAGCTTCATCAGAAGGTTTCCTTCAGTTTGAGGTACTGAAGCCTTCCCAAAATCCCTCTGATTCACTTATGTCCAGTACTCACCAAGAACCTCTTGGTAGTTTTTCATGCAGATACTTCAAGATATCTTGATGTGCAAAGCTGTGTCAAGGCATAACGGTGTCCTCAGACCTCAGCCACTCTGTCTGCTACCTGTAGCTTCCTCAGTTTGTGCTATATCAAATAAGATTCTTATAGTGCCAGCCAGGCTTGAATTTTTCCTAATCCCCATTACTGCTAGCTTAGGTCCCATTGTACCAAATTCAGACATCAATTTGGAAGCAGTGAAGGTTTACCCCTGGCCAGTACTTACATGAAGGGAGAGAAGCCATGTGCTTTCATACACATCTATTTGGCATCTTCCCCAAAAGGAGTTCTGCTCAATGAGTCCTTGCTACATATTTTTAAAAGGTAAAATCAATGGTCTTGAACTGCCAGAAATGGTGTATGGAGTTGCTTGGCTTTTTTCTGTGGCAGCTGAGGCCACAGGAAACAGATACACTTCAATTCCCATCCAAACACATTTCATGTAACACACTTTTTCTACTGTTTTAATTCAGCCTCTAACTCTTCTTTTTAAAACATTTAATAGTAATAAGAATAACAATGGGCCATGTTATATGTCCTTCTAGTGGCTCACCTACAACATAAAGCTATTTGTTGGTATAGAAACATATTGGAGGAAAGCAGACTGTTGGTTGTTGCTCTTAGAATACATGTTGGAACTGACATTTTTATAATTTCACACAGAAAAAAAATTTCTAGATTAGAAATTTTCTGATTTAGTATTTTCTAGATTGTTCTTGCAAAATCTATGAACAATGACAACTACAAGTCTGAAATGCACTTAGAAGTTGTGTCCTATTTGCTCTCTATTTGTCATATTTTTATTGCATAAAGCAATCAAAGGAGGGAGATTGCTATTTAAGACCTAAGTAGGCTGCCAATGGTCATTTGTACTTCAATACTTCTAAATATTTTTTGTTATTTTCATCCCTATAAAAAATTATAACTACTGGAGGTAATGTGAGCATGAAGCAGAGAATAAACTGGAATGAAATTCAGCCCCTAGGCTGGAGTCTAAAGTTGTAAAACAAACCATCCTGGCCACTGTCCTGGCCCATAGATTGGGAAGGAAGCCATTGAACTTTCTATTCCTTCTTAAGGGCTGTGAAAACAACTCACATATAGCTGCCAAACCAAAGCATTTTTTAAAAAAAACGTTGGCTCAGCCTGAACTAAATTAAACAGGTTTTGTTTCTTCTTGAAGAAATGAGGAAAAAAAAAAAAAAAGAAAAACTGTTTAGGTCAATTGAGAACAGAACACTTCATTTAGAGCCACTGCATATAAAAGTAAACGAAGCAAAGAGCCAGATCCCAGAAGGACAGACATGGTTCACTCCTTTTATCCAAGAGCCCAGTAGTTAAAGCACCATGTAAGACATAGGAGACCAGCATACCACATCACTTGTGAGAACTTAATGTATAGAGTAACTCACACTCTGTAGCTACTTCTGCCATATGTTAGTCTCATTTTCTGAACTGAAGGATATTGCACGGAATGGCATGTGGAGCCCATGGCGAAGAAGGGACTCAGTGAATCAGACCATCACAAAACCACATAGACTAGAAAGGACCTCAACAGTTCTCTGGACGCACCTTCCACTCAGAGGAGGCCTCTTCAGATCATATTGTACATTTAATATGTCCATTTAATCTTGAACACGTTCAGGGACAGAGATTCCACAGACTCACTGGGCAACCTTTCCCTATGTTTGACCAACCTCATGCTTGATTTAAAAGAAAAAATCTTGTATGAAGAATTTTCAGATTTTCATGTGTTTCAGACACTATGTGTTGCCTCTTGTCCTAACACTGCACACGTCTGGAAAGAGTTTGGTTTTGTCGTCTCTCTTGTGGTGTAGCTGTAGACAACAATTAGATCCCTCTGAAAACTCTTTTCCTGGATTAGCAGACTCAGCTGCCCCAATCTGTCCTCATATGGCATGTGCTCCAGTCCCTAACTGCCTGCTAGCTACTCCTGGAACTTGCTATGTGCATTGGGAAACCCCAAACTGGGCACAGTATTTCACAAGCACCAGATAGAGGGGAAGGATCCTTTGAATAGGTAAGGACATAGCTAACACAGCTCAGGATGCCCCTGGCTCCATTGCTTCCAGGGCACATTTCTGGCCCTTGCTCAGCTTATCCTCCAGAACCTCCCAGATCCTTTTCTGTCAAGCTGACTTCCTGGGTGGTTATTACTGAAAGCCCAGGTGTCCAAAAAAGCTAGACAAACGGCTACTATATGCACATTAAGTCTGCGGATATGTGGTAGTTCACGTTGGAAGTCAATCCCTTAGTCTCATACTATGAGGCTGTGAAGCCTTTGACATGTTGCCCACAGAAGTTGCAGATGCCCCGTCCCTGGAAGTGTTCAAGGCCAGGCTGGATGGAGCTCTGAGCAACCAGGTCTAGTGAAAGGTGTCCCTGCCCAAGGGGGTTTGAACAAGATGATCTTTAAGGTCCCTTCCAACCCAAACCATTCTGTGATTCTATGATTTTTAATTTTCTATGGTGAAAAGCTTGGAGTACTTAAGTGGCCACCTCCTTATAGTCCTCTGGTATGTGATACTGATTAATATAATAAAGGAATTATATCAGTAAGAACTGTCTGGCAAAGAGCAGAAAAGTCTTTTTTGCTTGCTGAGCAGCCAGTGGGTAGGATGGGAGTGGTGGAATATTTGGGATTAGTTAAGATTAACTAAACGCTAGTACCTCTAAAATTAAAGAGAGAAATGTTATAATCTTTAAGAACATATCATGAACTGGTTTCACAGAGGGAGCAACGAGCCAAGGAAATTGAGTGGCACCTAATGACATGCATTCAGTGAGCTTCCCCCCGAGGAGTGACTGACACAACTACAAATTGTTTCACCATTTCAGTTCAGTTACAAATATAGCCATGCAAAGACGGCTGGAAATCTCTCTTTCACTCTCTCACTTACGCATACATGCACATACAAGCACATCCCCCCACAGACACAGACAGACATCTGATGTGTATTGTAGATTTCCATAATGTGCTTAAGGATATGAGGAATTATTTAAAAAGGCTAATTACTATCACTGCCTCTTTTATACAGTCCTACAGATTGCAGAGATTCTTTGAAAGCTCACTTACCCTTTCATACTTTGTCTTCTGATAAAACACAGAATCGTGGCTTACAGATTTGCACCATGGGTTTGTCCTTATTTAAAAAAAACATGCAAAGTCTTTGTGCTCTTTTCTGTAAAGAAGGAAAACAAAATACTGCATCACTATTCCTTGTTATATGGTGTATATCTGTAAAGAACATACGAACAGAACAGACACTTTGGGTGATCATAGCCTAGAAATCTTTCCATTAAGCATAACATGGATCATATAAAGAAACACAGCACATCATATGAACATTGTAAATGTCATTAATTTTTTGCACTGATTTTTTTTAAAATCCTGTTACATTCAGAATAAAATTCAATGCATTAGAACAATGAAATTCCTCAAATGTGAGAATTTTCACTTCAGTTGGATTTATGAATAATGTGCATATAAGCAACTTATGTGTGTGTGCATGGATGTTACATGGTAAGTTTATGTAAATATATATTTATGCATAGATATAATAACACTAAAATTGAATTATTCTACTTTATGTCAGTATTGAAATACCTCCAGAAACAGGATGGGGTTCAGGTATTCATAGAATTAAGGGAGCACTAAAAATATATCTGCCTTGTGTGGAATCTCAACAGCATCATTAACATCAACAACCCTACATAGATTATCATTGCAGAGGTACAGTTTGGGAGGAAGGGGTGTGTGCAGATACAGTTTCACAAACTGGTTTATGTGAACACAGACTTCCCCTTTAAGCCTGTGAACAACAGATGATTTACATTGAGTTCAACGGGATACTCTGGTGGGTTTCACACGGAGGACCTGATGAAATCATAAGACCTTGTCGTTTGGATGTGATTTGGGGCTCACATCTGAGCCGGGAGTTTGCCTGTTGAAGTCTCCATACTGACTGTGCCATCAGCTGTAACTGGCTTTATCCAGAAGTCTGACAAATATAATATCTGACATACCTCTGCTGGTACAAGAGTTTGTTCACATCATTTACACAGAAAGCAGACTCACTGGCAGACCACAGCCTGCAAGTAGTGAGTCAGAATTTTCTCTGGGCATATTAAATGTCATAACACTTTTTAATGGCCCCTTAGGACATCTCTGACCACACAATGGGTCCAACATGCTCCTGGTGGTATGAAATGGTAGCACTGCAGTTAGCACTCATAGGCTTTTTTGCCGAGGTCATATCAGCTTCTGGGTAAGTCCCCCAGAAATGCTACATAGGCTTAATCATAACATAACCAGTCCTGACTCCTATCTGACAGAGACAATGGGTTCAGCATTTCAAAAGAAAAGCTTTCCATTCAAAACTAGTGTGTTGTTTTTCCTCTCTCTTAAACATGTATGTATTACAGTTTTCATTAGTTAATGAAGCCTAGGCCACCACAGTGCTTAGGGCACAATGCCATGAAGATCATAGAACCATACAATCATAGAATGGCTTGGGTTGGAAGGGACCTTAAAGATCACTTAGTTCCAACCCCCATGCCATGAACAGAGACACATTCCACCAGACCAGGTTAATCAGAGCCCTATCCAACACGGCCAGGTGGGGTATCACCAGAGCAGAGTAGAGGGTCGGAATCACCTCCTTCGACCTGCTGGCCACACTGCTTTTGATGCAGCCCAGGACACAGCTGACATTTTGGGCTGCAAGCAGATATTGCTGGGTCAGGTCCAGCCTCTCATCCACCAGCACCCCCAAGCCCTTAGCGGGGCTGCCCTTGATTTATTCATTCCCCAAGCCTGTGTTGATACCAGAGGTTGCCCTGACCCAGGTGTTGCACCTTGCACTCAGTCTTGTTAAACCTCACGAGATTCCCATGGGCCCATTTCTTAAGCTTCTCCAGGTCCCTCTGGATGGCATTCCATCCATCAGGTGTGCCAATACCACCACTCAGCTTGGTGTCATCTGCATATTGCTGAGGGTGCACTCGATCCCTCTGTCTATATCATTGATGAAGATATTAAATAACACCTGTCCCAATATGGACCCTTGAGGGGCACCACTCATCACTGATGTCCATTGGGACTCTGACCCATTGGCCACTACCCTCTGGATGCAACCATCCAACCACTTCCTTATCCGTCTAACCTTCCACTCATCAAATCCATCTCTCTCCAATTTAGAGAGATGGATGTTGTGGGGGACCATGTCAAAGGACTCACAGAAGACGAGATAAATGACATCAGAAGCCCTTCCCTTGTCCAGTGATATTATTACTCCACCATATTAGGCCACTACGTTGGTCGGAGAAGACATGCCCTTAGTAATGCTGTGCTGGCTGTGTTGAATCACCTCCCTGTTCTCCATGTGCCTTGGCATAGCTTCTAGGAAGACCTGTTCCATGATCTTCCCAGGCACAGAGGTGAGGCTGACAGGCTAGTAGTTCCTAAAGTACTTCTTTCCACCATTTTTAAAGATGGGTATAATGTTTCCCTTTTTCCAGTCACTTGGGACTTCATCTGACTTCTATGACTTTTCAAATATCATGGAAAGTGGCCTGGATTGTAAATCATATATATGCACACAGGTTCTTGTCAGTCTCCTTTAAGTATTGCTAAAGTTTTAATGCTTTACCATTCACCAATCTTGATGTTCATAAAACACTGGCAAATTATTCATGCCTAGGCTAACTTTTTACAGGTGTTCTGTGACTGATCGTAATATATTGTGAAATACAGAATATTAGACTCTGTTAGAAGACCATCAATGGTATTCTTTGATTAAAGGAGAACTAATACTTTGTCTGTAAAGTTTAATGGCTTCACAGCCCTTATTTCTTTTCACTAAGCTCATACCATGCACACATATGTTTAACTGACAACATTATCAACAGAACTGGTTTATGACTCTGTGTGTGTATGAGTTTGTATCTCCAGGTATGTCTACAAGGATATAACTCTGCACACTTGTTTACATAAAATACACGTACTGGGCCATGCCTCACTTTTCCTTGGTACAAGGTCTGTTTCTCTCATCTGGAGATGGTAACTTGCTACAATCTGGGTTTCAGTTACTTCCAGGAAGAATTAATTAAGAATCTTAGTTTCAGCTTTGGACATGCAGATGAGATTTTGCCTACAAAATGAGAAATACAGAGTCTGACCCTGTACTTTAGTTCAGATCGGTATGTAATAGGCTATAAATAAAATTCTTTCAGTTCTACAAAGGTGACAAAACTAAAGTTGGATTAATTTCACTTAATTTTAGCCACAGGAAAATTGAGAATCCAGTCTAAGATGATCAGCTGGGCTAGATATAATGTCACTGCAAGGAGCAATAAACCTGTAGAGGGTAATTGATCCTCAAAATGAGCATCTAAAATGGAACGAATTGCCCCCAAAATGCATGTGTGCCTCTAACTGCAGTGACTACAAATGGAGTCTACATGACCATTTGAAATAGGATACCCCACTGTTAGATGGCTGAAATTAGGCTGAGACATTTTCCACCTGTAAAAAATAATTTCTTGCCAAGACAAAGTACTTCATTAATATCACAAGTATCTTCAAAGATGCTTAAGCACTTCTGGTTCTGCTGAGACAGATCTTAAGGTATTCCAAGACTGGGTTGTACCAAATAGGGAAGATGATTGGAAACACCTTAAAAATTAACCTGCTAGAGTGTTTCTCACAATGTCTCTGAGACAAGCCCGTAACAGATATAAACAATCTAAAAAAATAAGATGGTTTCTCAACCACTTCAGAAAGCCACAGTTTCAAGGCAGCATTGCTTTAGCAACTGCCCCTTAACAGAATTTTTCATATTCCTGTATTGCCGAAGAGTGAAAAGCGATGCCAGCTGGAAAGCAATATGACAAATGAAGGCAAGGACATCGCGGCACACATTGCAAATACAGAGAGGTGACCTGCAGGCTTCAAGAATCCTGTCTCCAGAGTTAAAGTAACAGAGACTTAAAAAACACAGGGCTATAAATGACTGATGACATTTGGTAGGGTCTTTTGATGCTGCTAGGAACCATATGCACTGGACATCCAGTCTGGCCTAATTTGAAAGTCTTTGGCAATGTTAAATAACAAATGTTTAAAATCTGTAGTACAAAAACATCAGTCACAACTGCTGCAAAGTGAAAAAAAACCCCACCAAACCAAAATCAACAAAAAACCAACAACAACAACAAACATAAGGGAAATTAAGAGCATTGCCAATAGACTATACAACAAATCCTGGAGGCCTAAAGAAAGTAAACAGTTAAAGAGTAATCAGTTGGTTAAAAGTTGGTGCTAATAACATCAAGGACCAATTCCCTGTACGGGCCATTCACTTAAGAGCTGGACTCAACGATCCTTGTGGTTCCCTTCCAACTCAGAATATTCTGTGATTATCCAGAAGTCGTATAAGTTGTATAAGTTGTATTATTTATTTATTTATGCATTTATTAGTAGATAGGGAAGGAGGGAAAAAGGGAGGGAAGGAGATAGAAATTGAGAGAGAGAAAGAGAGATGAATGTAGGAAGGACTTCCAAAGATGTTTAATGGCTGACTTGAACCTGAGCAGAGAAGTATGATTGACAGAATGTTATGAAATAGCTTGAAATTTTTTTGTCCTAAAAAACTAATACTTTGCTTTATTACTTAGTTTTAAGAGACCAGGCACAAGACTGGTACAGGAATATCATGAGAACCAGCATTTAGCAAACCATGGCCTAGTCCAAAAGGACAGGGGTCAGCAGGTTTGTGAAATAAGAGTTGCATGCTGGATCATAGAGGGTGAATCAAGTCCAAGTAGCTATGTAGCTTGGAATTTCTAAGCAAAATAAAATACTGCACTGATTAGAAAGACACTTTGTATAAGGGCAAGAGTATTCCAGAGTCAGCCCCTTGTCCTGAACACAGCAATAACTTCTGCAGACTTAGTGTTGCACAGTGTGAGAAGTTCCAATGACTTCAAAGGAAGTCAGTATGCCAGGTAAATCACATACGCAAGTTTTTACAGGATGTAGAAACTCCACTAAAACTGCCTTAACCATCAAACAACATATGTAGTCCTGACTGAGTTTGGCAAAATATTGCAGGAAATTGCACCTTTTATAGTAAGATGTTTTGTGTAAATGTCTGCCCTAAAGAGAGCTGATTTAAAAATTTTAGCCAACACCACATCTTCTTGGAATTGCTCTAGACCTTGCACAGATATCATAGCACCATATTTAAGGGTCAGATACCTGAGCAACAATATGGCTTGTATTTGTTTTGATCAGTAATTTTTCTCCAGAATTTGGGCTCCAGAAAAATCTATTTTTCTTTGCTTCATTTTGACATTGAAAAAAGTTAAATGCTAATTACAACTTTGGAAAAATATATTTTAGGTCTGCTGAAGGAATATATTGTCATTCATGAACTCACTTTTTGTTCACATTTTGGTAAAAGAAGACAAAATAATTGGCATGAAAATTATGAGGCATTAGATAAAGGTCAGATGCCAAATTATATCAAATTATACATAAAGGTGTTTTCTGTGATTTAATGTATCTGTAAGATATGCATAATTTACTATTTCTACCATATTTTATACCAACATGTAAAAAAAAAATGAACAAAGAAAATGCAGGAAACTTAGCTTATTACCATGAATAAGTCTTTCTACCAAGTTCATTCCAATTCAATCCGCTTTAGCAAACTATAGGGACAATTGCCTAATTACAGGCAATTAAAGGTTTTTTGCTATCAGAAGAGGTGACATGTGATATCTGATTTTTAATTATGAATAAATCTTGGTCTATTCATACCTGTAGTCTCCTAATTAACTTCTAAAATATTTATTAGGGGTTTAAGAAAACAGCCCTGAATTTATTTTTATATTTCTTAAGCCATTATAGCAGTATTGTTAATAGAATAATGGATATTATATGGGTAACTATAAGCTATTTTCATTATCCAGTTAGTTGGGTATAAAACAATCTATGATTACTAAGGAAAAGAACAATGCCTTAGAAAGCAGAACCTCAGCTGCTATAGTTCAGCATTTAAGTTTATAAGCTTATTTACTTGTGAACTTCTCACTATAAGTGGTTTTCATGTCTTAATAATATTCTTAAAGCAACTGTTATAACAAACTGTAACACACGTAATATTTTGGTTAGATTTTTATTTTTCATTATCATCCAGGGATTAGCAAAAATACCTACTAAACTACAAGTGTGCCTAACAATCTATTATTATTTTTATTATGTCCATAGATACAATCCTGTCCATAGATACATGCTGTTGGAATGCTTATAAATACATGCACATATGCTAGCAAATACCACACATAAGTTTAGAAACTGGTAATCAAATGTCAATATATTGCAGTGGATCACATTATCACCAAGAGTTTTACTAATTTGCAGTAGAATATTATGCAAGCAAAAAGAAAGGACTTATTTCCCAATCTATAGCATTCCCATACTTAACGGATATTTTTCAAATAGGAAAATGTAAGAATGGGTGTGATGGCAGCACACATTCATTATTTGTGCAGACATACCCATTTTCAGCAAGCTAAGTAAAAACATTCAGCAGTAGCAATGTGTGGGAAAATATTTTACATACAAGAGCTCATTTTCATATGGGTTCATTTTTACAATAATTTTTTTGGAGACCAGGGGGAGAAAACATCTGGATAAAGCTGATTTTAGCCTAGGTTACTGTGAGGAAAAATATATACACAGACACCCAAGTACCACTGAATAACATTGTTTGGTTTTGATTGACCAAATATATGTGCTTGAAAAAACATGCCATAACTATTATTTGGTGGGGAAAAAAATGATCACACAGGATACAATTGCAGGTTGTTATTTTGTTCACAAAAACACTTTTCTGAGACTGCAGAATTTTTAGTCTGACAGTGTCTACTTGCACATATAAAGAAAATGAAAGTCTGAAAGATGAACTCTCCCATTCACAAACAATCTAAAGGGGAAGTATGGAAAAAATATTATACTGTTTAATGTATTTGTATATAGCATTATAAGGGCTATGTAAGTCTGTATTCTGGTTTTATAGAAATAAAACACACCAGAAAATGCTATTAGATTCTCAGATGAATCCACCATCGTAATAAAAAATTACTTTTTTGATTTCAGGGAAATACACCTTCTGCTGATTATGGAACATAAATTCACTTTACACTTTTGAAATGCATCCAAAAGAGCTGAATCACAGCAATTTTCAGTGGAAATACCAATAAACAACATGATTTTACATGCATATGTAAAAATTAAATGCTCGTTTAAGGCTAAAATGTGACTAAACCGTTTCAAATGGCTTCTCCATTTCACAAACTGTAAGCGTCTACACAAAATTAGTCAGCGTTTGATGACTTTAAAAAACACCAAGACAGTAACCATAAAACTTTAACCTCATCCTTAACCTCATCCTGCCATACACTTACTCTTGCTATAGTTTTACATGTGTTTAGTATCAGCAATTGTATTGATACCACTCTATCATTCCTCCCCTATGACCTGATCTTGCTTTATGACACTGTATCTACTCTTGGATCTCACTTTAAAACCAATTTGCTATAATCATATCAAACAATGAATAATGCAACTCTACATTTGGACAGATGGTGCACTGATATTCTCCATTCACATCTCCCACCTCTTGCACCATGGTTTAAGTGCAACTGACTAAAAGATCTGTTTGCAAGTTTGGCTTTACACCATGTGGTGATTTCTGTTGAATCTCGAGCTTATTTGCAGCAGGTAATGTCAACCGTTTGACTGGCAAATGTCTGTAATTCTTGGACCTCAGTTCATTACCTAATGAAGGGCGCGGGAAGAAGTGGTGGGAAGGGGCAGAAGGAAGATGGGAAACTACCTCCTTTCCATCTTCACAAAGAAGTGTTGAAGTTCTGGTATGGAAGATGAACAAACAGTTAACTTCTGTATAGTGTTTCAATATATACAAGGACACAAAGCCACTGGCTCCATCAGTGGTCTCCACAAGCATAAGGGATCTGCCTGTTTTAATAGACATCAGTGCAGAGTTGGGGCCAAGCACCAAACCATGCAAACTCCTTTCACAACCTGCCAGCATTGCTTACTGAAATGTTTAGATGAGCAATTGCTACTGAAATGTACAAGTGCTGGAGGGAGTGGGCTCTCTGCTTGCAAATCACCAATGCAAGGATAACAGGTAACATCTGATAAAGCATTTAAGTGCTTTAGGAACATGTAGTGGGAAATTCCAAGCACACTTGGTGGTGCCATTTAGGAATGCTACTAAACACAGAATAGATCTTGATTAAATTAAAATGAGAACATGGCACCAGCTCAGGATTGTTAATTGTAGAATAATGATGTTGCGACACTCAGAGAAGCTTTGTGGTATGACATGTGTGAGTAAACACAACTTGACGCCGAGATAGTGTTTTACATATAGATTATTAATGTACATACTAGTATTAGGCTAATATAAAGTTTCATAGACAAAAAGGAATTTCTATATACATACATATGTGCATATGTACATCTGTATGTGTATATATATGTGTGTGTGTGTCTCTCCATACACATGTACACGTACATAACAATGAGCAAAAAGATTTTCTGCAGGCACGTGAATAGATTAATTTTCAAACCAGAATGTGGCATTTTTCTGGGTGTGCATATATATATATGTTTGGTTGCTAGTAACTGTTGTTAATTAGAAGCATTTCTAAGACTATTATATTTTTTTAAGGACCATTAGTCCTCCTGGAGCTCATGCTATGTGAATAACAAACATACAGCAATGGATAAACCAAACTGCAAACATAACTTTTAAAGCCTCGCTGTTTCTCTCTAAAGGAACTTTAATCTGTGCTTTGCCAGTCCATGTGCTTATTCCTGGCTGTTGAGTAATGCACCGAGCTTGTTTAAAGGGTTTAGCAACACTTGCAACCTAAAAATCAATTATATGAAAAACAATAAAAAATATTCTTATTGCATGCCTAAAAAAAAAAAAAAAAAGATACAAAAGGTTAAGCAGAGCAGCCGGCATCTGCACACTAATGACATGATTGTTATGATAGGTGTTTGCTTTACCCTGGAGTGGTAACATTATAATTCATCCACTGCTGAATGAGTGGGGACAATTAATGCAGTCAATGTGTCCCACGTGTTCCCTGCAGCATTAACAAGGCAGCTCCAGGCCCCTCGGCAGACACGGGGCTGAAAATTGAGCCGGCTCCCCCGTTGAATGTGATCCTGATTACCTCCGCGGGGGCCACCTGCTGCTTCGTGCCTGCTGGTTTTGTGCGCCGGCCGCCTCTGTCCGCGGGGCCCCCGGGGATCCCCGCCCGGGGCCGCGGGCAGCTGACACCAATCTGTCGAGCCGGGGACCAACAATCGCGCCCCACGTGCCCGGCAGCGACACGCTGTGCTTGGACACGCTGTGCTGGGATACGCCGAGCCCGCCACGGGCGTGCCAGGACAGGTAAACCCATGAAACAATATGAAAACAGGCTTGCATCTCTGGCCAGCAAGAGATGGGCCCTCACCACCCCCTTCTCTGCTCAGGTGTTGACAGGTGAAGACCATACTTGCAGCAGCAGCTTGATGCTTTTCATCCTCACAGCCTGTCTTCAGGGTGAAAGCAGAAGGGTTCTTTCAAGGCTATGATCAGTTGTGCAGGTCTGTGCCACTGCAGCTCTGGTCAAAGGGGCACTGTGTGGCAGTGCCAGGGATCCATGCCTGAAAATAGAAGGAGGAATCAAAAGGGAAGAGAGAATCAAAAAGAGCCAAGTAGTGCCAGGTTAGGGCTGCTATGCTGCAGAGTGGCAAACACAAGTTTCGTTATTCTGCAGTATGAGCTTCTTGCAAGGGAAGTTTGGAGGGGTTTAGCAATCTGCTTTCTTCTGCCCTCTGCTAAGTGAAGGGCATTTGCTTCATGAATATTCTATTACCCTGCTGTTCCCTTCATGCCCTCAACTAACTTTTGAAAATAAACAAGTGTACACACTTCTAGGCAACATCATCCAGGCCTTGCTTTCTTTTTTTTTTTCCTCCTCTAAATAGTAAAAAACGCCAGATGGCTTTTGCATGTAATTCATAATCTCTTAGACCTCACACACAATATGAAAGTGTATTGCAGATGTATCCCAAGGAACTTACATCTCCTCATGCCAGGCTATTCATCTTCAGTTTACTGATTTAAATTATTTTAAGAAACTCACTTCTTCCTTTAAGCTTTCCAACAAGAGCCTCAAAGCTCCTTTCAAAGTATACTGTGATTCCTGAAGAATATGCCACCAACCAACATTACAAAATTGAGCTCCTATGGCTACATGTGTTACTGTACAAACCAGCTGGAACCTGGCCAGGATAATATTTTCTATTTGTCAAACATACGGCACAACTAGCACCTAAGAAATAGAAAAATTTCTATGTATTATTCATATTAATTATTTGTATTCAACTGAGGCTGAACTTGTTATGTGTTATAGTAGATACATCTTTCATATAAATGTGCAAGAAGTAGGATTTCAGTTCTGGAGAGATGTTTCTGTTTCCAGACCTTGCTTTTCATTCAGGATGGACACAACAGTTTCCCTAAAATAACAGCAGAAAAAAATAGAACCAATGTTTGGGATTTCCTCCCCCCCCCCCCTTCTGCACACCTAAGCTCGCTTTCAAGTCTGTTTTTTAATTTAATATTTAGCTGACTCAGCTATTGTTGTTGTGAGTTTGAGTGTCTGAGTTTGCAAACTTAGACTTCTGTGTCTTATCATCTCTCAAGATAATGGAGGTAAGAGGACTTGCTTGCCTTAGAGAATTGAAGACAGGTATGATGTCATCATGAAGGGCTCAGATAATGGCATGTCTGTCTACTTCCACGTAGATAGAAGAATATTTGGAGGAAATTATCCAAAATAAGTAATAAGATGACATCATTCAAAATTTGGAGGGTCAGAGGAGCAGGGAAAGGAAAATGATTCCTCCACAAATAATAAAAAGAAATTGTTAAGTAAAATACAAGCTTTCAAAAAAGAAACCCTTTTATTTTTGCTTACAAGAGAATGGTATTTTTATGGGCAAAACCAGTATTTTAAAGGAAACAAAACTGTGCTCTGAGATTTGTCACTCATTAAAAGTATTTCTCAACTACTTCTGCAAGGCAAGAAAACTCAAATGCCCTAACTCCCTGACCAGAGCCCACCCACTGAGCTATCGTCCTCCCTAGAGGAAACAGATCATTTTGATGCCATGAGAATAATATTAGTGCACGAAATTCAGATTCCTAAGGATATTAGCATCTTTTCAGTCCTGAATTAATGAAAAAATTTAGTTCAGAGTCACAGCAAGCATTTTTTTTACAGTGTGACAGCTGATTCAAAATTAATTTATTGGCTTCAGCCTGCTATTATGACAAATACCACCTTTGCCAAAATTTGAGTAAAGAAACCTGAAAGCAGCAGCAATTGAACTTTGAGCTAGAAGCCATATTTGGTAACTCCAGGCTGTAAACAATTCCCTTTCTCTGAGGACTGTATAAAAGGTTGGACATGCAGTGCTGTGTGATCAATTGATTTTACAAGCAGCACAGCTGCCAGTCTGGTCAAGAGGACCAGAAGAAAGGCCATGGCAGCACAGCCAGTGTATAAATTGCTGGCTTGACCCAGAGTGTAGCCAGTTTGTTCTGAAAAATATATCACTGCTTGGCCAAGTGCACTGTACCATGCTGCAGAGGCTTTGCTCAGGGCTCTATTCAGGCTTCTCAGTCTAGACAATAAAAATTCAGTGTGAATAAAATTCAGACTTTTATTTTTAATCAAACTCAATGGCATTTGAGATTTTCCCCAAGATGAGTCAATTCATGTTCATTTTGGTGGGACCACAATGGAATTGAAGAGTTCTCAGCCCCAAATGCTGTGTTAAGTCATGTTTAAGCTGTTATTGTAGGCCCAACAAGTCCTAAGAAATGGGAATCTCAAGGCTTCAACAGGTTCCTTACTTCAGTTTTGAATAAATTTTGAATGTATCCCACAGATTTTTTTGCTAAATCCACTCTAGATCCTGGCTCAAATTTGAATGGCCTTTGTACTACTTTTCCCTTAAAAACTTAGCTTCCTCCAGTTTTCATTTGTATTGAAACCTCTATCTGAATCTCATAGAGAGTATCAACTTGGGGTCAAAACATTAAAGATCAGGAATTGCTTTCACGCTTTTCAACTTCACTTCTAGGAGTGCCCAGTTTGTGGAGTAAAAGCTTCTTTGTTGTTATTCAGTGAATGTCAGCTACTGGATTCTTCCCTGTGTGGTTACACAAGACACCCCTTGTACAGAGGTAACCTTTGTCAGTCAGGCATAGTCCTGCCTCCATAATGCCCATTTGATAAATTATACATGGGTACCTAATGTACTCTCATAAATACAAGCTGTTATAGCCCTGTTTTTTATGGTGATATGTCATGGCACAGGAGCAGACAATATATTGTCCCAGTAGATGCCATGGACTCCGAGATGGCATTACAAAATCTGCAAGTATAAAATAACAAATTAAGAGCTCTAAAAGTAGTATACTTGACAACACCTTCCTTAATTGAAGAAAACGCTCCCAGTGAAAGTGAGCCGTTGCAGCAATCGGTGCACTGGTGAGTGAGAGACAGGGTTTGATTTAGGATCCACTCTGGCTCTCTTGTTCCCCAAGCAATCAGGAGGAGCTTAGAGTGCTCAGTCCCTAGGGAAAGGCATGCCTTACATCACTTACCAGCCACGCCTCATGTGATTAAGGAAAGAGGTAGAAGCCTTCAAAAGGATTTTCATCCAGTCCTTCTCACTAGGAGGAGGCTGAATAATAACTTCAAACTGTGGACTTAAAAAATATCCAGAAAGTTGGGATGAAGAAGAGTGAGTGGAATCAAAGAACTGAAAGATGCAACAGCCAAATCCTGTCCCAGGGACAAAGTACACCAGGAAATTTTAGGACCACTTCAAATGAGTCTGCTTTTTATCTCAAGATGAATGTTAAGAATTTAGGATGCTGGTCTCTAACATACGTTACAGCTAGAAAGGCTGTAGGACAACACTTAGCAGAAGGTACTACTCAGTGTCAGAAGGACTGCCACAACAGGGACTCTGAAATTTTCTTTCTCTACCCAAGTACAAAAATAATGGTGCTCACAAAGGAATAATATTCAATTTTAGAAGGGTGGAAATATCTATTTAAAATGTTGTTATACTTTAGGATTTAGAAGTCTTTTTCTTTTAAAGAATTTTTAACATCTTACATCAGAGGTACATTGATTTTCATTTGTTTTCATTTGTGCATATGTTTTTCCCAAACATATTTCTGTACAGCAGAACTTCAAGGCCGATGTGGCCTTAAGGTTAGGAACTGTAAAACAACAGTGGCTAAAATAGTTTCCCACACATTTAGTGGACAACATTATTTTTCCTTTTTTTTTTTTTAAGGTTTTTTTTTAAAAAAAAAAAAGCTTCCACTTCAAGGGATTTTTTTTTTCTTGAAAAAAGAAATCAATGTATTTGATTTATAGAAGAAATTTTACAGTTTTAAGGAAGATCAACTGTTTTCAGGGTAAAATATAAAAATTATTTTTTTCTCTGCCTACGTATATCATCCTGTGTGAAGTCAACTGAAGAGTTTACCAGTCTAACCTAAACATTTACTACTGTGTATCTTGAACCAGTGTAAATGGCATTATACTCAGGAAAAGATATCTGATGGAAGCAGAAATGCCGTAATTGAGAGACTGGAAAAATTTTGACAGAGAAAAATTAAAAATCTTGTGTCCATACATCTTAGGCTGTTGTAGAGATTTTGCGAATTTTTTTAATACACTGCTTCAGTTGAATGCTATCTGACTCTGTGCATTGCTATCTAAAAAACAGTAGTTTTCTTGACAGAAATTACTGTGGGGTTTTTTTTTATAGGAAACCCCAGTGCTTTAAAACTGAGGTAGCAGATCCTACCTTACAATATGTCTCTAAAGACAAGGAAAAGGCTGAGGTGCTTAACACCTTCTTTGCCTCAGTTTTCAACAATAAGACAGATTGTCCTCAGGACAGCTGGCTTCTGGAACTGGTAGACAGAGACAGGAAGCTGAATAGCCCCCCTGTAATCCAGCAGGAAGCAGTTAGTGTCCTGCTGAGCCACTTGGATCCTCACAAGTCTATGGGACCAGATGGGATCCATCCTAGGGTGATGAGGGAGCTGGCGGAAGAGCTCACCAAGCCGTTCTCTATCATTTACCAACAGTCCTGGCTCACCGGGGAGGTCCCAGATGATTGAAGGTTGGTGAATGTCACACCCATCCACAAAAAGGGGCTGCAAGGAGGACCCAGGAAACTACAGGCCTATCAACCTGACCTCAGTGCCTGGCAAGGTTATGGAGCAGATCATCCTGAGTGCAATCACACAACACCTGCAGGAGGGATGGGGAATCAGGCCCAGCCAGCACAACTTTAGGAGGGGCAGGTCCTGCCTGACCAACCTGATCTCCTTTTATGATCAGGTGACCCACGTGATGGATGAGGGGAAGGCTGTAGATGTAGCCTACTTGACATCAGCAAAGCCTTTGACACTGTCTCTCATGACACACCTGGAAAAGCTGTCAGCCCACAGCTTGGACAGGGGCACTCT
>JAWWLV010000001.1:83421985-83464295 GCA_035041135.1 Platyrinchus mystaceus
GAGAGTGCAGCATCTTAACCACTAGACCACCAGGGGTCCCCTTAATGTGGATACAGCTTCTTTAATAACATGGTCTGGCAACGTGGGAACATCAGCGATGTGCAAACATGTGATGAGCAATGAGAGACCAGGAGGCTGTGGCAGAGGAAGGAGACAATGCAGTACTGATAACCTTGGCTATTGTCTCAGCCCCTGCCCAAAGGCAAACCAAGTGGATAGAGATATAGATAAGGGAAGGATGATCAGCCATCAGACCAGGATGTACACGTGAAGACAAAATGCAAGGCCAGGCTGTCCCTGGTGAATGTTTGGTAAAGCTAAGGAAGAGTTTAGAAATGGGCAGTGACCACCATCTAATTACATTTTAAGTCTTCTTCAGGAGCAATCTATCAAGAGTTGACACAGTGACATTGAAAACGGAATTTCTGTTTGGTGTTTTTATTTTGTGGGTTTGGCTTTGTTTGATTATTTTTTTTTCCCAAATGGGGAAATTAGCCTCAGTGACCTCAGGTAGCTCCCACTGACATTAGATCCTTTCACTGACTGCAAAAGAAATTGCATTGGGCCCAAGCAGTTTAGAAATGAAACAGTCTGTGGAAAAAAAAATAAGTTTCTTGGGATAGCATGTGTCATGACTGTCTACTATAAAAGCAAAGGCTAACAACAAGAGAAGGCTACTTGGCTGTCTTCTGAAAGATGGTGTATGAAGAATAGATTCTCTCACTGTTTACAAATACACCTTATTTTATAAGAGTATAAAACACGGGCCTGAAGTGAGATTTCAGGTTCAGCCAGAGGTTTCCTTAGGCTCAGCCATGATAGCTGCAGGACAGTTAGTCAGATTAAACTGATGTACAGAAGTTCTGTAAAGAGCTGACCCACTGTATCTGTAGGGAAGTTGCTTTATATTACTACAGATACCCTGCAGCCTGTTTTACCAACATGTACAGGCATCATGGCGACTGAAATTTCATTTACTAGTGTTTATGTTCAGAAGCAACTAACTAAGCAAATCAACACCAGCAGCTTCATCCAACAGAGTGTTTGTTTCTGCTCATGATAACGTTCTTTTTGTTTGGTTTTTTTTCATATTTACTCACTGAAAATGCTGATGATTTTTGCTAATTTATTGTCCTCTGTGAGTGGTCTCTCGCTACAGCAGAAAGAACTCAGTTATCTCAACCTCTTTGAGGGCTGGTATACCTCAAGGGACCCAAAATTCATGCAGCTGCATCAGACCAGCGATGAGTAAAGGAATTTCACCAGGGTGGGATTTACGGCCTACTCTGACCACTGTTAAGTACCAGTTCAACAAATCTAAGTTACAGACACAAGTGGGAGGCAGCTAGAAGGGTTGGAAGCTGGTTGGAAAAGTCTCCACATCCCCTTTTGCTGTCATGATGCTGTAATGCTGCAGTAGACAAGAATATGGGTGCAACAAAAAAACCCAAAACAAACGGATCTAGCAAGAAGCACTCTGGTCTTCAAGGAACTTTAGAACAAAAAACACATCTGAAACTGCTAGAAAAATAGGACAACATTGTGCCAAACTTCCTGCTGCTCACTTGTGGCTTTATAATATTTAACTTTTCGAAAAATTTCAAAATTCAGTTATTTTATTTCTTAAATATGTTTCAGAGCCTTAACACATCTAATAACAGCAGATCAATAGGCTCATTGCCCTACAGTGTATCGCAGCACCAGCAAATACCTATGTTATGAAACTAAGTGAATTTACTGGAGTGTAAACCCCCAGTGAGTTGTCTGTAATCAGCCAGTAGGCCTTCAGGGCAAGAGAATTAATGTATTTTAATATTTTAGGTTATCTTCCATATGGCATAATGCTATACTCCATCTGTATGTGTGAATGTGAAAACAAATGTAGGGGGTTTTTTTCCAGAAATAATTTTCCCTTACTGGAAGCTCACCTGCCTTCTAATGTTTTTTATCATCTACTCCTTCAAACAAACTTAGAAGAGTGTAAGTTTACAAATAGCATTAGTCTGTAGAGCTGAATTAAACTATTTCAGGTTTTTTTCTCTTAACAGTGTTGAAATGCCTATTCTATTCTACTTTAAAGGACTCTGCCATTTAAAAAACAAGGTATCTTTAAAAGAGACTTTTTTGTGGAACCTATCACTGAATCACAAAAGAGCATGTTCAAGTCTTCATATAATCATTGTCATATAAGTGTGCTGAGAAAATTTACCTCTAAAGTATCCCTTTGTGGAAATAATGGCATGGCAGCAATCAGCCATAGGGTCTTCAGTTGACTTACTGTAGTCAGAAACAGAGCTGTTAGTAGGAGCAGGTAAAGGGTGATGCCAAAAGAGAAAAACACATACACACTCATATTTACGTAGGCATTTATACTGGTTCCCATGGAGAATTACAGAGAATTTTGAATAACTCTTTGGAACAGTTGTGGGGAGGCAGCAGAGGAGAGTGAGCATCCCATGCTGAATCCTCATATCCTGTTTAATGATCAGAATTTCACCTATTTCACCTCCTCAGGTGCCCTGCTCTTGGCTTATGCAGACCTGGTGGGCAGGGAGCTCAGCAGTAGAGGTGCTGGTGACAGCTCTGGCAGGGGACCACGCAGGTTTCCCACACATGGCTGCATCAGGTTGAGTGAACCTCCTGCCAGAAACTCAAAGGAACTAATTTTAGCATCAGGATTGGATAATGTCCACCATTAAAAAATGTAGAGTGCTAATGATTTAAATTCAGGCTTACTTCACAACTTCACAACTAGGACAGCAACACTCTGCATTTGTACCTGAAGAAAACATTGTTTTTAAGTAAAAGGAGAGGCTGCAACACTATCAGCACTACCATGAATTCTGGAAGGGAGACTGCAACGTGAAGATCACACATCAACTGTCATATGCCTTTGTAATAGAGATATTACTTACTACTTCAAGAAAAAATAAGCAGCATTATATGTTTGATCTGTGCCAAAGAGAAGAAACAAACTACAGAGAGTTAAAGAGTGGCATTATTAACTAGTATTGTTGGATAAATTCCTTGGAGAAGAAAGAAAAAAACTTTAAAATAAGTTACATAATACACCACCTTTTGTAGCATGTTCTCTTCTGAATCCTGAAATTAATAATGCATTGCTGATATCGTAATAAACTTATTGAAGCACCGGTGCTGTGAACAGGAGGGTGGAATTTACAGAAGAAAATTCCCTTTCCTGAGATATGCCAGGTAAATATATGAATATGTGTTGAGGTAAATATATGAATTGCCTTGGTGTCAACAGTGAAAAAGTGTTTTTAAAGAGTCTTCCTCCTTCCTTTTTTTTTTTTGGGGGGGGGGGTTTGATAGTTATATGGGAAAATAAAATGTGTAGGAGTGTTGGCAACTGTAGAAGTGAGTTTCGCAGGTGCAGGCATACTGTCAAGAAAATAAAGACTGTGAGGGGCTTCTGTGAAATCCCAGTAGCACCATGTAGTGTGACAAGCACTTGTGTGTGCTGTGGTGCAGCCGTGCACCGTGTATCAGGGTGTACCATGGTGGTCAGCCTGCACTGCCTGTGCTCCTGGTCTGTGTTGGGAGTTACCTGCAGCACAGAGATGCAAGTTATCCTCAAGCCTCAGATTTGCAGAGCCTTGAGTTGGAGGCTGGAGTTTGGTGACAAAGTGGGAAGCAAGTAAAAGCCAGTGTGTGGTTTCAGGACAGGAGGCATTCAAATCAGAACGGAAGAGAAGATAATTTTTGCAGAATTGGGAGGGAGAAATCAGGAGAACTTAGCACACTAAGTTGTTGAGTCCTATCTCCTAAACATACGCCTAAACCATCCATAGTCGTGTAGTTTTAGGCCATGCCCTCTGCATTCTTCAAAGCCGAGAATCAGTCTTTCACCTCGTTGCTACATATTTTTGCATAGATCTCCTTGAAATAATTTTCCAAAGTCCTCATTTTTGGTTGTTGCCTAATGAAATGGGTTATGCGTTCATGTTATTCAGTTACGTGTGTCTGTTTCCTACATTTCCCAATACTTTCTTCTCTATTTTTAATGGTCAAGTATAACAGTCATGCTAACTTTTTTCAAAACCAAAATAAGCTAAGAGAGGTGTGGATGTTGTCTGCCACATTTTCTCCCTGACTAAAGTAATGTCACTGGTTTCTTTTCCATATATCCCATCATTTATACTTTTCTAGTTTTTGTTGATTTCCTACATCTAAAAAAAAAAGGTTAACAGGGAGAGAAAATAATAGAGCAGTTTAATAACACAAAAGTATAATTTGCATCCATAGTGTATGGAAAGTTCATGCTAGAATCAAAATTATCAGTCACATGTGCAGCTTCTTCAAAGCAGCTCCCAACCCACTGCTACATTTACATTTGATCAGTTTTTAAGTGTGCAAACTACTAAAAAAAGGAGTTCCTTACAAAAACTAATGATGTAGATCAGAGGTTTTTTTACTTTTTCACAGCTTGACACTGACGGTTTTAGCTGCTTGTCTATTTTTTTTGTTTGTTTGACTTGAAAACTTGCTTTTAATTTTGCCTGTTTCTTGGACTAGAAATGTTGTCAGTTGAGATCTTCTTCAGATAAATAGGTTAAATTCTGGAAGCTGATGATAATCCTGTCCCTAGTGATGCAAAGCCCTCTAAGACAGTTCTGTCTTGGAGCATGCACATTCACCTCTGTGTGAGAAGTTTTCCTTTGAACATATAATTATGTCTATTTCAACAGCAGTTCTAATGCAATCTTCCATAAGAAATGTGTATGCATATACATATATCTAGATATACACACACATGTATTTTTCATCTATAACTGGACCCCCTTCAGAATTTCACTTCTATTGATCCAGGGATCAATGGGCAAAAGAACAACACCCTATTTTCCTTTAAAGAAGCTTAGAACATATCATAGGCTTGCAAATACACAATGTCAAAAAATTGATAATGAATATGTATATTGGGAACTGAAAAACAAACTGATTCTCGTGGGAATTCTAAAGTAAACTGAGATTAAAATAAGAGAGTAATCCAAACAGTAAAACTGAGCAATCTACTGCTAAATACTAAGGCTTTCCTCTGCACTATATGCAAATTGGTATTCATTAATTTGTATTCACAACTTCTCTATAGGGTATATACTGTATTACTGGAGAAATTGAGGCAACAAAAGGGGAGAAGTTCACAAGATTTAACCCTAAAAAAAGAAGAAAGCAATACTCAAACACAGATTGTAGTTCAAGAGTTCCTGGCATGACCATCATGGTATCTAGGTCAGCGCAAATGAAATGAAACAGCGCTGGTGTAACACAAAATCTGTACAGATTGCTAGTTCCATAGGAAGTATATGCTGCTCTTTCCACTGCCAGCTGAAAGAGTACGCAGGATGGAATTAAATGTGCCTGGCTCACTTTTTAGTTTAGTTTGTGCCTGTCTTCTACACAAATGCCACATTTTCTGCTTTCATTATTGTAAAAGGAAGGACAGCTATACCTGTTTTTATGGTTTGTGAGTCATGTTTCATTGGTGCCAACACCTACTTGTTCAGTGGCCTGAAGTAAGGTAGCCAAGTGGCCTGGGTGGGATTTTCAAGCATATTAGCGCCATATTTTATAGAGTTCTTTAGAAATCTAAAAATATAAAGAGACATGCTCTTCATTGAAGGACACATATTTTATCACTTCAGGGACTTATTGAGATCCTTCAAGGCAACTAATTTTCATGTTTTAGAAACTAAGTGCTAGAAAAGGTTAAACACTTTAGGTGAAATGGTTTTCCATTTAAAAATGCTTTTTTAATTCAGATTAAAAGCATTTCACAGAGATGTGGCAAAGTGTTATGACATTTCCTACAATTAAAATTCAAACTAAATTGGATTGATCTCCTTATCTCATTAGAGTAGACAATACCGCATACAAATAAAGGGAAAAGTATAACTTTACTGTTCTCCTGTATTTCATTTTGACAATTTATTACATACTCAGTACTACAGAAAGATAGACAACAAGCATAACTATGTTACAATATTAGCAAATAACCTGACAATTGAATGTACTGGTGCTTCCAAGCTGAAATTTTAGTTCTAGGGGAAATTTTGAATCTGCTCTTTTGGTTTCATATAAAAAATAAACATTAAAGTACCCTAAGCAAAGGGATTTTTTTTAAACAGTTCTAATAAGATTTCTGAAAATCTGGCAGTTAGAGCTGGCTTAACTCTGTAGACTTTCATGTTCTTTGTAATATTCCTACAGACTTCAAAGGAATCAATTAGCTTAATGCTAAGGATTTTTTAAAATCTCATTCTCTTTCTGTTCACAATCTGTATAATGGGGAAAGTGATTAGAATATCTATACTACAGAGGTATTCCAAAGTTTTAATTACATTCTAGAAATTAATTCAGGATCCTGAGGTGGGAGAAATGGAAAGAAATAACATCCTTATGTGTGCTGGAACCTCTTGCTGGAGTCTGTGAGGCTGTAGCCACTTTTACCAATTGAAAACATGGAACTTCTAACTTCCAATAGTATGATATGCAGCTGAATCTCTATCTCTCTTTCCAAGTTGTGAAATGTGGAAAAATCTTTGTATATTTAGAATGCTCTTTGCTCACGTTTTGTGATGTTCAGTTGTCTTAGTCTTCAGTCTTTAATATTATTCCTCACTTGTATTCTTTTTGTCATCTGCTTGTAGATGTTTCTCTAACTACTCAGTCTTCTTTCCTTCTCATCAGACCTCCTCATTTCAGTAATAACAAGGAATTTTTTTATTGGGTTTTTTATCATAATTTACACTTAGTCTTTTAGAAATACTATTCCTGTCTGAGCATGGTCAAAACTGACATCTGTATAAGTTTGAGTATTGTTGTCCATCCCGATACACTTATATTTAGAGGAAAAATTATTTAAATGTTTCCCTTGCCCACTAAGAAATGTGAGCCTCTGTAAAACTTCTTAAGTGCAAAAGCCCTTTGTGGTTGGAAAGTGTGGGAGAATAACTGCTAATCCTCCTTTGCTGAGCCTTCTGAGACACAGTAGGGAGAACACACATTCTCCTGCTTTTGTGAGGACATCACTTCCATATAATCCCCACGAGCCAAAGGTAGATGAAAACTGCTGCATCTACCTCCTTTGGAGTAAGACGGCAGGTTGCCTCGGAAGTTGACATTCAGAAAACCCCACAAGGAGATGGGGAGTTCTCTGAACTGCTACAGAGGTGACGGTGATGCTCCATAGACATGGCACTCACTCAAGAATGCCAACATATGACATATTCAGTCAGAGCCAACATATGACAGTTGTCACCCTGCTCAACAGGTAAAGTAAATGAGGTGGGTTGTATCTGCAAACTGAAAGCAAATACATACATGATGCACAGCCATCCATAGTCAGCTGGGTTTAGAAAACTGCTAGACAACCTCATCCACTACTTGTAAACAGTAGGTTAGACAAATACTATTTTCTTTTCCAGTGGAATTTGATACTCACTCTGCTTCCACCCTGAACCTTACACTGAAACTATCGTTTCTGAATGAAGATATTTCTGTAACCACCCTAACCTCAGAGCTCAGGTGTGTGTGTTTTGCCTCTGCGCACATTTCCTTGCTTGGTGGTAAAGTACCTATCACAAATAGCATCTCAGCAACCACTGCCCCTTACATCATGCCTTGCCTCCACTTCACATACCTCTAATCACTGCCTGTTACTGCCAGATGGGTGCGTGGGACACAGCAGTGGGAGCATGGGCAGTATCCAGGGGCTGTGATGCACAAGGCTAGCACGCAGCTGCAGCAGTGCCACAAAACAGAGGAGTGTGGACCACCTCAGCAGGTGTTAATGGACTATGAAGGGGTCATAACTTCTGGTTAAAACCCTCCCTTGCTTCTTTGGTTAATCAGTATCTATAGTACTTTTTTGATCAAAAAGTACCAGTCTGCTTTAAATGGATTGAATTGGTCTGGGTGGCATCTAAAAAATTTAAATTTAGAAGTGGAAAATTAGAAAAATGTCACCCAGAGGACTATTCTCATCTTGTTCTTCCAGAGTATTAAGCCAATGTGAAAATAAAACAGTATAGTTAAAAACAAAAAAATGGGTACCATTTTAGAAATGTAACAACAATAACAACCGTAAAATCTCAAGTTTCTTGTGCTTCTATCTAATACCTAATGCAACTGGCATTGCTATAATATTGTTTTCATTTGTCCTAAACTGCTGTATATAATATCAGAGTTTCACACACGAAGTGGCTGTACTAGGGAAACAGATAAAATAGTCCCTACCCACAAGGTTTCTGCAGTGTTGGTTCGTTTATAGTCATAAACTGTTGTGTTTTATGTTCACCGAGGTAAAAGTATGACACAAATTTCAGATCCCTCCATGACTCATGAGTTTTTCTCACAATATAAGACCTTCGCATTACATTGCCTATGCAATTTAAATAGATGCTAAGACAAAGCAACAAGTCTCTTTGAGCTCCCTTTCATTGCTGTGATGTCAGCCCTTACTCTGCAGGCACTTCTTGTTCTATTTTTTGCATGACATTTAGTTACTGTGTCCATAATGGGGAAGAAAAAAAGTAAATTTTTCAGTCTAAACAGTTTATCCGAAAGCAACAATTCAGCATGTAAAGAGTGGATCTCCTGTTCATGCAATGTGACTGGGAAAACTTTGAAGTTTTTCCTGTCTGTTGCCTCCCTTCTTTCTTTGTCCAGCAATCTCCCAACCAAACATTTATGGTTATTCAGTTGACAGCCAATAAATAGCAAAGTGTTTGGGGGAAATCTGTAGCTTTTTTGGAAAGAAACCTATAAAAGAAAGAGACGTGGGGAGAGAGAGGAGAGAGCGTAATCTGTACACCATCTGTTGCCTAGTGCAATTCATGCTGACACAGGGCTTTTTGACATTTTATACCTCGAATGCAAGCACATAGATCATTTCTACCTTGTACTTTTCCCGTCTCATTATCGGAATTTATTCCCTCGCTTTGTTGTTCGTGGAGTCCCTATTCTAATTGTTTCTTACATGTGCTGTAAATCTGTCCTCCAATCAGTAAAGCCCTGGAACATGAAACTGAGACCTAGCAATTTCCTTTGCTTACCAGTGCATCTGCTGGAGCGTAGTGTTGAAATAAAATGAAACATGTTTGCACTCTTTTTCTATCATACTGTAATGCGCCTTTCATTTCGCTCAAGGAATTTTTAATATTCAAGCCATACCCTGCGCATGAAGTCATTTCCCTTCGATATAATTGTAATGGTAATACGCATGGCCTAACTGGCAGTGGCACAGCTGGCTTCTTGCCACAGCTGAGCCTCTGACTCAAAGACTTTAATTCTGTCATGCCTCATCTGGTTTTATGTACTCTTTTGTAGTTAGTTCACAAATTTATTCTAGGGTATCCATTGAGATGGGCAGGCCATTGACTTTTCTCTAAAGATAGCACACTAAACTAATGAAGGGTACCAAATATGTGCATTGATAACCCATGTGCATACTGAATAGAAATCAGATTATAAGTCAATGTGCCTGTGTGGTCAGGACTTATTGACAGATGCTTAGACCCTGATTGTGCAAAGATTTAGTGGCAGTGCATAAAGGTAAGCATAGGTAAAAGTCTTGCCTCATCACTGCCTGCAGGACCTGCTGTCACAAGTGTCAAGTGGCACAGGGTCTGCACAAGCGACATTAGCAGTCTGTTACCCCACAGGACCACTTAATGAATTAATAGTGGTGTTTTGTTTTGCAGGTTTTAATTAACTGAGTCTTTCTAGAAAATCGTGGTGTGGCTTCAGCCACAAGGAGCTTTAAAGTCTCCCTACAGGTTTGTTTTCACTTACAGGGTCAGAATAAAGGTATGATGTCCTGATGCTTTATACACCTACCATACCTCTTTACCTGCATCTATCCCTGAGCCCAAAACGAATGCCCACAAAGGAAGGTTCTGTGTTTATCTTTCTGCTTTCATCCCCTTATGCTTTCACTAAGACCTTCCATCTTTCTCTCTCTAACTCCCCTAAAAAAAGTGATTGTTTCAAGAAGCTAGAATATCTGACCCCTGCTTCCAATTACTCACTGGAAATATACTTCAAATGATGGTTACCATCTTCATCCATCCTCACCTTTCTGAGTCTGCTGTTTGTCTCCTCTCTATTTGTCCATAATAACTTAGAAGATTTGCTTTTGTCTATAAAGCTCAATGCACATCTACTGAGTTACAAGAGCAATAAAGTGTTATTTACCAGGTTTATGGATCACTCACTTTCAGTCTATAGTTCAAATGTAAGCCCCCTCTGAAAGTTAAATGCTGTTGGTGTGAATCGATTTGGACATCATTTTATGCTAGCTGAAATCAATGACCAAGCTGGTTTCTTGCAGTGGAAGAGAGGTCTTACTAGCTGCACACACTGCAGATTTTCTTGATTTGATGGTCAAGCCATAATGCTGAAAAAATGTTATCTGAACAAAATATTTCATTCAACCTTAGGTGAAAATTCTTTTCTAATTGTGTATTAAGCATAATTATTCTAAAATTATGAAGTGAAATCCAGAAGAAAATGCTGATTCAAAATGGAAACATATGACTTTAGGAAAAACAAATGTCTTTCCCAGAAAGACAAATTCTCATACTTGTTTGTTATTTAGAAACAGTTGGTCTTCTTATAAATTAACTTTTTTTTTTTTTTATCTTTTGGGGAAAAAATGTTGTACTAGATCCTTTTATAGAACTGTGGAAACACAGAAAATACAGTAAAGCACAGGAGTTCTGTCAACCCCGTATTTACTACTACTTTCATACTTACTACCACTCAGCTGATCTGCTGTTGTAGATCACCTCTGATCTGTACGCTGGGATGCAAAAGTAAATAAGGAGAGAGAAAGGAATATTGGTACCTTGCAAATGTCTTGCCCTGATAAGATGCCAAATATAGTCATAGTCTGCACCTAAATTAAGGTTCTCATATATCCCTGGTTTAGGAAAAGAGCATCTCATCCCTTTCAGGAACATATTCTGATGTTCTCTTTCAAAGACTGCATCGGGAATAGCAACTATGACAAACAAGCAAAAAGCTTTCTAATTTGAAACTGAGGAGCTCAATGTGGCAGACCTAAGAAGAGGAGACTGAGGACAGACCTCATTAAAGTCTACAACTTCTTGAGGGGAAGTGGAGGGGCAGACGCTGGTCTCTTCTCACTGTTGACCATGATAGGACCCAAAGGCTTAGACTGAAGTTTTGTTGGGAATTTTAGATTGGATATTAGAAAAAGGTTCTTTACCCAGCTGGGCACTGGAACAGGCTCCCCAGGGAAGTGGTCACAGCACCAAGCCTGACAGAGTTCAAGAAGCATTTTAACAATGCACGTGGTGTGATTCTTGGGGTGTCCTGTGCAGAACCAGGAGCTGTACTCAATTATCCTGATGGGTCCCTTCCAACTCAGCATATTCTGTGATTCTGTGAACACTTCCAATTTAAGGGCTTAAATTCTCAAAAAAATCATGCCAATTTTCATTTAAAGCATTTCTTGGTTTACTTATCCACTTGAAAAAGTCAGACAACTTATTCACATCCTCCAACTAAGGACCTAATATAAGCATTTAGTTTGCAAACTCTTGCTTCTGTTCTCCATTGTGCCAATCTTTTCCCCTTCCTTCATCTCAAAAGAATCTAAGTTTGGAGTGCATGCCAAACAACCACTTTCCTAATCTTCCTTATAATCCATGCAACTGACTGAAATGGTAATGAGGTACAGGAGTTACATTTGGTGAAAGAACAAAAAAATTCATTTAATGCCACCCCCATCTCTGAAATACTATCCTGGCCACTGTTGTTCATACATACCCATGTCAAAGGTAGCCTAAGGAAAAAAACACTTATGCCTTCAGTACGTGCTTGGGTTTAGAATTTTCCAGGCCTTGTTTCTCTGTTCACAATTTATTTTCTTCATATCAGCTTTAAATATGAAGTAGGTTCTCAATGTTTACTTAAATTTTTCAGTTTTTAAAAATAGTATTGCAAGCATATGATTCTCATAAAGCATTTTGTGCAGGGAGAAAAGTAAGCCTAGAGGCAAATCCTGTAACTCTCCAGACTGTAAAGACAGAATGATGACAAATTGTATAAATATGTGCAAATTGTCCAAATGATGTCATGTATCCAGGCTTGCAAAAGTCAGGAAGAATACTTGAGTCTAAGGTCAGCACAAACTCTTTCTTTGAATAAAATTGAGCAATTACATTCAATTTGCTTAAATTTATCACCAAGAAAAATGTTTTGTTTAATCTTAATCTTCGTCTTATTTTTCAAGTGTTTTAGAACCTACTGTATTACTACATCAGTGAAGGCCCCCAGTAAATTCAGGAAAAGCCTGATAGAAGCATGCATTAAACAGGCAGCCTGTTGGAAAGGACTGGTGAACTAGGGCAGCGTACCTGTGACCTACTAAATGCAACTTTTCAAGGTAATTTAAATAGAAAAGTACAGACCCTTGTAAAGGTGGGGTTTTTTTCTTTCTTGAAAGAAGCAGCACTTTAGATTACTTTGGAAAATTGCTTATTGAAAACTTTCTAGGGCTAGATGACAGGCGTATGTTCTCTGTGCTTCAACTGGTCTGTAAATGCTTATACTGAAGGCTTTTTAATTTACATTACACAGGTCTTCATTTCTCTCTTTCTCCCCTTCTCCCTCTCCTCCTCTCCCTTTTCAGTATAGAGGTCAACCTTCTCCAATTATTTGTCTGCAAACCATTTCTTTCTTTGAGTTTTCCCATTTGCATTACATAGGTTGGTATCTCCTTGGGTCAAACTGCTTTAACTTCTACTGCATCTTTTTCTCGCCTTCCAATGCTTTGCTTCCTCTCTGGTCTCACCTTCCACCCCCGTCCCTTCCAGATTTGGAGAGAGTAAATTAGTATAAAAAGGGGGAAAAAATGGATTGTTTCTGATTTCCTGACAAACTTCTTCTAGCCACAGCTACTGAAACATGGGTCCAGCTGAATGTGCAGGTGTTTAACTATGCATTATCTGTTGTCCTTTCTCATATATGTCTGTTTGTAGAGATGACAATTCATTTTCTGTTGTTCAGGTTCTATCCTTTGGACTGCAGGGTGTGAACGTCTATGTGGACACACTCAAACCTATTGATGTCTGAACACTTTGGAGCACCTTGGTAATATTCATTTGACTGGTTGTGAAATAGTAGTTTCTGACAGTGGACCTCTATTCCCAGTGTCAGCCAGACTTCAGCTCCCATCATTAAAAGAAGCAAAATTATATTTGTTTTTATAGGTTTATGAATGAATGTCCAAAGAGAAAAGGATGACAAATAAAAAAACACCAAATGTTAAAAAAAAAAATCTGTTCTGACTTTGCCTGTATGATTCACAGGGTTCGATATATTAACAGTAGTGCCCAGTGCATTTGAGAGGTCAAAGAGATTTGTTGTAAATATATAACACACCCTTGCCTCTATCTCAGGATCAGAGTGCCTGCACACTTTTGTGAGCCATGACTCACATAAGGAGTCGATGTGAGTAAAGGGTTTGCTTTCTAGCCTGCCTGTTTAGGAAAGAAATTAAGAACAGATGGAACCTGTTACAAAAGAATTTCTGAACTATGAGCTTTAAAAATGGTTTTGTTTTTTGATTTGGTTTTTAAGAAAAAGAAAAGCTCTTACAATGTTAGTGGGATGATATGTGGTGTACAGCTAATTTGGCATCACGCAATCCGATCTAACATCAAGTTAACACCGGAGCAGCTGAATTCTCCAAACATGTTTCAGCTGCATACGTTAAAGCCCCTGTAACTGTTACTTTTAAGACTGCATTAAAAAGGTTGTGAAAACTGCTCCTTGTAATGATTTCTACAACAGGATCTCTGCAAACTCGCAGCTGGAGGCTGTCAAACACACACCTCTCTAATAGACAGCACTGTGTGTACAATTAACACATTAATTTATGGAGTAAACTGATCAGGGGAGACTAGAGCTTCAAAGTCGAACACTCGCCATTAAGGAAGAAGTGAAGTTACATGGCAGGAGCTGCCTTGCTCACTGCAGCCTTTCCTGACACAAAGGCCAGGCCTGTGCTGCTGAGCCCAGAAGTGCTCCCCTGCTCCCATGCCCAGGTGCGTGCCTCTGCCAGACCCAAGTTCCAGATGGTGATAGGAGTAAGGTGTGCTCCTCTGCATCCTACCCTCCAGCTCTCCTCTTGGCATTAAAGGAAACCTCGTGACATAGACCAGACAGACATGTTGGAATCGAATACTCCACCTCACTGTCTGGGGAGGAGGTGGGTAGCACATATTCTCCTGCCTGCATGGTGTTTCCAGCACAAAAAAATACAAAATCAGCCAAAGACACAATGAGATGTATCACCATAATAATTTAACGTTAGGAACACTTTGCATGTGTCTGTCAGAGCAGAGGATGGTTTCCTTGCTGGGGTTATGCCTTGCTCTTACATGGAAGAAGAGATAGTTTGGTGCAGAATGGGGCCCAAGGCATCCTTCATTGAATTTGGACCCACCAAAAGTCAGTCTCATTCATCATGCTGGGACTCAGAATTAGCCAGAGAGGAAGGAACATGAGCTGGCCAGCCATCATCACTTCTCAGCGTTGGAGACACCAGTCTGAATTGAAGATGCACAGCTTGGAAACTCCTCTTAAAGCAGGATGTTTAGGCTTCCTCTGGAGAAGACACCCTCTACTTTTTTCTTTAATATGAGAGGATTTAGGCTCCTTTTGCATTATAATCTGTTGATTAGAGCATTCACAAGGAAACAGGTCGTGCATGCTGAAGTCTCAACCAGAGGCATTCAGATTTGTCAGTACAGCAAGGTGTTCTCTACCCATTTTGTCAAAGGCTGTTTTGCAGAGCACCACTCTACTTTGTCTTTTTCTTGCTCACAACCTTCCCAGTCCGACCTAATTTTCAGGAACTGTGTCCCTCTGATGCCCTCTCCAGGCACACTGCTGTGCATCTGCAATTACCTGTGCTCTTGCAGTCACAGCCTCCTCTGGGTTCTCCTTCTGCATATCTCCCACCAGGAGAAAACTACTATGATTTTCAAGCCCAGAAGGAGATATTGGGGGTTTAGTTCTGGTTTGTTTTTTTTTTATTTTCCAATACCAGTTCTCTTCTTTTTCTTTCCACTGTCTACAACTCTAACTCCTCAGAGGAGAAAGAAATTGGATAATTCCTCTCATCTCAGAAGGATTCTGTACTTCCCCCCGACACACTCTCCCTTAACTAGAGGCAAATGCATTGACTGTGGGCAGGGTACATAGAGCACTAAAGGCTAACCAGATCAGTGGTGCAGTGAGGGAAAAATATGACCTGCCTGAAGGAAGAGAAGCTCAGTCTTGAGTAACCAGAGAAGCAGTCCTTAACATTACTGTCTCTGAAGAGAGCATTGACTAAACTGCCTAGCCAACGTTTGTGTGATTCATCATTAGATTAATTTTTGAGGTCAAAATAAGAGTACTGCTGAGGGAGATTCAGATATTTGGATGATTAGGGGATTGCTTTCTTATTTCCTTCCATCACCACAGCCACAATAGATGCAGACCGGGTGCAGCCTCCATCAACTTTTCTTTGATGAGTTTGGGTTTTTTGAGTAGAACACATACATGCCAACTCTGACATTCCTAGCCCTAGATTTTCACTTCTGTGAGTCATTTACTTCCCCTTTCTCATTTTGCTGCTGACTTCTTATGGGGGCAAAAGGAATTGGGTCATTTGTTTGCAGTTCTGAATCTGCAGAGTTTCTTAGTGCTTGCAAATCCCAGACAAGTGGTCATATGCTGTAGAAACCTGCTTAACATCTCACATACATCGTGGGTGCACCGAGCTTGCTGAGCATGCTGATACATTTCACAGTGACAACACAGGAAATCAAGTGCATCCTGGGTATACATGGATTCTTTATTGATAAAACTGTGTATAAATTCTGAGTAGTTTGATGGACCCAGTGCACAAGTTTACCAGTTTTCTCTTCACACAGCACCCTTAGATTCACAAAAACTACCAAAGAGAAAACTATTTACTTTTCTAATCCCATTTTAGAATGTCAAATCTGACATCAATTTCACCTTCTCTTCTACTTTGCTTCGTGCCTAAAAGACCTTTCCTTCAATGTTTAGCATATTCACCACTCCTCTTTGCTAAATAACTTAATAGTGCCTCTATTAAATAATTCCCTTCATAATTCATCTTTCCACTGCTTTGACCAATTTTCTTCTTGGTGCTGTAGAAATATGCCTGCCATTTTTAGAATTCTAGTCCTACATGTCATTTTGCAAAATTTCTACTGCTGCTAAAATGACAGGCACAGGATATCCTGCAGGGTATCCTGGTCAGAGGATCAGTGGTGTCTTGCCTCTTCAAACAATGGCAGCAGGAGGATTCAAGCAGGGAGCACATGACTTTTCAGGAGGGAAAGCCAGCCTGCAAGAGCACAAAGCTACTGGCCTGCTCAAGAGGCATGGAGAGAGGGGACAGGAGTCTCTGCAGGAACAGGCAGCCATAGGAACCAGACTCAGCCTATCTGCCAAGTCTACCACTTTTAACATTTGAACTGTTGGCAGGTATGAAGCCAAAGCATGGTTCCAAGAGCACTTGTAACACCCTTGACTTCTCTCACACCTCTGATGTTCACTGACAGCTCTCATTAAATTAATCCCTATAAAGCAGTGGGGATTTGAACAATTTTGCCACTCTCTCAAAGGTGTTACACCACTACTTCACCACCATTAAGAAGCCTGGCCACCCAGTCTCTTGTCCCAGAAAAATTAAGTATTTGAAAAAAAATCCCATCAACAGAATTCTAGGAAAAACAGGGTTGCTCAGGGAAGTCTAACCGACAGCTAATTCTCATTGACTCAGAATAAACAGAGACCTACAAGAAGCCATCATAAAATTAGTGTTTTCATGGAAACTTAAGGAGACATGTTCTTATAAAATTTAAAACAGTTGCAATCATGGGATATATCAATTCCTGTAGAAAGAAAGTTTTCCATACAAAGATTTAAAGCTTTGTAGTTGAATTTTGGTTTTTAAGTTTCTCACAGGTAATGTTTGTATGTGCTGTCATTTAGACTGGACCCTTAGGCTGTCAGTGAACACATTGCCTTGGTTAAACCATTTCTGCCTTTGGACAGAAATAAAAATCTATTCACCATCATTTTCAAGCTAAAAATATTTAGACTCTGCTTAAACTCAAAAAATTACTTCATAAAAGTATTTTCTGCCAAGAGATCATGAGGTAAAATTAATGACATTAAATTCTTTACTTGTCTTCTCCTTTTGCCTCTGTAATGCCAAACTGTCCTTCCCTATAACACACATCATCAGAAAAGCAGCTACAAATAAACTTGAGAAAGTACTGTTGTGATAAAATGATGAGACACAAGGGATTCTGGAGAGCATGACTCGTCTTCAGTGATGGCAGAAAGATCCTACATTCACCTTGCCAGAATCTTTTTCTGGAATAACTGACCCCTTTATTTTACACAGTAAAGCCCAGTCACATCTGAGAAGTCTTATTAGCCGTGAGGTACTAATCAAAAATAGCCTGAAAGTGTAATATTCTCTGTCCAAAAACATGACCCCTTCAGTCAAGTTATCATGGAACATGGAACATGGACAACTCACCAAATAAACTTCTGTGCTGCTGACCCCTGGAAAGCCAGACATAATATAGAACATATGCAATCACTTCTTGTTGATACTAAAGACAATTTTCATAACTAATCAAACAGCAAAAGTTTCATTTTCAAGTATGCCTTTTACTGTAGACTATGTCCTATTTAAAGATTTAGAAACCTTGCTTAGGGGCCATTTTAAGTATTTTGTTTAGGTGTGGTGCTTAGCGCAGGACCTCATATGCAGATATCTTTAGGTGTTATCCGATCTATACCAAAATTTGGATTCACCAGCTAAAGAGAGAAAAAACCACTTAACTTCACTGGTTTCACAGCCTAAAGCAGAACTTTTCCAGCTGTCAGCTTCTCAAAAGTTTTCATTTCAAGGAATAACAAAAGTCAAATCTTTCTTCTTCAGTAAAGGAGAAATACTGTCATTTAAGGATATTTTTAATTCTTAGAAGATCTGAGGACCTCAGGTTAAAAAAAAAAAAAAAAGCCTAGATGGAGTTAACCTGCTTAGACTATGGTTAAACTGTAATTGGATTTTGGGGATTAGATTTTAAATGTTTCACACAGTCCAGACAGAGGTAGTCAGCATATAAACACTCTTTGCTGACTGTAAAAGTCAGGTTGGAGAATTTTTCATTAGATTTTTGCATTTTACTTTTGACCCAACACAAAGCGAGACCAAAACATTTTCTCACTTGGGGCAAAACCCATGAAAACAACCTCAGCCAAATCACTGCAATTAGATGTGGAATATAACCCACAATTCCAAAATCCATAATCCATGGATATTATGAAATATAAAGTAATTTTAATAATTTGCCAGTTATTAGCCTGAAGCTTCTTAAAGTGGGTATGATTCTAAATAAAAGTCTTTTGTTTCATTTTCATTTGAACCTTGTAGATGCTGTGTGTGGGAGCAATCACCAAAACATATGATGGACAATCATGTTAATATTGATTCTCATGGAACTAGAAGAATGTCAAAAATTTGGTAATCTTGTATTTCTGGAAATCAAGCAATGATAAAATCTTCAGTGGTTTAAGTGCAAAAGCACATTTGAAATGTAAAGGAGCAAAGGCATCTGTGTTGAAATAAACATAAGTAAATCCAAGGAGAAAAAAACGTTTATGTGAGTAATATTTCAGATCAAAAGCCTGGACCATTTTTAACTCTTAATCACCCATTAATTTACATATTTGTATCAAAAACCAATTTAGATCAAGTCCTTTAAAATATGTGCTTCATTTAAATGTCTGAACCTAACAAAATATCTGAAAAAATAAGGGAAAAATCCATGCTTTATCCTATATGGATGATGTCTTTCTGGTCAGTCTAAAATCACTGGCAGCAGTTTGAGGGGCCTTCTCATCTTTTAGACACCCTCACTCCTGAACAAATGACTTTTTCTTTTCATTTTTTTAATTTGGAAATAATCACCATGATGGAAAACCATCTAGTCTTCCCTTGTTTTGCAGTGCTATCACAACATTTCAGCTATATGCAGTTTATCAACCCCAAGATTACTACAATTGGGAATGAAAAACTCATCAAAGCTTTTTAAATTGCTGAAATAACAACTGGAGAGAAAGATTGTCGTAAAATGGAATTGTGCTGGGGTTTTAGTTGTCACCTGACACAAAGCAAGTTCCTTCTCTAAAACTGTACTGAAGACACCTGTGCTCTTCTTCACTGGGGAATTTACGAGGGATTCAGAGCAGGAAAACTGGCTGAGGCAGGAAGCACTTTCTCTTGACCAATTTACCATTGCTTTTGCCAACCAGTATCAAAAAGATTTTTAATTTTTTTTATTGCTAGCACCCTCAGAACAATCAGTGCAATCACAATTACTTTGACAGGCGTGCTGGAATTGGAGTAGGCAGAAAATGGCCTTAATGTGAATCTTCTACAAAGCAGCTGTTAGAGTGTAGTAACAAGACTCTGAATAAATGGCAGCTACATAACTTCCCCTAATCAGATTGGAGCAATCAGCTTGAAAAATTTTCCCATATGTTGAAGAGTGGAGCTTAGGCCCAGGGTTATGGCAGGGACACAGGCCATGGTAAGGTTACAAAGTCTGGCTACAATTAAACACTCACTGCAGAAATTGTGATGATGCTTCAGGGAGCTATTGCACTTTAGCCATTTGTAATTGCACGTTCGGAAATTACTCACTCTAAAATTACTCGGGGCCCAGTTACACGGTTTACAAACATATGTTCTCAGAGAGAGGGAAAAACATTATCCTTCCAGTGGGCACCATTTATAGATTTTTTTTATGGTTATTAATGAAATGTAACTTTGTTAGATTATTTACTAATAAGTGCAGGTGATTTTTGGGGAGTTCTATGTATTATTAATTGAATTATTAGGGTACATTTCTGCCTAGCTAGGGCAAATGCTTTTAATGCTCTGTTTTAATGCCTTTCCTGTCAGCATTCATTGAGTAAACCAGGCAGAGCATTTCTCCTTAGTAGAGGCATTTCCTAGTTCTTTACAGACTGTACCACACTTCTGTGGGTCACATTATCCATGGCAGGATATGTGGGCTGGCACCTGATCTGTGTATCAGTGCTGCCACTTCAGATACATTTTAGGGCTGATAAAGTGTGAAAGTTACGTAGGAAATTAGCATTAGCACAAGCTTTGTAATTATACAGCTTTTTTATGAATTTAATGAAGAAAGACAAGGCCTTCAGGGTGTCTCTTTCTACTGGTAGTTAATACAAGGAAAATTTCCATTATGTTCCAAAGCCTATCCTTCCTGCATTTCCCAAGCCTGGGAAACAGACAGTGAGCCCAACGTGCTTTGCAGTTCTAGAGAACAAGATGTACTGGTGACTGACAGCACTAATGACGTTTCCCATTTATTGAATGTGAAAGGATAAGTGTAGGAAGCCAAGTATGTTCATGTGTACAAAGGGGGATGATCAGCAAACCAACATGAGGTAAGCATCATTTTAGAAAGTGCAATCCACACACTTTTCAAATGCACCTGGTTCGCACACGGTTTCAGCAAGATGGAGAGGTATAGTGCTAGGTATACTGTTTGAAGACTTCACTCTGTACAGTAGGACCTCTAGTAGTTTCCAAGCAATGTTTTGCACAAAGAATCCAGCATGATAATCTATATCTGATGGGAGGTTCTAAAAGTGAAGTACCTTTTCCAGTGCTGTGGGCCACTGCAAAGATCTGCAGTGTTGTCCAATGACAGAAACTGAATGCAAAAACATACAAGTGAACAGCTACATCATTTGCTTTAAACAGAGTAGATATGATTCCCCATGTTTTTGTTTTAGCTTCCAGTAGGAAGTGCAAAGTTATGTAATTCAGGAAGGAATTTGGAAAACAAATTGCTCTCCTGCAAGTGAAAGAAGTTAAACAAGCAGTCTTCCTCAACTCCATGTGTAGTCAGGAAACAGAATTTGTCTCTTTGAGAGGGCAGCTTAAACCTGCTGCTCTTAATGGACATGGTTTGGCACTGGAGCACATTTGGGGCTGGGATAACACCTCAGAATCTGTGCACTTTCCCAAGAGCAAAGGTACTCCCTGTGAGTACCTGTTTCTCCCTTGCTCCATGTGTAAAATATGTTCCTCTCACACTCACAAGTGTTTTTCTAAGTGGCATAAACTAATGCAGGATCCTGCTGTGGGATTTAGGATGTTTCAGTCCACCCCTTTCTGGTTTGAAGCAAGTAGAGTTAAATCTTAAATTCTTCAAATATGAATTAGATTAATTAGTCCAAATGTTTTGTTTTGGCTCTTTTTTTCACAAGAATTTTTAAATATAATTTCACAAGCCTATTATTCAAAAAGAAGTTGTTTTACCTTGTTTGTGTTTTCTCATGTGGGACTTTTTTTTGTTCTTCTCAGTCTATGGGCTGAGATACAGTAGGTGGGCAGGCTGCCATTAAAAAGTCTGTATTAACAGAGTACTGACACTGATTGCTACAGTTTTATTAAAGCTGAAGATACTAGCTTTGGATTTCTGTTTCATTTGTAAGTACATGTTGTGTAACAGTATTGTTCACACTGTTTTCTGGAGAAATAGCATTAAAGGACACTGCCCTTTATCCTTTCATAAATGCATACCAAGTAAATGTGAAAATTCTTTCACTCTTTTGGGAAAAATTAAAAGGACTCCTACTAAGATTATACTTTTAATTTAGAATATTAATTTGGAAAATTATTGGGTTTGTTTCCTTTTCAATCTTTCTTTCCTTTTACTATTGTGAAGAGGATATGAAAGTAATTCAGATTTTTCCAAAGTATCTTAAATCTCTGTTTGGTTAGAAAATTCAAACAAAAAAGGATATTTTTATCTTTCAACTGTGCTTTTTTAATTTTCACATCATTCTGATGCTAACATAAGAAAAGGGGTGACATAAATAGTGAAAACTTCAGTGTAGACAGCTTTCTGGCTCAGAAGCCATTTCCAGGACATGTCGAGCACACAGAGCACTGTTGATGGCTTCTGGAGCCAGGCAGCTGTCTACACTAAGGCTCACTCTCCCATTAATACCAGGCTAGTGGAATCAGTGCCTCTTCAGATTTTAATCAAACTACCTGAAATGCTGCTGAATACTGTGTGAGCTGGGGGACAGAAGGACTCAAATTGTTTTCACCACTGTTCAGACGCAGTCACTGTTGACACCAGTCGTCAGCAGTGAGTATTTTCCTAGGGTACGTGAGGCCATAATGTCCTCACAGCTTGAAAATCATTCATTCTCATGACACCCACACATTATTCTTCATGTGGTGCATTTTCTTGGGGGAAAAAAGAGAAAGAGATGGTCCAAATAAAACAATTCTTGCATTAAAAAAAACATTGTTATTCACAGAGGTTATAGAAGTGTACTTATTTGTACATTGGTTATAAAGATTTGAAAACTTAAAGAGACAGCCACAGCCTGTGGTTGTTAGATATATGGATTTCTCTCTCCCTCCTAGAGAAAAGAAAACATTTATTTTCAGCTTAAAAATTGGTTTTGGAACTTAGCTGTAATTGTGCATATTCATTGAAAGAGAGTGGAAGGAGAGTGGTATAGTGGCCTGTCACCTGAGAGCCCCAAATGTAAATGAGACTCTTAGAAGGAAAGCATAGCTATCCGTCCTATTATCCATCACTGAGGTGTTAAGGTTAAAATGTATCCCCCTTGGTACCATGTCTAGTATTTGTGTAATGTGAGGAAAGCGCAGAGCTAGACCATAACCTACTTACCCACACAAAGCTTTTCAACACCCTGGATATGTGCCAGCAGAAGAAAACGGGGCTATTTCTAGCTGAACAAGTCATATTGAGTGACACAAGCAGAGCCACACATGCATGTGCATGGGCTGTTCTCATCCTGGGATCATTCTTTCAGAACTACTTTACCATTCAGTTTTGCCCAGCCACTAAGTTCTTTGACCAGCTGCTGAGGACCTCCCAGGTCCTCCACCTAGAATCTCTCAGGGTCCTTCATCTGATCCCTCTGGACTGTATGGGCATTTAGCATGACCCTCCAAGACGAGGTAGAGCTACCACCCATCTTGCTTATGGATCTTACACAGTGCTCAGTCAGAGCAGCGGCAGTAACTCCGCAGATGTACTTGGCAGTCATGTCATTTCAGGGAGTCCTGAAGACTGTGGAAGGCCAAAAGTAGACTTGAGGCAAGTCTGTCCATGCAGGGTAATGTCTTCTGTTTGCATAGCATGAAGACCATGCAAGTTTAATGTACAACATTCCACTAATGATTTGAATAGTGCATAGAAAATGCAATATCTGGGGGTGGGAGAGAAAGAGAGAAAGAAACAAAGAGAGAAAGGAAGGAAGGAAAGAGAAAAAGAGAAAGGAAGGCAGGCAGGCAGGAAGGAAGGCAGGAAGGAAAGAAGAAAGAGAGAGAAAAAGAGAGAAAGGAAAAGTGAAGAAAGAAAGGAAGAAAGAAAGGAAGAAAGAAAGGAAGGAAGAAAGGAAGGAAGAAATTCTGGTCTTACGTAATAGTGAGAAAATTTACAGTGGGTTAAAATTCCACAGTTTTGACTCCAGTGCTGCTGAATGTATTAAAACTAGTGGGAACCACAACCACAGCTTTCATCAAAACTATCAGCAAAGCAAAGCAAAATGGTGGTAAAAATAGCTACATTCATAGACATCTTGTCTACCCTGTGGCTCACATCAATGGAGGTTCTTTTCTTATTTGCACACTTCCGCAAATCAGAACTATAGCATGGACATGAGATATTTTACAACCATATTAGAAAGGCCAACCACTTCTTAGGATGGTACATTTCTAGAGTTTAGACAAGGCTTAAGGAATTGAACTAACAATGAAAATTTATCCCTGGTTGATCATAAAACTTCTGAATTGGTACCAAAGAGTTCTGTCTGATCTGCTATACTCCTCGCTTTTATTTCCAACTTATTCAATGGAACCTCTTGCTGCAAGAGATTCATACATTTTTCTGTGTGTGGTTCACCTTAGTGTGACTCAGTTGAGAGTTTTATGTGAGTAAAACCTACAGGAAGATGGTTTACCCTTATAATAGTGTCAGTTCCTACAGCCATCACAAAAATTAGAAAGATTAAAAATGTATAGGTATCTTAGTTTTCGCTCATAGGTCCTGCCACTCTGGGAAGATCTTGACAACTAAACATACAAAAAGTTTCAATGACTATAGGTCAGTGGAAGTCTGATGATTAGAGAAAAAAAAATTATGAAAAAAAATACCTTCCTAAACTTGCACAGATACCTAAATTTCTTTAAGAAAAATGTGCAGCTGTATTTGCCTCATTACCATTTTCACAAAGGCAAAATGCTATTCAGCTCCTCAGATGAAAATAACTTCATGGCCACCACATAAAACATTTATTCCATTTTATTCCAATTGCTCCAATTTCTGAGAAACGGAGGTTGAAACTTTCTCTTTTGTAACAATAGGAAAGGATTTTGAGTAGAGATTTTCCCACTAAGTTGTCCAGAGTCTTTAATAAGTTAGTATATCTTGTCTGCTTATATAATATACTGAACTATATTTTCCATGGTGTACTCTTCAAATGTCAGGTTAGTTCTGTGTTGTGCAACTAGAAGAAAGATTAAGAAGCAAAATCAGTCCACAAAAGATAGCTGGTTACCTCTACTTTCATGTGAAGTTCATCTGCTTCAAGCACTAGAAACACCATCATATCTCAACTCTCAGCCCAGGATCTGTTTGGATTCCCCCACCAAAGTGGAGAGCTTTTGCTCCTTTCACAAGGAGATGGTTTGTCAGTGGACTTTTACTTAGATACTGCTGTTGTCTTGGTTATTTTTCTTATAAGAACAACAACCAAGATCAATGCTACTAAGAATTTTACGAAGATGAATGATGCAGGCAAGTCTTACAACACAAACTATCATTTGGCACTAATGGTGCAAAGGACATTTGTGGGCAGTGTGAGGAGCTGCAGTGGACTTTTTGGCACCCTAACAATATACATACATTCCTCGCAGGTGTCCCCCTTTCATCCCTCTTTCATTTGTAGGACTCTTCTAAGCTAAGACAACTATCAGGCTCCATACCTCTGTCCTGGGTGGGAGGAATAAGATATTTACCTCTACCTGTCTCTCTGGGGAGTCCGTGGTGAAGGTGAAGTGAGACCAGTAGCTGAGGTGAGACCAGAGCAGAAAGATGCAGTCTCCCCGGTGGCGGAAACCTGTGAGCTCCACCATCAGTAGGGTAGCACACATCAATACAGTAATACAATTATCATTAATACAAGCTGGCGATGAGGCCTCAACAGCACTCTGTCATTCTGTGCTGTCCATCACATACACTGTCACCCTGCTCCCACCTCCTCTCAGGACAGGACTCATGTGCCAGTTGAATACATACTTTTTCTCCCCTTTAAAATCCTGCTTTCTCTTCTCACTTCAGAGCAGTAACAACTTCAAAGGATTTACACAAGAGACACCAATGAGAGGCTCTGGTTGAAGCTGCTGACTTCAGCAAAGACACCGAAAGTCTTAAGGCTTAACTTCTCTGTGCTAATACATTAATGATAATTCAATATTTGCAGCGTGAAAGCTTGAGCCTCTTTTTTTTTTTAAAGAAAACAACACATATTGTGCATCAAAGGTTAATACTAAAATTTTTCAAGACTAATTGCAGCTATGTGTTATCAATAAAACTATACAAATTTAAGGGTCTTTTTGTAATATTTTATGACCAGTAGGAGAAAGGGCCAAATTCTGCTTGCTTTGTGGCAGCCAATGTTCTTCTTAAAGTTAGCAAAACATATTAGCAAAACTCAAAGGGTTGCTAGTAGGCAAAACAGCTCCTTTGTAAACTGTATACCTGCTGGAGTGTTTGACTTACCTGAGCACTCCAGAAAAATGCGAATTGAGAAGCTTTGCAGTAGGAGCACTCCCTGCCCTCCCACAGAGGCAGCGTGACTTAGAGGCAGCAATGCGCCTTCCACTACATCGTTCTCAACTGTAGTGCAGTAGCTGTAGAGGAAAAAATTTATTTCCTGTTCCTTTGGTTGACAGACTTTCAGTCACAGCTGCCAGAAATAACTGGAAGTGTTATGGTGATTTCAGATGCAGCCCCACAGTCACAGTATCAGTTGGCACGAACTCACATAGTCACCTATCATCACCCCATAGTCCTCTTCTTTGTGATAATAATAAGCAAAGACTTGGCAAGTGAGGAAGGAGGCTCCAGAACTGAGAAAGCTGGAGATGGTCTTGTCTCCATCACCATTTATCTGAGTGACTTTGCCTAAGTGACAGTGTCTATCACTGCACTGAGGTACGCAGGAGCATCAGGGGAGAGGCTACCTGAGACTGTACATTTCTACAAAAGGGTAGTTGCAGTACTATTTTAGGTGTCTCAGTTAAGCATCTAAAATAGCTGAAATTAATTCAGACATTAGTGGGCATAGACAGATCTCCCTCACTCACTGTTTGTTGCTAATACTTAAAACATAGAGAATAAAACTTCACTACCTCAAAGGGGAACTGTGCGTATACCTACAAGAAGGATGGTGACATGTTTAGAGACTGCAGTATTAGAGACTACAATTAAGTGGGTACTTATCTTTACTTAGCTGTGTTGCCATCAGCGGCAAAGCAGAAGAAAATGATTAGTTCCCTCTTTTTTTCATAATCTCTGCTTTAATTCAAGTTGGTCCTTTTTTTCCCCCCCTGACAGGAAGATTTCTTTTCCCCTTTTCTTTCAAAGCTTCCTCAAGACAATAAGAGTGTCACAGATCACACTGGGCAGAATTCAAATTGGGGTCTCTGAGATGCTGCAGGTGGCATTTAAACTTTGATTATCAGCTTGTCCAACTTCTGTTATTCTTTACTTCACAGCAGGTGAAAGGAAAGTAGTCTGAGTAAAAAGTGCTTTGTGCAAAATATTTCATAAAATCCCTTGTACAATTACATGATGAATTTTCCTATATTGACTCTGTTCTGGACCAGGCAATGACTGCTTTGCAAATGGACATTTCCAATATTTGGGAGGAAGAGGCTCCTTGCAAAAGGCTTGTGTTAGAGTTCCATGTTTGAAAGCTAATTACTAGTCATAGGTTAATAATTCATTAAAAAAATCATATTTGCTGAATATACCTATCCATTCATGGACTTTTTCTGTACAAACTGATTTTGTCAAATATATTCATTATTTAAAAAAGCATTAATTATTCTGCAAGTTCTTGGACAGCACGTAGATTATGCATTGTTCATCTTTACCTAATTCTCAATACATTTTGAGGTGTGAAATTGTGGTTACGTGATATACATTCCTGTGTCCTGGCTATATTAGAATCAGCTTATTTAAACAAATGCTTGCAATTCCTCTCTCATTCTGTAGATATTCTGTGGTCTGTCTGTCTATATATTTGCTATATAACAACTAAAAACAACTACAAAAAGGCTTGAACTTAATTGAACTCTCCCCAGCACAGAAGACTGCAATTTTTTTGTTTACTGCAGAACTGACATAAGGATCATAACATTAAGTCTTTAAAGAGAAAGGAGATAGCACCCAGTCAATATAAGTCAGAGGGTGAACAGCAAATGTCTTTATCTGATTATGAATTTCACTACAGAGAGGAAAAAGAAGCAGAAAACATTTTATTTTCACCTGCATTTTTTTGTGGTCTTGTCAAGATTTACTTCCAGCTCTGGCAAAACAAATAATAATCCCACTTCAGCCTTGTACAGTTTGATATATAACTTCAAAACATTGGCTCTGTTCTCTTACAAAAGTATGAAGGAAATAATTTTCTAACACAGACATTATATGATGTTCATATAACCATCCACAATCCAAGTTTCTGAATAGAAATCTAAAAGTGCATGTCCAAGGTTTCCGTAGCATAGAGATCTTTAAACTGTGCTTAATAATAAAATTTTAAAGAATCCTCAATTACTTTCATAGCAATATGGAGGAATGCACCAATGAGCTTTTCTGAAATTGGAATTAACTTTGAGACACTCACAAAGTGAGTAGACATTACCTGGGGAAATTTTACTGAAATGAAGATGACATGATAATGTCATCTTTCCAGTAAATGAAATCACCTGTGTCATTAGAAAAATACATGCTTTTGTGTTGAGCAGCTTTCTGATGTTATCTGTACAATACAAAAACCTACTTTTTCCTTACTTAAAAGAGAACAGATAATTCTTCTTCTTGGCTCATTTATGTACCATGAATCATATCCTATTTGCTATACAAAGTTACAGTTCAGGGAAGGGGCAGACAGCAAGACAAGAAGAGTAGGAAATGATCCAAATAATCATTAGTTAGTCCCTGGCTGGAAAAATCAGAAATGTAAAAAGGATCAGTTTCATAAGCTAAAAACTGTAGACCACATAGTGCCAGAGAACTCCTGCTGTTTCATGAAAAGCTAGCAGACCCTGTGGACATAGAGCTATCAGCACTTATGATTATGTTCTTTGCAAGCAGTGACACACCAACAATTCTAGAGAAAAATGGTAATGGCAAGCGAGTACATGTATCATACAGCCCAGCTGCATTTGTCTGTAAGTCACACTTATCTAGAGGAAAGGATATAAGTACCTCCTCTAAGTGCTATTAGCCCACAAGAGCCTAGGACACAATAAAAGGGCATCATCCTCACCTTTCAGGATGAGTTCACAGAATCACAGAATATGTTGAATTGAAAGGGACCCACAAGGATCATCAAGTCGAACTCTTGGTCCTGCACAGTACCATCCCCAAGTCACACCATGTGCCTGAGAGTATTGCTCAAATGCTTCTTGAAATCTGTCAGGCTTTGTACTGTGACCACTGCCATGGGGAGCCTGTTCCAGTGCCCAACCACCATCAGGGTGAGGAACCTTTTTCTAATATCCAACCTAAACCTCCCCTGACACAACTTCAGGTCATTCCCTTGGGCCCTGTCACTGGTTTCCACAGAGAAAAGATCAGTACTTGTCCCTTCCCTCACAAGGAAGTTGTAGACTGCAGTGAGCTCTCCCCTCAGTCTCCTCTTCTCCAGGCTGAACAGACCAAGTGACCTCAGACACTCCTTATACGGCTTCCCCTCAAGGCCCTTCACTGTCTTCATTGCCTTCCTTTGGACACTCTCTAATAGCTTAGTATTTTTCTTATATTGTGGTTCCCAAAACTGCACACAATATTCCAGGTGAGGCCGTCCCAGTGCAGAGCAGAGTGGGACAATCCCCTCCCTCTACTGGCTGTCGATGCTTTTCCTGATGCCCCCCTGGGCATTCTGGCTGCCAGAGCATTGTTGACTCATACTCAACTTGCCATTGACCAGGACCCCAGGTCCCTTTCCATGGCACTGCTTTCCAGCATTTCATCCCACAGCACTTTCCCTCGATGAACTTCATATGATTGGTGAATGCCCAGTACTCTAATTTGTCAAGGTCTCTCTGTAGGGCCTCCCTGCTTTCAGGGGAGTCAAGAGCTCCTCCCAGTTTTTTGTCATCTGCAAACTTGCTTAGTATCCCTTCCAGTCGTACATCCCAGTCATTTATGAAGAGGTTGAAGAGCACAGGGCCTAATATGGAGCCCTGTGGAACCCCAACTAGTGACAGGTCACCAGTGTGATGTTACCCCATTCAAGTATTACCCTCTGTGCTCGAGCCATGAGCCAACTGCTCACCCACCACATGATGTATTTATCCAGATGTGGTCTGGACATTTCATCCAGGAGGATCCTGTGACAGACAGTATCGAAGGCTTATTGAAATCCAAAAAGCTTACATCACTGGCTTCCCCGATCAACTACATGGGCTACCTTGTTATAGAAGGAAATCAGGTTTGATAAGCAGGACTTTCCTTTCCTGAAGGAATCTTGGCTTTGACCAATGACTGCATTGTCTTTCAAGTGTTTTTTTAATACTTCCCAGAATAATCTTCTCCATAACTTTATCAGGCACTGAAGTGAGACTGACAGGCCTGTAGTTTCCAGGGTCCTACTTCTTGCCCTTCTGAGTTGCAGGCAATGTCGGTAGAAAAGGCCATGACTGAAAGTTCTTTGACATTTTTTTCAGTGCATACTATTGGCAACGTAAAACACCTGTACCTAAATTGTTCTAGTGCATCTGCCTGTTTCTGAAATTACTGTTGAGATGCAGCATTAATGGTTTTGAGTAGGAGTGAGTAGTGCTACGTAGCAAGATTTAGAGCTTGCATACAGTTTATGAAGAACATAGAACCATAAGCCCCAAAAATGCTGAACAGCTGAGCAAATTAAGTCTGTGTCTACAAAGAGATTGAAGTGTTGTACTGTGCTGCAGTGAGGAAGGAGATTTTACAAACTGGATACGAAGAGAGATTTTTTTCTGGCTAAAGACAGCTAACAGGATTCTAGGCTCAAATCAGCTACAAGCTTGCTCAACTAAAAAGCATTTAAAGAGGAACTGTGCATCATCAAAAAGAGAAGCTAAAAAATGCGAAGAACAGAAAGTTTTTTGCTACTGTAGGGCAACACTTGTTCACAAGCAGAGTAGCCTGATGTTGTCTTTGCTGAGGATAAATGCACTGCAAACTGGAGCATGGAGATGTGTATATGTGTATGTACATATATACACTTTTTAAGGAATTGTGGATTCCCAGAAAAGTATCAGAGCAAGCAGATTTTAAGCTGATAACAATGAAAGGAGTAATAACCAACCCTGATCAAGAAAAAATTTTTTTTTTTTTTTTTTTTTTTTTTTTTTTATGACAAATCAACAGGTTTTGACCTTATAGGAAAAGTAGACTCGGTCTATCTTGACTTCAGTGTACTTTGACTCAGTTGTTTACAGGTTATTTTGTGAACAAACTAGGGAGATATCAGGGGTGAAACAGTTACTAGATGGGGAACCTTATTGCAAGAGTGATTATAAACTGCCTACTCTCAAATCTGAGTTTCTGTCTAAAGTCAGGTACTGGTCCTTTTTTTATTAGAGACTTCAACAAAAGAATAGGAAATGTATTCATTGAGTCTTCAGATTAAGCCAGCTGGATAGGAATGCAACATGTTGGAGGTCACAGTTAAATTTTAAGATTGATAAACCATTCAGGGAAAGAAATCAACACATGAATCAGTAAAGAAAACTGCAGACTTACACCCTGTATGGAATTAATCGTATAGTAGATGGAGAATGATCTGTGATTTTAGTGTATTATGAAATGACAAAAAGTCAAATTTTAGGAATAAATTTGTGTGAGTATTAAGAAACTTACTACTTAAATAATCAGATTTTAAAGCAGTCTCCCAGATGGAAGAATGAGATAAAAAATAACATTCTGTTACTCATTTAACCTATTTCAGTCGACTCAATAGTTAAATGAAAATAGCAATATTAACTTAGCCAATCAGAATATCATGTGGTTTATACATGTTAATCTTTCAACACTACTTGATCAAGAATATTTCTAAATATTCTGACCCATTATATAATGTGATATATAGATGTATATATATGTTATGTATAGTTACAGCTCTGTGATCACCTGTCATAACTCATGGTGTAACTCACTCCTAATACACTGTGTAGACTCCTTGTCTTAGTGGTTGTTCTAAGTTTCTTCTAAAACATAGGTTCTTTCTTATTTTAGTTTTTTACTTGCTGCACCTTCTTCCTTCATTACAAAGAATTTGAGATTGAAGTTTCTTTATTGTATGATATGTATTTTGTCTGAGGCACTGGGTCTGATTTTGACGTCTCTTCCACTTCAGAGTGATCTCTCAACTAAACGATAAACAGGGCTATAAATCTGAATGTATGAATTAGCCACAGGGATTTTAAATAGACTTTTTGACCTACGACTGTAAAATTCTATGTATTGTTATACACCTCTCTGTGGGACCGTTTGATCACTTTATTATTTATAGATTAAAGAACATTGTTGCTAATTAATACTGTTCTAATTGTTGGCAGTGTATACGTGCTTGCTTTGATGTTTTTTTGATCCTGTATTTTGGGGATTTCACTTACTACTTTTTTTTTGGATGATTTGGGATTTTGGAACCTGCATTTTCAAGTCCTTGTTTCATTTTCTTATTACTGAGGTCTCCTCTTTTCTAACTTCTTTGCTTCTCATCATGCAATTCCTTTTTCTTTTTAATCGAATCTTATGAAATGGGGCAGCCCCAATTAATTCCTCAACACCACACAAGTAGATTCATTTTTCATTGTCTTTTGAAAAAATGTATTAGTACAAAGGTTAATATTTAGTTACCTATATCACATTAGCCTTGTATTGTAGCTTGTTAAGAGGAATGCAGTTAACGCAATACAGTGCTTGCAAGCTAATCATTAAAGGCAAGCTAGCAGTCTGCTAACATTTAAGTTGGTTCCTCTGATAAAGTAGTTTTCCTACAGTCTCTTGGATGCACACTTTTCATATTCTCAGTGAATAGAGGCACGAAATAGGAATTTCTCTCTGACTCTCTGCCAGATGAGCATTTGAGTACTTAAGGTCAGACTGCATGATTAAATCAGTTCCTGCTGACCTTAAAAACTGTGAATGATTCAATCAAAAATCCCAGGTTTTGAATGCCTTGAATAGAAACCTTTGAGCTTAGAATTTTACTAAGATGTTATTAAGATGTATACTTATTACACAGACTTTGCATGACAATTTATACCTATTAAGTAATGTGTTTCACTAATTCATTTTGACCAACACAAGTCAATTGAAATGTTGTTGGCAGCTTTGTTTCTTTTTTTTTTTCTTTAATGGTCAGCAGAAATTTAAGTTTTTCAACAGAAAAAACCCCTTACTTCTCATTTCATGATAAAATTCTACACCTACCATCCAGTAGCAGAATTCATACTCACCACAAACACTTTTAATTTTTTGCACATAGAAAGAATGTGATACCACATTTTTAAAAGTACAAAAATAATTGTACATAATGTCTCAAACAGGAATATTACAAGGCATTAAGCAGTCAACTACAGTTAAATTATAATTAGTTCCATTGTGAGTTTCAGCTTCAAAGAAACCTAAAACTTCTAAGAAAAAATTCAGCTGACTCTACCAAGCTTTGCCTATATGCTATGGCCTAGATCCACTAAAAGAATTAGGAGCCTAACAGCCATTGTAAACATTTAAGTCCAAAATGTAGATCTTCAAAGCCCCAGCTGAGCTACTGTCTCACCCCAGGGAAGATGGTTGTCTTCCCATGGCACCTAAGTTTCTGCTAATAATGCTCTCTAGATACATAAGACTACATCCAGAAAGGTAGGTAGGTGTCTCCAGCAGGAATTAGAGAAAGAATTATTTGTCTGTATGTCAAACTTTAAACCTGAAAAGCTCCATTAAGATATCACCTGACCTCGCAGGCACTGATCACACTCCGTGAAAGTTTCTGCAGGAAACATAAAGCTTCTGTCTCTGCAAGTGTCTGGTGTGACTCAGTTTTGATCTTTGTCTTAGCTCATGGTTATGTATAATCAGCATCCATAAACTTGCTTTTCACTAGTTAAATTTTCTGAGGTCATGTCTTCACTGCTAGCTAAGAGGTAAAAGGAATGACTCTGTGCATAGTCCACACAGTATTATTAGTAACATCCCTGGGCTCTGCTTTGGACAACTCCTAGTACCTTTCCATCAGCACATGGTTCCGGAGTCAGCCTGCACACTCTCAAACAGCAGTGAAGGCAATGCTGCACTAGGTCAAGGAGAGAGTTGGAAGCTGAGGCAAAATGCTTGCAGTGGTATCTTGTGGGGCTGCCTGTGCAGCACACTGGATTTCACAGAAAACATTTTGGAATCCTATCTCATCTCACACTGCATACAGAGTTAGGGGATTTAACTCACACCTGGGGATCCCATGAAAGAGAAGAGTCACAGAGTGTTAGGTGGAGGTCCATCTAACTACATTTGATTTGCCATTTGACAAAACAAAAGTTCTGTATTCTCTCATCCCCTGAAACTCTGCTCAGTTTCTATCAAGCATAAAAATCAAGTCAAGGACAATCTGAAAAACTTTAATGAGTCTCTAAGATAGGCAGAATTCATGTGGGTTTGACTTTTATTTCCTTTGCATGGATCTGCAGATGATCTGCAGAAACAGTGGAAATAGTGAAAGATACAGAAGAGATATCAAGTGCAAAGGATGAAGTCATAATCTCAGAGAACAAAATGTAGAAACCTCCCTGAAAGATCCAGAATTTCATTTCCATTTTCATAGACCTTCCTCACCATGTCAGCTTGCATACTATCTTCTCATTCTAGAAATCTGTGCTCAACTTTTTTTTTCCAGGAATTTTTGTGGGGTGCATCTACTCAGACTTAAATTGCCAAAATAGTTTTTAAAGTACTCCTCCATTTGATTTAGTCCATGAGGAAAACACAAAAGCCCTTCATTTCTGTGGGAAGTGAGAGTGTAGAACACAGCAAAGAGTCCCATGACAATGAACAGTATTAATGATTAATGTTCTCGCCTGCAAAAATTGTCTCTAATTTTCACTCCTTTAAGTCTAGAAAGTCAGTTTAAATTAAATACTTTCATTTTATTTTTGGTTTAGGAGAAAATGGCTTGCTTATCTTTTAGTGGGGTACTCTGCTGATTATGCTCTAACAGAAATGGAATTTAACATTTTTTTAGTATTATACATTAACTCACTGACACCAGCAGTTCCTCCAAAAAATGGCAAAAGTTTGATCCTTTTCCAAGATGCCAGAGTTAATAAATGCAGGGACTCTGGCTGAACTCTAGCCCCACTGAAGCTTATAAGAAAACTGTTAGAGAGGTTAATAAGAGCAAAGCTATGACAGTGTTGAAGGCACTTGCAGATCCCTTATTACTTACACAACATTCTCATTTAGTTGATTTTGCTTATAAAAATGGAATATTATTTTAATATTTTAAACTTTAAGAAATAAAGCTCAAGTTTCCAATACAGTAAAAATCATACACCACTGCTTCATCTCTTCTGCTTACATAAGATTCCTCATATTTATAGTCTTGATATAATTTGGAGAATTCTCAGAATGGCTTAAATTAAAATCTTTCACATTTTAATTTTTTTAAGTAAAGAGGAATGCACAGGCTTTTCTAGGCTAAACCTTGTAACTAATAAAACATCAAAGAAAGATGATGAAAGAGATACAAAGATAGTATATGTAAATGCTACCAAGTGATCGTAGGTTATAAGAGGAATTTAGTATAGCAAAGATTTGGAATTGCCAATTGAGATTTAAAAAAATGAACCACTAAAATCTTACCTCTAGATACACTAAGGAGCTTTAACTATGTATTTCCCTCTAGAATCCTTGGAAGTTGCCTAAATACACCTCTGCTTCGCTTTCTAAATTTAAGGCTGGTGCGCACTTCCCTGCATACGCTCTGACAAAGGTGGCCCAGAGTCGCCTCTGTGGTGTGTTCCTTCCACTGATGGGTCCCCAAAAGGCTGTCTCCAGTGGCACTGTATGAGGCTCATGTTCAGCCAAGGTAGCCAGGTACCAAGAGCTTCTGTGTTTCTGGAGATTCTCCATCTGCCCCTGAGCTCATGGGGAAAATCAGCAGAAATCTGCTGAGGGTAAACTGAGTAACTTCCATCTCTGCTGTGTGATTGCACTGATTCAAGTCCTCCACTGTTAGGCAGTCATCAATCATTTTTCCACCTCACTTATGGCCAAATTCCACTCTCAGATGTGCATTCACAAATCCCGTTGACGTCAGCAGTTAGCGGTTTACCAAAGGAGAAGAATTTAACTCTTCATATAGTTTTCTCCACTTTCTGAAGGTCCTTTTTGCCTTACCTGAGGCAATAATTTTTCCCCTAGATTTGTATTTAAATTTAAATGTCATAAAACATTAAAAAGGCTGACATTGCCATCTCATTGAGCTGATAAAAACTTTTTAAAGCTGATGGTGATCCCTTGCATTCCTGTTTTCATTTGTAAGATACCATGATAAAGAACAGGGTATGCTGGCAAACTTTGATTTACAGAAAGGTCATCTCATGTCTTGAGACTTGCTAAAAAAGAAACAGGGAAAAGAGTCTGTTTAAAAGAAAAAAAAAAGATAAACATTCTTGATTTCAGGGTACCTCGCTATAAGATCTCAAGTCATCTAAAGGGCCATGTCATTAGGCAATAGGCTGTTTTTTAAAAATACAGGTTAATTTTATGTGTCTGATGTGGGCTAGGGACTAAATGATCTTCCTGAACATTTACTTCTTTGGTGTATTATTGAGGGCTAGGATGCTCCCTGGTGAGACCATTGGTGTTTTAGAGACAAATCAGTCAGTCCTGAGAGTCACAATTTTGTTTTGTTGGAGTCTTTCTTCTCAAGCTAGAAATGAAAATGTTCTTTATTTTCAAAAGTCTCCTGTCAAGCTTTTAAGTTCACTCTCAACAGTGCGATTTATTGCTGATTCAACAATTTCAAACAAAATTTGGAACTTACTCTGGGATGTGTGGCTGAAGTGGGAAGATGTTGCTAATCTTCAGGCCTCAGCTATTCCTACCAAGTAGCATTACTGGCTGGTAAAATGTAATCCTGCAGAACTGGGTCACCATGACAAGTCAGTCTTTCTCTAGGATGTCCTGCAAATTCTCAGAGGTCACAAAGTGTTTCATGGGCCATCACCAGTCTCTGGGAAGAAGAAAAGGAAGGGAACAAAAGGAGAAGAAAAATAAGGATTTGGTCATTCACAGCTCCCTTCAAGAATCTCGATTTCTTCTCTTCCAACACAACTTTCTATTAGCTGAACCTGATTCAGGGCCAACTGCTGAAGCCTCACACTGTAGGCTGCAGCTTAGCTGCACAGTAGTATCTTTACATCTGTGCCAGCTAGGGTTATTACTGAGTTTTATAACTTCTGCTATAAATAAAGCCTTGTCATCTAAGCATTCAATTTAAATACCTCTCAGTTATTTTTGAACACTGGAAGTTAATAATAAATATCATCTTTGTTTTCTAATTTTTTTACTGAGTTGATTTAAATGCTCTTGACAGCTCCAATCCAATCCTCCCATCCAAGCTGACAAGCATGACATGCATCTCTGCATACAAGCTCTCAATTATGCATAATCCAATGTTTTCTAGGGTTTTAATTGAATCACTAGTCTCAAACTTGTTATTTTTAATTTACAACATTTGATTTCTGACACCGGCCCCTCTATGTCATAAATTATGCAGGCAAGAGCCTTAGTTGTGTGGGTGATTAAAAAAAACTAATTAGGCATGATTAAAAAAAAATAAAACAGAGACCTCTTAAATATGTGCATGTTACCATGTAAGAGAGGCTTATTTCACTGGAAATGCCTGGGTGATTTTTTTTTTTAAGAGATTATGTTCAGTTCAGTACAATTTGATTGATTTTGACAGAAATGAAAGAAAATGTAGGATTTTTTCTTCCTGCATATATACCAGAAATTGCATTACATGCCCGTTGATGTGAATTTCTCCCACAGCTCATTGAATGTAATTTTGTTAAGTGGGCAGGAAAATGAATATGAAGAAAACTGAATAGAATCCAACATTTTCCTTGGCACCAGTAGCAAAGTGAGACATGGCATATATAGATATAAATATATGTATATATACACGTGAGGTACAATTAGAGGTATTAACCTTTTACGTCTCAGTTAATAACAGCAAGAAGGAAAATGCACAGAATGTTAAACACCACTGAAAGGTAGATAGCAGAGGAATGATGTGCCTGCAAAGGCTATACCACTACAGAAGTAAATTAAAGGAAAAGAATTATTTTCTCTTAAATGAATTAAAGAAGTTACAAATGTACTTGCTACATGAACTTGCAGATGGTTATCATTATTATTCACTAACAGCTTAAATCTGGCTATATTAAATACACTCTGTCAAAAAGAACATAATCTCACCACTTTTTAGCATGTTCTTATTCCAAAAATCCTGCAAAAAAATGAAGAAGAAACATTACTTCCCACCAGCTGTGCTACAGGATCTTTTTGCTCTGAGCCTTAAGGGTGTGCACGATGGACGTACACAGTACAGCTGCTCTATCCTGCTAAATCAGGCTAAGAATGGACTAGGGAGTTGCTTCATCACAAACTTTCAGTTCAGGGAAGAATTTAAACTTATACTCGATGTTGGAGTGGTACGTAGCTCTATGCTGCTCTTCCACTCACATATAATCGTATGTTTATACAGTTTGCTGGATTAGGACCAAAGACTCAGATGGAGGTGCCTGAGGAAGAGCTGGCAGATTTGTTAGTCCTAACACCCTTAACAGTTTTAAAAATTCATGGTGCTGATTGAAAATCCAGGATGATCAGCTGACCCTCAACAAAATTCACTGTGAATTCTGAATCTGAGATGATGTTTCACCTGCATCCAGACAGAAGGAAGGCATTGCACAACAACAGGGGTCTTTTCAACTACTTATGTTCCCAGAAACATGTCATTTAATAGCTCTTATCCATGCCCCATCAGAAGAAAGACAAGAAGGTTGGAAAGGTCTGAGGGGGGACCAAAATGAAGGCTGAGCCCTCATTATTTTTCTGCAGTGGACAAAGCTACTTTGGCTGTTCTTTACTAACGTTTGTAAGACCACCAATAAGCAGAAGCTGCTAAGCAAACGCAAGAGAAAAATCCACCCCTCCAGTTCAGCCATCCTGGAGTGCCACTATGGGACAGAAGGGTCCTGAGGGAATGTGACAAGTAGGAGCTGTGGAGCATCACAGTTCTCAGCACATCATCTTCATGAGTTGTCCTCAGCTGCTGTCTGCTGCTTCAAATGTTTAAGGGAGACACTGTAATGCAAAGCTGGTTGCATTTTTTTTTAAAATTCAAGATGCTTGCTAATAAGTTATAAAGAAAAGCTTAAATGTTTATCAATATATTTGAACTGATACCCAAATAGCTTTTGTTTGGATCAAGAAATATGAGTATTTGGACATGTAAGAGAAGAGGTCTGAATTCTCTTCAAAGTGAACCTCTTGCAAGTCCTGAGAAAGACTTGGAATGTGCCTGACAATGGAATTGGTGATAAACTGAGAACAGGATGATACCGTGATTAAATGTTTCATCTTTTCCTTCCTGAAGGCCTGTCTGAACTGGCCAGAGATCTGTTTTAAAAATTGGAAAACACTTCTATTTCCTAAGAAGAAATTGGGGTAAAAATCTAAGGCCTATCTGCAATCTCAAATGTTAGAAGAGATACAAAACTACAAATACTGAAGGTAGAATAGATACGCTATAATCCTATTCACATGTTTTCATACCTATGCTCTAAATTTAAATTGTGTTCAGTTACTGTGCACAGTCCAAAAAGCTCTACTAGGAATGCTCAATACTTTTGCAAATCCAAATTCTATTTAAAGAGGATCCTCTAACATAAATAGGTCTAACCAAAATGTTTATTTTTTACCTACAAAATCTAAGGTTTCACTCAACAGAGAGAAGGTATGTTGCAGAAGGGGTAATTAGAGATGAAACCATGAATTTTCAAAAAGCTCTTCAACCATTGTGGTCAAAGCAGTTATAAATCTTCTGTGGCCTGTATTATAGCTTTGTATTAGTGCACAGGGATAAGTGAAATAGGCAAGGGAGAAACAGCTTCCTTCTCTTGAGTAGCTTGCTCTCAAAGACTTAACAAAACAAAAATAAAACAGTAGAACTGCTATAAAATAATGGAGTGAAGAATTTGAGAGTGGCCATAATTATTTTAAAACAGTCTTCAGCCAGAAAGCTCCTAAAATAAAAAACAAAACTTAAAACAAACCAAGGTTTAAGATAGCATCAGCTTCAATGCTTTAATATAATAAGTAAACCCACATCATCCAAAGATCTTAAGAAATCTGTCAGGTACTTTAAACTTTAAATTAGATAGGTTTGTAATTGCAAAGAGTCTTCCTTAGTTTAATTCTTGTAATAATTAGAAACCTTTCTCTAATTTCTCTGTGGACTCTTTCTAAACAAATGTTCTGTTTCCTACTTTTCCCTTCAGCATAAATAACTCTTCTCCCTCTCTTGTCATTACTGTTCAGATATACTTTAGAATAGCTGTCCTATTTTCTCACAGTTTTGCTTTTGCCAAATTTGGCTACTCTGTTCCTCCTTCTTTGGCTGAAACAAGTATTCAAATGACCTAACCTACATCATCTCTGCTCTCTTATATATGCCCTAATATAAACTCATATATATACAAATAAGTGTCTACATATACATAGGTGGATGAGACGCTGGACACGAGCTGGCAGTGTGATCTCACGGCCCAGAAAGCCAATTGTATCCTGGGCTGCATCAAAAGCAGTGTGGCCAGCAGGACCAGGGAAGTGATTCTGCTCCTCTATTCTGCTCTGGTGAGACCCCACCTGGAGCGCTGAATCTAGCTCTGGGATCCTCAGTACAGGAAACACAAGTACAACAGGTGGGCCACCAAGATGATTAGAGGATTGGGACACCTCTCCTATGAGAAAAAGCTAAGAGAATTGGAATTGTTCAGCCTGGAAAAGCGGAGGTTACCTAATTGTGGTCCTCCAGTAGGTCCTCCTGAAGGGAGCCTACAAGAAAGATAAAGAGAAATTTTTTACAAGGACATGTAGTGACAGGAAAAGGGGGAATGGCTTCAAACTGAAAGAGAGTAGATTTAGATTAGATATTAAGAAGAAATTCTTTAATCTGGGAATGGTGTTAAGATCCAGTTACTAAAATTTTTAGAGAGATGTCTCTGCCCAAATTAAGGTGCAAGCAAGACCATATGCCTGCAGTCAATAGTATGGATTTTATTTCACACTAAAAGTGAAGTAGAGATTGAAAGAAATAGGAAAAAGGGGGAGTGGAGGGCGGGAGATAGAGAGCAACAGAGAGACAGATTAAGTAGAAAACACACCACTCATAGATCTCAGCAGCATCCCATTGGTCTCCTTCTTCTGGTCTTCTCAGTGGTGGGGATCCTTTGAAACACAGAGTTCAGTGGATTAATATAGATTCAGGCTAGGTGGGAATGCACAGGTCCCTCCCCGGGGGGGGCGCGGGGAGGAGTAGTTTTACACGGTCTCTTGCAACAGACTCTGGATTTGGGGGTCTCAATTTGATTGAGATGTCTACAGTGTCATTTAATACATCTGAACTGAATTGGTGTTTTTATGATGTGATTCTTCTGATCTCTCCCAGACTTTTACGTGAGTAAATGAGATGTATGACTGAAAAAATGCTTGTTTCTCACTTACTGTAAAAAGAGTATAGTGTGACTAACCCAGATATAAATTGTACATATATGTATTTGGCCAGGATCATCCCACCTAATAACAATCTGGCCTTTCGGTGACAGCCTTCTTCAGGAGTAATGCTTTGGGAGCCCTCTTAAGCTTCCTACTTACTCCCAATGCCTCTTGGGGCATACTCACCCAATTCTCTTTTCAGCTGTTCGTTGTAGTTGGTCAAATCTGTGTCTCATTTCTCAAAGCAAACCTATCTTTAACCATGAGAAAAGAAAATAACACTTTTCTTCAGTTAGCCTAGAACTGAAACTAGGTATTCACTTAGATACTATTTTCCCCTTCCTGCATAGAAAAGGTATTCACCTGAGTGAGAAGCTTTTTAGAAGCCTCTGAATAAAAGCAGATGTTTGTTTGAAGTTCCTGGAACACAGAACCATGTTGGTACTTCCTTGGCAACATAAACTAAAAGGATGCATATGTAAGACAGTCCACATATAATATCCATGTCGTTAACACCTTACATTCAGGTATTATTTCCAGGAGAAAGTATCGTTCTGAAATTCTGTGCCTCCTTGTACACAGCTGATGACAACTGACTGCTGCAAGATAATCAGTTCATATGATAAAGATACAGGTAATGTACATACAGGTAAACAGCTAAACAACACCCACATCCTTTCCCTCACCTTCTAAGTGGGTCACTCATGAGCTCAAAATCAGGCAAATCACTCATGAGACAATTTTACAAAAATTCATGTGTTTCCGAGTGGGCTAAACAATATCATAAATAAAGATTATCCATACCCAAATCTATGAGCTGGAGGCTTCTGAGTGAGACCAGTTCATTCTATCATATTGAATAGTCAGGGCGTGTACATTTCTAGTTATAAGATCGACACCCATTTTTGTGCCACATTTGCTTGTTCGTTATTTTACCCAGGGGACCCCTGGTGGCCTAGCGGTTAAGATGCTGGTCTCTCAGCGCCAAGGCCGCAGGTTCTAATCCCCCGGGTAGATGGAGCTCGTCAGCCCCTAAGGCCATCCATCTAAGAGAAGGTCACTCTAAACAA
>JAWWLV010000001.1:83464395-83562808 GCA_035041135.1 Platyrinchus mystaceus
TAAAAAATCCATTGCGCAGGCTTGAAAGGTAAAAACACCTTTCCCAGATCTTCGTTCGCGAAGACTGGCCACTTATTTATTTTATTATTGGCCACTTATTTTACCCACCTGTTTCATCATGTCTTCAGCTGTTGACCTACTATTATATTCCATACAGAACCTTGTACTTCAGAAGTTTACATTTCCTAGGGCCTTCAGTCAAGCAATGATGTAAATCATATGTGTTCTGGTTTAACTCCAGCCAGCAGCTAAACCTCACCCAGCTCCTCACTCTCACCCCACAGTGAGATGGGGAGGGAATTGGAAGAGCTAGAAAACTCATTTAGTTGAGATAAAAACAGTTTAATAAATAAAGCAGAAGTTGTGCATACAAGCAAAGCAAAACAAGGAATTCATTCACAACTTCCCATGGGCAGTGTGTTGTTCAGCCATCTCCAGGAAAGCAGGGCTCCATCACACACAGTGGTAACTTGGGAAGACGAACACCATCACTCCAAACATCCCCCCTTTCTTTCTTGGTCCCTCCTTTTTATGTGCCGAGCATGATGCCATATGGTCTGGTATATCCCTTTGATCAGCTGGGGTCAGCTGTCTTGGCTGTGTCCCCTCTCAACACATTGTTCACCCCCAGCCTCCTTGGTGGTAGGGTGAGAGGCAGAAAAGGACTTGACTAAAGTCAATTAAAGAAAACATCCCTGTGCTTTCTCCATCCCTAGAAATGTATAAGGCCAGGTTGGATAGAACTCTAAGCAATCTGGTCTAGTGAGAGGTGTCCCTGCCCATGGCAGGAAGGTTGGAATTAAATGATCTTTAAGGTCCCTTCCAACCCAGGCCATTCTATGATTCTGTGATTCTATCTACACTCTTCCAAGCACAAATACAAAACACTGCCCCACACCAGCTGGGTGAAGAAAATTAACTCTATCCCAGCCATAACTACCACAATGGGAAAGAAGTTATTTTCCACTGAAGAATCCAAACAAAACTGTGATCAGATTAGATTTCAACTGAGTGTCTCCAGTTAGCTCTTCTGCATAATTTTGCTCTTGTAAAACTACATTATGGCATTTTATGGTGGAGATAAGGGAGACTGGGTTTGATGCCATGTAAAGAAAATTACTAAGAAAAACATCGAACTTATGTCCATTTCAGGTCTGTTCTCACCTTTACTATGGCACACAAGTCAAATACCATATTTTTTTTAAGCATTGTTTCCACTTTGCCAGGCACTTGTTTGTCTCATGAGCTTTGTGTACAGAATTTGTTCTCTGTATGAGAACATAGGCAAAGAACAGTCATTTCAAGAAAAGAAAAGAGAAAAAGCTTGGCAAATGCAAATAACAATAGCTAAATCTACAAAGGCCAATGAATAATAACTAAAAGACCTTTCTCTGTGTTTCTCCAATGGGAATTTGGGTGCCCACATTGCTGTTACTTGAACATACTGTAGGGCAAAGTCCCTTCTAATGGAGATACTTTAAAGAGAATGCAATCAGTCCTAATAGACATTTCTTTTCTGTGATGAGAAGGAAGACTGTGGAAGCTAAATGGTCTGAATTGCCTGAGTTATTCTGGAATAAATCACCCACAACTCCAGAACTTGTTAGCTGTGTAAACCTGTCAGTCATGATCAGCAAATTGTTAAACATTAGAATACAGAAGAGGATGGCTTTGATACACAAGCCCTTGATATAGGTGCTGCGACTTCAACACCAAAGATGTATGTTTCTGCAAGCATGTGAGATGAAATTTTATACCAAAAAGCCTCCACTATTATTCCTCGAAGACTTCTCAGCAAGGATTAGAATATACATATTTCATGCAAAAATCAGAACATAAAAACCAAAACGGCTCTTATTTATGAGTAGGGAAATTTAAAACCTAGAGCTGCAACCTTTACTTAATGCCAAGGCCATGAAAATGCAATGATCTACAGAAATTCACACTTTCGTCTCTGGGGGCATTGTTACAGGCTCAAAAAAAGTCAAATTGCTGTTACTTGAGCTTGCAAGTAATTTATACCTACCATTTGTCTTATAGTCCTAGCATTTGCCTGCTGTGCTGACCATCTACTCATGGATGTAACTTGTAGCAATCATATTCTTGACACAGCCACCAGAAGAGAAGAATGTGTTATTTCAGAGTATTTGAAATGTCCAGGACTAATCTACCAAGCTAAAACTACAAGCTCATACATTGAAAAAAAGGTATTTTTTTCAAAGTATTATATCATGAGGTATCAAGTAATTTTATGAAAAATTACAACACTACTATGCAGCAAGGAATGCCTGCTCTGATTGTCACTTATTTAATTCCTCCTAGGAGTTAAATATGTATACAAAATCTTTTAAGAAAGAATGTGCCAACACCAGTTCTCCACATTAAATGTAAGCATGAAAGTACACATATTACAAATGTTATTCTTATTATTGCCATTTCTGATATTTTAATGCTTTAAATATTAACCTTTTGCATCCATTTCAATCATAAATAACAGAATATTATTGGTCAGCAAGAATTGAAATATATTTACAACCTAGCCTTATCATTATCAACATACTGCAACACACATTTTTCTGATGTCTTATATATAATTTCCCAGTTTTTGGGAAGGGAAGATTTAAATGAAATATATCATGCAGTGAAATCTACAATTTTCTGTAGCTATGATTTCCCTTTTCATTGCAGCAAAATTGCTGCAAAATTCAAGCAGAAATCTGAATAAGAATTATCTTAGTTAAACAAGGACTATTTATAATCACTCCAACATTTTCAAACCTTTGGCCAAAGGGACAAATGTGTCAGCATCTTTCTTTAAATTTATGTAATAGACCTTAGACAGAAAAAAAAAGAAAAACTCATTAGATCTTCTAGTTAGTCCTGCCAATCTCTGTATCTATTATCTCATCTTGGGAAAGTACTATAGACAGCCTCTGGGTGTTCTATACATATAATTTTGGCAGAATAGAGCCCAAAGCTTTTGTTTTCTTACTACACATCACCAAAATAAACAAACAAAAATCCCTCTGATCTGAAACTAAACAAAAAGAGAACTACAACTAGCTGACCTAAAAAAGATCTGCAGGAGCTGTGTATCAACTGAGTTTTCCACCTTTTCACTATTCATTTCTAACACAAAAGCTGATCTTAGTGAATTTGCAATGATGTCAGTCAGGGAAGTACAGTCCTATTTTTGGCACCAAGAGGAAAGAAGCATTAAACTTTCATATAATAAAATAGCAACATTAGGTTTAGAGAACATAAGAATCAAAATATTCTAATGTTTCCCTAGGTTCAGTTTAATTCATATCTGTGCCATCAGGAAAATAGTAACAAGATCATAGTGTTGTGGAATTGTTTTTGTCTCACTCCTTCCCTTTCCCTGGCAAATTCAGAAAAGAAAATTGCTTCAAATCAAAAACACTAGTATTTCTTCTTTGTTATTCAAATGGAGACTGGGACTGCTGAAAACAATTTATTTCCACATACATTTCAATCATGCAATATCAAATTCTATGAACAAAAAAAAAGAGAGCCAAACCACAACGACTTTACATTTTAAAAGCCTGAATATTTTTATTTGCCATGTGGAATATTGATTTTAATGACTGTCTCAAATTTTTAAGAGATCATAACCCCACTTCATTGTAGCACCAGTGAACCATAATTGTGGCTTAATCTCCTCAAAATGTTTGGACTCATAAGACAAAAAATATACAGATCTTTTGTTTGTAAAGAAGACTCATATTTACACCAATGGGAGCAAAATAAAGTTCTAGTACAGCTAAATTCATTAATTCTTGAATATTAGTTAGATTAAGAAATGTCTGGATTGTACAAAAACTTCTGTCTTTTGCTAATAATATCACGAAAAATATTCTTGTATATTCTGTGCAACACACATGCAGGCACTGCAGTTGAACAAAACAAAGTCATCAATTACAAGTTTCCCTGCTGATAAGCTCTGGAACTGGCAGGGTCTTGCACTGTGATAAAAACTCAGTATGAAATCTGAAAATTAGCTTGGTATTTCATCAGAATCATGTGGCTTCTGTACCATCAAGGGCCAGGTTTCAGACCTGAAGAGCACCTCACTCAGCCAATACAGTTTTTCTTATCATTGAATGAGAAACTCATTCCTTGCTGGCAAAAGCTAAAAAGGCAGTAAGGACCAGCATCCAAAGCCCTGTGAATATAATAGAAAAATACCCACTGGAATGAAGAGCCTGAGGAGAATCCAGCCCTGAGCAATTTACAGTATGTCTCCTGATTCATATTTTAAGTCTAGAAGAGATGGAACGAAAAGTATTAATTGTACATGTATTAGATATGTTTAATATAATTCCAAGGCATATCTTTGATTAAGGTATTGAAAATACATGAAAGCAAAATTAAAGTTATAATAGAAAGCATGTATCCATTTATTTTAGTATATTCATGTGCGTTCACTGATAATACTTTCCTGAAGTTTCCAGACAGGCTTTAATAGAAAACAGTGATAAATGTCCGTTTCTAGACACTCTCCACTGATCTCATACTAAAAAAATTGCAAAACACCAAAATACAAATTTACACCTCCAGTTTAACTGTGTCTTAAGACAACCAGATGTTGGAGCTTCAGTTCACACAGGTTTCTTTTCCACCAAATGTTTCTGAATGGCAATAGCTAACAAAAGTAAAGCAAGTCAGAATGTTTTCTGTTTTCAGATAAGATATGTTTGATTAGGAAATGCTGAAGTTACTACCAAAGGGTTTTACTGTAAACAATTGAAATAATGTTTATAAATTTTGCTACACTAAAAAAAAAAGTCTGTATAGAAAGGATACAATCTTACTTCTATAAACAGTCTGTGACAAAGTTTGGTGAATGTCTCTCCCAACACTGCATATGAAGTTGCATTGTCCATATCAAGGAAGGTCTGATACTAACTGGGTTTCACTAAAAATTATACTTTTCATCCCAACTTGGAAGATTTCTATAAAATTTACAGATCTATTCAGCCAGGTAAATCAAAACTTTTGCCAAAGAATATACCATGTTAGTACCCCCAGTCCGTTCTTCTGAAAACAGAACATGCTATATGTTCTCTAACAGGACGTGCAAGGAGAGTCCCAGCGTGAGAGTTTCACAGTTTACACATGCTTTTATCCTTATAATTAAATACTGGGAAAGAGATAAATCATAATTGCATGTCTTGAAATCAAAGTGAAATCAATTAAGTGAAATTATTTTTGTCCACTCAATAGGTGTGGCAATAATTATAATGTTGCTTAAGATCTTAATACATGGGTAATTTCATTCTGTTGATCCATTACCTTTTGGAATGTCTTAGGGTTAGTTCCTTAATGGGGATTTTTTGTGTAGTTGATGGGGTTTGGAGCAGTACATCCACCCAGTGGCATGTCAGTGCCTGAAGTTCTGAGTGTTTGACAGAGAAGCATGAAGGACTGGTGTGTCCCTCTAGACCTCTGAGTACAAGTGTTCTTTTTCCAACAACACCTTTGGCTGGACATTCAGCCACATATATTCCTCATTTGTAAACTTTCCCTCTCATATCAAGTCACAATCTAATGCATGAATGAGCTCCTTCTGCTCATTGCTGCAACTCTTATTGCAGTGCCAGGAATGAAGGCAGACAGTTCTGCTGTACCACCTAGCCCTTGGTAGACATCAGTAGGTGTGACAGGCAGCACTATTAATTTCAAAAGCTGACAGAGAAGAATGGAGACAGTTACCAAACACTGCAATGTTTTCAATCTCCACATAGGTAGACAGTTATAAATGCTGTTTCCAGCAGAAATCCACACCAGAGCCCCATACTAGCTACTATGAAGAAAATTAACGCTACCCCAGTGAAAACCAGCACACCTGGCTGCGTTTGCATGGCAAGGTTTTGGTAATGGGGACACTGCAAGGGCGGCTTCTGTGAGAAAATACCAGAAGCTGTCCTCCATGTCGGACAGGGCCCTTTTCAGCCAGCTGCAAATGGACTCAGTGCCAGCTTAAGCTGAGTCCATCAGCAACATAACTCTCCAAGGGTCATATTTTCTTCCTTCTTCCTTCTTTCTTCTCGTATATAATACCACAGCTCTCATGGCAGCTCTCAATATTATTATGTAAGACTTGAACTATTCTCAAATCATGGCCATTATTAAATGGGGCAAAATAACTAAAAGTGGAAAGAAGTATTGTAATTCACTCCAATCTATAAATCTCATTTAAATAAAATGTTGTTTCTGATGTTGATACAGACTTTATTTTACATGTGTTTTACCAGTGGTAATTCTTAAAATTATAACTGAATACTTAAAGCATATCTTGTGGGTGTGGAAGCATTTAAGTAGCTAAAATATGGCTTTCCTAAAAATTAGTACAATCAAAGCTATAAATAAATAGATCTATAGTAGAAACTGACAATGTAAGTCCTGAAGATAATTTTGGGGCAATTAAACGCTGATACAAAACAAAATGACATTTTTATGTTTGTGCAGTGTAGACTGAATGTTGCAATATCCTCTACATGCAAGTATTCTCCCTTTCTTCTTGTGTTACTCTGAAGCCACTCAAGGTAAGAGAGTTTATTCCCAAAAAAACTCAATAAATTCTGCCTTGTAGTTCTGCAGAGTTCCTTTGGTGATAACCATATTAGCAAAAAAACCTCAAGAAACAACACAAAACACCAGAATGGGAAAAAAAAAATAAAAATTAATTCATGGGATCCCAGATGTAAGCCCATGAAACACTGTGGAGGCAGAGCATGGACTCTGTTCATACCATGGTGTCCATTATACCAAAAGATGACAAGGTCCCTTATCCTAAGTAGAATTTGTGGGCTCAAGATAGTCAGCATTTTCAAGGGGGATTTTTCACTCAACAGTTCTAGCCATCCAGGCTAAGGATAAGTCTTTTGTGAGCAGACATCGTCAAGACTCTCTTTATAGCTGGAAGGGGAACTGGGGATTTCTAGGACACATCCCATCAGACGGAACTGGAGTAAATCATGACCTACAGGTACCTTCTCTATCAGATATCAGACTTTAGACAGCTGAGACAGATGTGTCCTTTCAGGCCAATATTCATGTTCTCTTTCTACATGTCAACCTTACTAACATTCTCCAACACAGGACAAGGTGTTATCACCAGCTGCAACCCAATTCACTACCTATGCAACAACAGTTTGCTACCGCAAAGTGACCTGTAACAATACAAAATTATGTAATTATAAATAGTAATGCAATAGTACCGCCTGAGACAAAAAGAAGCATTCCAAGGCAACAATGCTTCCTAACTTATAAGTGATTGTAAGACTGTTGGAGCAGAGCATTTAAGACAATTGCCACAAACTAGAGCTGTGCATTTAAGCCATGTCATGAGCTCCTGCAAATTTGCCCAGTAATCTCAGCAGTAAATAGTTTCTTCATAACTTGTGCTGAGGTGCCACAGCAAGTGGGTGTTACACCAGCTTCATCAATTCTTTGGTTACAGGCACTAACTCTCATTAATCTCATATTCTACATAGCCTATTATGATCCATGGACTTAGTGATCCTAGTAACAATTTTCAAACAGATTTGCGTGTGGATATTGATCTACAAAAAAAAGAAAGGGTCAGCCCAATGTGAAGCTAATTTCTCTGAAGTGTTTTAGAGATCAGCATGAAGGGATTTTACTTCAACATGTCTAGAATCATTTTAATTATTAATTATTATTGGACCTTTTACCTCCCTCACATCTCCTTGGAACATGCAAATTTGTGGAGAGTTGGTCCCTTTTTGGTGAGTTCAAACCTTGTAACTACATACCGCCATAGGCATGTTTGTCTGCATAACTGTCTAACTTCCCTTGATCAGTGATGTGACAGGAGGTGTCAGTGCAGCCAAATCTGCTTTTCCAAGGAAAACATTCCTTAAACTTATTACTAAATGTATATTTTATCTGAATGCAGTTTTGTAAGCTAATTAGAAACAGAAATAGACATTCATTCCAGAACAGATCTGGGGGAGGAGGGAGTTATGTGGCCATAGTTTCTGGATGTGGATTTACCCTTTGTTTTAAAGGCATCTAAAACTGCTGCAGGATTTCTTCTTGTACATTTCCTATTAGTATTTTTTTCAACTGTGTATACAATTAATTAAATAAATGAGATGGGTTTTTTATCATTATTTACCCCCTTTTTTTACTTTTTTTGATCTATCACACATGAAGATCATCCACAAAAAAACAGATATTTCCTCCTTATCCATTCTGAAGTAGACATAGTTCTTCCAAGTCACACGTGCCAGTATTGTTTGAAATCCAGAGACTACAACAATATGTGCTCTTATGTAACATACCTTGTTCTCTGTATCACCTTGTCATTGCCAGCTTCATGCTGACAATCACTGATTAACTCAGCCCCAGCACATCTGAAGTGAATCCCAATGTGATGTCTGATTCTTCAGCAACATTTCACAGAGACCAGATTTTTGCTTTTAACTATGATTTTAGGTAAGTAAATGTGAACATACTGTAAGATTCAAATAATATGATATACATTAGAATCCCAGCTGCAGACTTATCATATTATCCTTTACAAACTTGGCTCAAAATCCAGAGGGACTCTGGACTGCTTAATTAGTTAATTTCTGTTTTGATTGGAAAGACAAAAGTAAACCTTTTGGAAATGAATTCATCAATTCAAACTGCATAATAGGCTTTATTGAAATGCAGTCTGCAATGTTCTTAAGTCAGCCTCATCACTGAATGTTGGAACTTATCTTAATTATGGTTGGTTGTAATACTGTACTTATATTAATAATGTTCTTATGTTAAAGAGATTTTTTTTGACCTTTTGCAGTACAGAAATCAATGAGAAGTTGATAAAGCCAAGTTCATTGCTGCCTAAAGTAAAGCAAGCCTGATTTGTTTACTTACCTAAGCCTTCATCTGTCAGACCCATTCTGAAATGATTTATAGACCTCTACCCAATGAAATCATTTAAAGTAGATTAGATTCAAGGAACAATCACCTCTAATATGACAAGCTGATGGAGGCTGACAGGTAACCAAGTTGCTCTGGATGGCAAACAAGTTCCTGAAATTCTGATTAAATTAAAATATTAATGGTACCACTGGGAAAATAAGATTGAATCATGTTAGGCGAATTCAGTATTAGGACCAAAATGCAAATAGAGAATCATTCTGTATGAAGAAAGCCAGCTGAGGTACCAAGGGAAGTTACCTCCAGTAAACGAGAGAGCAGGAAGCGAATTCAAATGAAAAGCATTGTGTCAAGAGCTCACCTTCACCTTTCTGAGGTCTCTGAAACAACAAGGCCTAACAGGCTCTGGGGTTGGTCTGAACACTTTTGAGAGGTTACATATTTATTTGGACTTGAAGCCTAGTACTAATGAACAACTCTTGCTTTCCTAAGGTTATAAGGTTATTCTTTGAAGCACTGATCCATGCTTTTCCCCCCTCTTTTCATGTTTGTTTAGTTTCTGTTTTCAATCCTGTACATTAAGTAGCTCTGGCTGCACTATAATTGCTATATAACTAAATGTATTGACACTGCCTGCTTTGGGATCTGTATTAATTTTGACATACGGGGTAATTAAATGTGCTATGTGTCTCACGTGCATTAAAGGAACAATAGATGCCTTATCTGCCAGACACACTGAAGTCTGCAATTACAACATGTTAAGAGCAGTTGTTTTTTGCTTCACAACACCTTTTATTAAGGTCCTTTTAAATATCTTTAGGTGTTATTTAATGGCAACTGTGAAGAAAAAAACATCCACCCCAAGTAACGCTGATGGGATTTATCTCACCTCACTTTAGACAAGGTAAACATCTTCATGTGACCTAATTGCCTAACCCCATTTTTAGTCAGCAGAGAGAAAGAGCTGCTTATAGATTGCCAGTCATCTGGTCTGCTTTTTATAGTTATGTTCGGATGAAATAAACTGCAAACTGCACATACACACTCCCCCATTCTCTATCTTAAGTGGGAAGAATCTTGGTGGAGGCAGCAGAAAGCACCTCTCTGAACAGTAAAGGGGCAATCTAGTTTCAGAGTACAAAGTTCTGATTTTTCTTAGTAGGTATTATGTAAACTATGGTGAAAATGGTCAGTCCATTCTTCTAAGGGAAGAATGTGATTAACAGGAAAACAAACCAGCAGCTAGACAGCAGCAGAGGGGAGAGCCTCCTAGGTACCCTTATCTACAAGGAAGTTTAGTTTTTCTGGACAAAAAAAACCCCCAAACCTTTTATGCAATATGGATGCTGTGAAATGAAGGACAGGACATGCATAGAGAACTGACTGGGTTGGGATAAAAATGAGAAATCCATAGTTTTTTTATCATCTCAGGGCAGGTAAGGGAGGGGAGAGGAAGGTCTGGAAAAAGGTACTGTCAGGAGAATGTCCTAGGCAAAGATCAGCTCTCAAAGGTGTTTGATGAGTTTTGTGATTGCAGAAAAATTGAGGCACTGCAGAGGTGCTGATCTAGGGACTTAGGCAGAAAAAGAGACTGCTGTTGTTTTCTGACCTGAAAGCAAGACTAGGAGAGGAATGTATTTACATTTCAATGCCACAGACAATGACTATGTCAACACTCACATTACTAGATTAAAAACCTGTTTAATACTATCTGGACTATTGAAATCACTGCAGTGTGATTTAGTGGCAATACTAAATTGAAAATCAGCAGCAATGAAAAGAACCTGAAGCAGGCTGGTCAAGCCAAAAGACTGAGGTGCAGATGGAGCCTCAGGCACCACCAGAACAAGATGCAGCTCAGGAGAAAGAAGTGTCCCACTGATCTTTAGCACATTTAAGTAATGGATAACCAGCTTGATGACTAGCATAGTGGATGTTGGACAATGCCAGCTGAGACCATGCTCCTGGGATGACTTTTCCACTCGTGTATTGTGTGATGAAAAATCAGGCTGTACATATATGACTTCAAAATTACCTGTAATTTCTCCCAGTTTGTAGGCACTATACTAATAGAGAGGAAGTTTAGCCTTAGCAACAAAAGAGTCTTTGTGTTCTTACCACATGTGCAGATGAAAAAAGGTAGAACACAGTAGTGTATAACATATACTAAGAGCATTGCTAGGTAAAATCCTGGCTACTTCAGAAGTTTAAGTCATGCCATTAGGAAAAAGGATAGTACAGCTCACACAACGCAAATTTTATGTATGTATCTTCCTCAGTGTCTGAAACGAATTCTCACACATCTGTGAATCATTATTTCCACAGTTCAACTACTTCTGTCTATACAATGCGGCTCTGAGGTACAGAAAAATCTCCTGTGGCCAAGTGGGCAAAGTACCATGGGAAACTACCATTTTCCTACACTCACTGTCCAGCCCATAATGATCTTGTTATGTTGTAAACTTTGATAGGACACTATGTCCAAGGTATAAAAAGAATAGGTCCAAGTCTTCACTTCCTAATGATGTTAGAAATTACTTTTTTCTCAGATTTTCAGCATGTTTCAGCAAGCCATCATTTCATGAGATCTTTGAAAATTATTCAATGTCCTTAGGTACCATAACAGAGATCAGGTTCTTTGAAGTTTTCATTTTTAAAACGTTCGACCTCTAGGTACATTTCACATTGTAATAATGGAAGTGTGTCTGCAAGGTATTATTTCTAGTCTTGTTATATCTTTGCCATTCAGGATATTAACTACTTAATCATTAATTTCAGTCCTATCACTGTCTGATACATGTTGTCATACAGAAAAACTCTAAAAGTCCAGTTACTCTTAAGCTTCAAAACTAATACATTCTAATATTTTGAATATAGTTAGCTATAATATCACTATATATCACTATAGTTAGCTTTGATATCACTACACAATTAATCCATCATTACATGAGAAGGAGCAAAACTTCTGTTGTGTAAAATGCAGGGCAAACAGAAGTGGAAGCAGGGGATAGAAAATCTGAACATTTCTCCAGTAAAGACTCAAGCAAGAGGATGGAATAAAGGTTCAGAGCAAAAAAAAAAATCAACCTCCTTCATTGATAAGAGCAACCAGCAAAGGGAAATACAATTCTGAGAGAACTAAAGTTGAGAGTTCATGCAAATATCAGTTCCAAGTTTAAATTTTCCCTCTGAATTTCCTTTTAAAATTCAAAAATTTTAATGAGACAGTAATATCACTGTCTTGAGTACTCCCTGTGAATATGTCCATGAACAAATTTTTCCTTCTCCTTTCAAGAAGGTGGATAATAGTTTGACTGCATTGAAAAACATTAAGATTTAAGTTGTTTCCTATAATTGTGTTCTTCATTCTCCCTTTCTCTCTTTCTTTCTCTGCATAGATCTATATCTAATATACATATCTATACGTGCAACCCTGGATATGCATATATATTTGTATATGCATTTATCTATACATAGCACGGATGGATCTTAATAACTATCTATCTTCCTACCTACCTGCAGTGGCAGACATTTGTTTTAATTAAGATGATAACATTTCACTGGTTTCATACAACAGAGAACTGTGGCTGTTATTTGTACAGAAAGCAATATGCCTCAAAAGACCTGGTGGTCATATCTAAATATGACGATTTGATGTTGTCTTATACGTAAGATCTTTATGTGAAATCATAGAATAATCAGGGGTGTATAGTACTTTTTTTCTGTCCATTATACAGCACAGATTGCTAGTATATGGTTTGCCACACAGTTCCTATCTTTCATGCACTCGCCCCATGCATAAACCAAAAGCATTGAAAACATGTGAGTAGCTGTTGTTGACACTGGGTAAATATGGAATCCATATATTAAATTTCAACATCAACTATGCAGGTCTGAATTTCCTGAAGCTTTGATTCTAAAGCTCTAGTAATGTTTATGCTATCAATATTAGCTTACATAACCTTCAGGCTTTGGACCTGGGTAAGATTAAACTGCTTCCCATTCTAGCAGAAAAATTTTTAGCTTTCTCCAAAACTCTAAATGCTAAAAGACTGCTTCATGGAAATATAAAGAGGGTCTGCATTTATTTCAGCTACTTTTGACAATGACTCACAGTCTATGATGCATTCCAAACAAATAGCAGTCAAGTGTTATTTCAAATGGAAGATTTTTTTTGCCTATCCTTCCCATCTTGTGATTTGCCTTGTCACTTATGCCTGGAATATATCTGGTTGTTACATAAAATCAAGAAAGTAGCCTTGAGACTCTTTCCTCATGGACTTCTGTTCTTGAAACCAAGTTCAGTGTAAAGAGTGTTTGTTGACTGATTAGGCAATGCTGATGGGAAACAATATTGGAGCTCTCCAACTGCCTTTTGCAGAAAAGCCTCATTTAAATATGGAAGCCTCACAGCATCTTTTAAGGCAGATGGGTTGTGGACCCACCTGGGCTCATCTCTTATGACAGCCTGGAACTGGGGAACATGCCATTCCTGTTCTTCAAATGTTCCACCCTCAGTTTTGTGATCTGCCCCAAGAATTAGATTTTACTTTAGTTTCAGCTAGCGAGCCAGAAATTCTTGTGAAAATTAAGTCTAAGATTAGAACCAAAAGCTGACATCAAAAGATGACTGCATGGTATAACAATTTGAACAGAGGATTACCAGAGCAGGAGGCATGAAGAAATGAGATAAGATTTATCAGCTGTAGCTTTTTGCTTCAGTTTTACTTTCAAATCAGTAGTACAACTGGGTCATACAGGCAAGAGATGACAAATGCTCACACACTTATCTGAAAGGAAAAGTTGAAGGCCCCCGTGAGAGGAGATGGGGAGATGTGTTCCCGGAAACAGGTACTTCTCTGATGTTCAAACAATAAGCACTCAACAGGACTTCAAGATTTTGAATGATATTGCCAAATAAACAGGAGTTGGAGACAGTATCTCAAGCAGTTTCTGAGCTGCCTCAGTGTGGCCTGGCCATTTTTTGACTGACAGCTGCCCTTCATTCCCCTGTGCCATCCTCAAAAGCATAACAGCTGGGTAACAGTGGGGTTTGCTTCTTGCAGAATCTGAGATTAAATCCAGTTTGGTGCAATATTATTAAGGAGTTCTGACTTACAAAATCTTTGATAGTTCAGAATTTAAAAAACTAAAATAAAAGTCCAACTTCGGAAAGCATGCTTCCCCTCAATTTAAATTTGACAAATAAATGTACTATTAGCATCTCTGAACAAGGTGTTTTTCTGGTTTTGTGTATCTTATGATTAGTGGAGGAGTTGGAGGTCCCTTAAAGAACAAGATGACTCTCATGAGGAAGTTTCTCAGTGCCTGCTGCCCATGACTATCTTAAAAAATTATAAGCTTACGACAGAGCTGTGAACAGACTTCTACGAATTCTAGCAAATATGTTTACACCCCAGATTCTCAATTTTCTCTTATTTTCTGTGCTGAGTGCTTTGTGAGTGCTTTGCCCCAAGCCTTAATTTTTTTTGTGTGGCTTCATGATTCATACTGATATGTCTATTTTACTTCAAAACCTCTTCTGCATTATGTTGTGCTTTTCTAATTATTTTCAAATATTTTGTTTAAATCAACTATTTTAATGTAAGCATAATTTTTATACAAACATTTTAGCAAGTGCATAATTCAGGAAAAGTAACTAGAACATCTAAGGTTAAGCTTCTGAATGTAAAAACCCACAATCAGATATTTCAGTGAGACTCCGGCAAAATAAATTCCCTTTTTTTTCATTAGTTAACCAAATTGCAGGTTTAGCCATTAGAATATTTAACAAGCTCTGGTCTGGTCGCCATATTAATACAGGTCCATCTGGGAGAAACAGCTTCCTTAAACCATGTGAATAGGATCTTTAATTTGTAAACAGCATACTTAACCTTGATGATTTTGTTATGATGCAATTGCTAAGGAATATCACACTACAGACTTGGATGTGGTTTGAGGCAGATGCAGCTGCTGCTATCTATAATGATTGACTAATTAGAAAACTGTTGATTTCTGGATTGATTTTTGATTGATCTTCATAGAGATTCTCATGTTCGTTAATCCATTCCTTAAGATAAATAAACTCGTATATATTCTTTCCTCTCTCTGTTGATCTGGCATACTTTCAGTCATGCAAGTAAATCTTGATGATTTCTTTCAAATATTTATTGCCTTTTTATACAGCATTTACTTCTAACTCTGTCATGAGGAAACAACTGTTGCTGTCTTCCGGCAGGTACGATCTGTTCCCTAAGTGAGCTGGTTTTCTGATAGCACCGACACTGATTTTAATTGTGTGTCGTGTCATTATTTGCTTGTTACTACTGTTTCTAATGGTGGGTGTTTTCAAGACACATACCCAAGAAAGTATAAGAACTGCTCAGATTGACATGCATAGCCAGATACTGAATTCTGCAGGCAGCCTGAGGCTTTTCCCAGTACCCAGCTCTCCACTACTCCCAGCTAGTATTGCACAATAAACTGTGTGAATTTTAAACTACCTCTTAGATTAGTTCCTTCTATGTTGCTCTTAGTTATACAGTGTCAGCGTGGATATAGTGACATGGCATCTCTGCATTGAACACTGAAGGGACTCTTGCCTGGGCACAGAGTACTGTGCTTCAGGAATCACCAGGCCTGGGATGGATGACAGCACCAGGGAGACAGGCGTCCTTCTGTGGCAGGGCTGACAACTCTCTCCCCTTGGAAAGGCAGACTGGCATCGTTGGTTCAGAACAGCTGACTGAGGTCATTCATGGTGTCCCAGCTTCTATGGCCGGTGGGTCTGCTGAGGATGGCAGCAGTGAAAGAGCTCTTTGCAGGTGTCTTTCCACCCAGTGTCAGTACCTGACATCCAGCCTGTGCCCACACTAGCACTGCCCCTCAGTGCACTGCCCTCCTAAAATAAGGGAGACATAATTTCACAGAATAGTTGAGGTTGAAAAGGACCTTCCCCAAAGTCAGTGGAGAGATACCAGCCTCTATAGGCAGGTCCTGTCAACAATTGGTTAATTAAACCAAGTGGTTAATTTAAACAAGATATGTTGTACTGCCCTGCCATGAATCCAAACAGCCCACCCACCACTGGTCCATCAGTCCCAAAAAGCTCAATCTCATGCCTAACATGCTGCAAGTGCTGGTAATGTATTTTCTGTTATTTAAACTATTGAATCTTGATCAGTATGATCTTGCCATGGATATACAACTAGGCCCAAAGACTGTGAGTCACCCTTTAAATACACTGTCAAAGAAGTAGTCTCATAATAGGGTTAGAAGAACATAGTCTATTCGTCTACTCCAAAATAGAATCACCAATATGTAAAACACACTTAACAGATACTTTGCTAGCCTGTTCTCAAAAATATTGAGTGGTAGAAGTTGCATTAGCCTGTGTCCTGGTATTTCAGTAACTGACCAGCTTCTTCCCCCATCTGCTCACCGATTACTCTGGAGGTGTTGGGGCAGTGCTTGTACTTTCACACTATCTTTGCACCCTTGTATAAAGAGACTCCATGTTCTTCTAAGTATACCAGAACAGGCATTGTTCCTTCCCTAGTTATCATTTTTTCTGCCAGCTGTACTAGTTCAGTCAGCAGCTGTGGGATTCTCATGCAGGTCACAAACTGGGCAGTCCAGCCCCATTCCCTGGCACCACGGCTACAAACTCTCTGCTCTCCTTACCCCTGGCTCACATGTTGTGGACTCTTTTTTTTTTCTTTCTTTTTAAATTAAATTTTACGTTCAGAAAAACAAGATGTGATTTAAGAGGGGTTCAGATAACAAAGCTGAGTACATCACAGTTATCTCCAAATTCTTGTCCACAGTCATTTTTGCACTTGCCTGGTGCTTATGCAAGGGCAAAGTGGAATAGTCTCTAGGCTTCATTGCAAAATAAACATCAAATTCTATTATCAGCAGTCTCAGCATGGTTTTACACTATAAAATATAGACTATAGCTGCAATAATAACTGTAGAAATATAGAATGCATAAGCAATAAATATAAATGCAACCGAGAAAGCAGCTATTATATACATCTCTGCAGAATTCAAATCAGTCTCTTACCAACTTTGTCCATTGTTTTCTATGACCCTGTACCTGATCTTCTGGTAATGGCTTCATTCATCATAATGAGTCCAAATGTTCTCGAAATATCTTCTTGTACAGATGGAGAACATTTGTTAAGTAGCAGGTATATGAAATTCATATATTTGTATATTTATGTGTATGCTGAAAGGTAAAATATTCATAACCCACTGAAGAAAGCTTAGGCCTTTCTTAAAATAGGGTAGCTTTAATGAAAATAACTGTGATATGAACTTTGCTTCCAGCTTCGTTTGGTAGATTAAAGGAAGAGCATAGAAATAAATATATTAACAGGTTATTAATGTTTATTGTTGAAATATGTATATATGAGATGTGCTCCTTCATACATTATGTAATGTCTAAATTACACAAATGTGGGGGAGTTTAATAAGTCATCCACAGGGTTTCATCTTTTTATGTAATTTTGCTACATTCTAAAGGAAGCAGGGAAAAGTCACTACTTTTATCAATTTTAAAAATTGTTTTACATGTGAAAGAGGCTGAACAGTAACACAGTGAAAATTTTTTTAGGTAGCATTGCATTAAGGTCATTGGTTTTTTTTCCTTAGTAAAGCAGGATGCATGGAGAACTGATGAAAAACTATGATGAAAAATTATATAAGTCTCCAACACAGGCGAAGGAAGTAGGCTGATTAGCAGTAAATTTGTGATGGAAATATGCTGCCTGTAGAGGGTAAATTATTTTCTGTAAATATCTTTTTTTTTATCTTCAAGTTATCCCTAGTAGTCCATTTATTGAACCATAGAGGTGAGTGCTGGATTGATGACACAGGTTTAGTCAACCTCTGGGCAGGAGTTGAGGGAGATATCTGGAATGTTTCAGGATAGCCCTGAAAAAAACAAAATGCTGTTTTGAAGTTCATGCTGCATGGATGATGACTACAATAAAAATTTTCCTTGATGGCCACTTCAGAATTGGGAGAACTCTGTAACAGCTCTTAGGAAATTTTAAGCATGTCAACTAGTAGTATTATTTAACTGTTGTTTTGGAAGATGTCTTTCGAGTAGCAGTATGCCTGGCAAAGCATATTTTAATACACGTGTCCATTCTTTCTTACTATATTGATTTGTAGCTATGAACATTTAGTAACTTCACAGAAGAGCTGTTGCAAACCAATTTGACTCTGTTGTGATAGAGAATTTACATACCCACTAATGTGGGAGCTCAAATCAGAGGGTGTTTGGCCATTAACTTCAAAGACACCACGAAAGAGCTCTTGTACCTTCCCCTACTGTCCGCATTTTTGGGCTAGGTAAAGGGGAGTGGATACCCACAAGAAAAAAAAAAAGTATTTGGCTTAAAACATAAGTTAAAATTTATTGCTTTTACAATCTGTCATGATTTCAGAAATGTTTCTCTTGATGCATATCCCAAACTTGGCACAATCACCAGGCTAATGCAAAAGCCAGGATTTTTTTCAAGTCATAATGTAGTTTACTTCCAATTCTTGTCTGAGTCTTTGTCTTTAGACCACCTGACATATATTAAGCAATGAACTAAAGGCAGTGTAGCTGTTGCAGTGGTGAACAAGCAGGGACTGCTGGCTTTCAAAATCCAATCTAAAAAAAAAAAATCAAACCAAAAAAAACAAACCCCAAGAGACAAAAAATTTGGCTCTTAGTAAAGTAACTCAGAGCTTTTAGACAAGATTTCCTCCTCCTTCCTATTTTCCATGAATATTATCAGCTAGTGGATATGTCCCCTTGTGCTGGGGTGGTTTTGTGCAAGTTTGAAGTCTTAGATCAAGGAAAACTGGAGGTGTAGAATTAGTTAATATTTTAAAAATAACTGTCAGTAGAACTTTTAAATCATTGTAAGAAGCTGTTCCACTTAGAACTTCTTATAAAATCTTAGATTAGTGGTCTTTTCTTTTTTGTGTCACAGTCCCCCTTTTCCTATTTATCTCAAGTCTCCAACGCTCTTGTTAAGCTCCTGCTAAGGCAATTGAACAATTGGAGGAGGCTGGTTGGAAACATTGGTAAATATTTCAACCATCAGCTTTCTCTACAGTGGCAAAACAAATTTTGCTCTGCTATAAAACTGCCCATTCATCTTGAGGATGGTGGTGTATGTAGATGTGACAAAATAATCTCTGTGTAGGCAAAAATGTCACATGAATATATAGAGGAATCTGCAAGTCTTATAGGATGGTGAGCAAAGTGGTTTTAGTGGCTGCTGAGGTGTAGAGAAGAGTGTGGAGGGGAAGGTCAATCGTGATGCAAAACTCTCAGCTGTCCATGAGAATGGACAGGCAGCACCTTTGGTGTGTTTCCTCCGGTTAAAATCACCACAAGTGCTGAAGAAGTTAACAACGATGCCTCCATTCCCCTCTGGTTTGTATGCTTCTTCACAGCTATGATATCATCTCCCAGGGCAGCTGAGCCTTGAGGAGCCTCATTCCAGTTTGGGACTGCACTTCTTCAGCAGCTTAGGACAGGGACCATGGCTCTGAAACTCAGTATGTTGGAAATCAAACAGCAGGAGTAATGTAGGATCCTTTTGAATCCAACCCAGCGCAAGCAGACTGTACTGCATGGAAGGGTTCCTCGATGTAGAAGAAGATAAGAGAAATTGTAATTATCTTCACTGAGGCACATGAGTTTCCAAGGCCTACAAAAGAAAAATGGAAGGAACAAAAAGTTGCCAGGATAGCTGCAAAGAGGGATTGCTCAAAGATGTAACTGAAAAAAATACCTGTACAATAATTAACTAAGCTTCAAAATGTCCCTCTGAGGTAGGTAAGTATTATTAAACCAGAATATACAGAATTAATTAAGGTTTGCAAGGAAAAGAAAGGGCGGGGGGGAAAAAAGCTGAACAAATTAATGCTAGCCAAAGGGGTAAGGAGAATAAGACTCCTACAGACAGAATCAAGGAGGAAACATATCGTAGGAAGAAAACATACCCATTAATAATGGAGTCATTATTGGAACTGATTGCCAATGCTTTCTTCATTATTGGAACTGATTGCCAATGGCTCCCTAAGGGAGAGCAAAGATGCCAGACTCTTTACAGGGAGGAGAAGAGAACGGCATTACATCATTGTTTAGCTTATCTTTTCCTTTATACTACCATTTTGTCACCTAATTTTCAGACTTTCTTTGTGAAATGTTTTAAGGAAGGCAGTAGGGATACACAATCAGAACACCTTCAAGATGTCTCTGGGACTCTGTCCCTTTGTGTCAAGACCTGCCCCATAGCACAGTTATTAAGTACTTTTATGGAGTTTTCATGGGTGCTGCCAATCTAGTTCTATTAGCCATCTCTCCAAGACGTAAGAGAATCGCCGGACCTCCATCTCACTGAATTCCAAAGGTAAGCTGTTTCATCAGGGCATGAAAGGCCAAACTCCTCCATTAAAAATAAAATAAATAACTTAAAACCAAAAATCCTGTGTGGAATTTTCTTGGTAAAAGAAGGAGAGACATATAGTTTATGAGCCACCACCCCCTAATATCCCCCCCCCCCCCCCAAAAAAAAAGATTTTGTATGATGCTTCTAAATACAGGCACTGGGTCTGGCTGTGATGGAGTTATTTTTCTTCATAGCAGCCTGCAGGTGCTGTATTTTAGATTTGTGACTAAAGCAGTGTTGTTAACATACAGTTGTGGAGCAGTGCTTGCTTAGTGTTGGAGTATTCTCTTTTTCATACACTGCTTCTCCCAGAAGCAGTCTGGAGATGGGCAAAAGCTATGAACTCTGAGGTCTAAAGAAAACAAACATTGGACCAATACTTGTTGAAGATGGTCATCTGGCTAATAGAGATGAAGAAATAGCAGAGACATTGAAATCCATTTTTTGCTTCAGTCTTTAATAATACTGACAGACATTTGGCTGCTGAATCCTCTGAGTCAGAGGCCCATGAGTCTGTAATCTTCAATTTGTAGACACTGAAATTGTAAGGCACCAGCTGTGTCACCTAAATGTTCAGAAGTACATGGGGACTGATGAGATTCATCCCACAGTACTGAAGGAACTGATGGATGTTATGGCAGGATCTCTCTCAATCATCTACCAAAGGTCTTGGGAATCTGGGTAGGTCCCTGCGGACTGGTATCTTGCCAGTATTATTCCAGTCTACAAAAAAGGGCATGAGAGAAGACCCAAGGAACTACAGACCTGTTACTCTATTGTCTGATCCTCGAAAAAAATATAGAGAAGATTACACTGGGCACTATTGAAAGACATTTAAAGAACGATGCAATCACCAGGCACAGTCAACATGGGCTCACAAATGGAAGTCCTGTTAAACTACTTTGATATCTTTCTATAATAAAGTCACCCTCCTCATGGATGAAGGGAAGGTAATAAATGTAGCTTTTCAGGATTCTAGTAAGGCTTTTGATACTGTCCCTCACAGGATCCCTCTGGACAAGCTGTCCAGCTGTGGAATGAGCATGTTCACAGTGCACTGGGTGAAGAACTGGATGAAGAGCTGAGTCCAGAATGTTGTAGTGAGTGGAGCTATAGCTGCATAATGACTGGTCAGCAATACTGTTCCTAAGGGTTTAGCTCTAGAGCCAGTTCTGTTCAATATTTTTATCAACAACCTGGATACAGGAGTTGAATGCACCACTGTCATTTTTGCTGATGATACCAAACTAGGAGGTGCTGTTGACTCTCTGGAGGGACAGGAGGCTCTGCAGAGAGAGTCTAGATAGATTGAAGCACTGGGCCATTACCAATGGGATGAAATTTAACAAATCCAAATTCCAGATTCTGCATGTGGGATGGGCATTTCCAGGCAGAAATATAAAATCGGAGAGGAGTGGCTGGAGACCAGCCCTGTCGAAAGGGATTTGAGGCTGCTAGTGAGCAGCAGGGTCCACAGGATCCAAAGGGAGCCCTGACAACCAGGAGGACAAACTCCATCCTGGGGTGCATCACAACACAGCATCACCAGCCAGTCCAAGGATGTAATTGTTTCACTGTATTTAGTGTTGGTGCAGCCTCACCTGGAGTTCTCTGTGCAGCTCTGGGCCCACAGTTTAAGAAGGATGTGGAGATCCTTGAATGTGTCCAGAGGAGGAGAACAAAGCTGGTGAAAGGTCTGGAAGGCATGTCCTGAGACCAGTGGCTGAGGACTCTGGCTTTTTCTAGTTTGGAGAAAAGGAGGCTGAGGGGCAACCTCAGCTTCTCTACAGCTCCGTAAGTGGAGTGAGATGCTGATCTCTACTCCTTGGGATGCAATAACAGGACATGTGGGAATGGTTCAAAAGTCCACCAGGGGAGGTTAGACTGGACATTAGGAAGCACTTCATCACTGAGAATGCTGTAACATAAAGATAAACATAAACGTAAACATAAACACTGGAACAGGCTTCCTAGAGAAGTGATCAGTGCCCCAACCACATCAGTGTTTAAGATGCATTTAGATAATGCCCTTAATAACTTTTTGTCAGCCCTGAAATAGTCAGGCAATTGGACTGGCTGGTCGTTGTAGGTCTCTTCCAACTGATATCTTCTGTTCTATTCTGTTCTGTTCCATTCTATTCCAATTTTCCTTAAAAATTGTCATAAAGCTGAAAGATTCTTATGAATGTGTTTGCAGTTCAGAGTTGTTTGACACACTTGCACAAACAACTTTCAGCTGGTTTTTTTGCAAGCAGTTTGCTGCAAATGCTCATTTAGGGAATTCATTACTCACAAATCATGTTTTGATGTTTGTAATCATTCCCCTACTTATGCACTCGGATGCCACAATGATAATTAGAAGATATTGTTTATTTTTCCCAACTGGATGACCTAACATGAATAGACAGAAGCGGTGTCTCAGCAAATCACCAGGGCTCATTATTCTCTCAGGGAACATGTAGAGAAAGATGAAGATACCCTGAGTAAAGTAGAATTGTAGGTTTGGTGGTTTTTCATATTTGTCTGCATTCTCAAATAAATTTAAAAGAAAATGAAAAGCTGTAAAATTCAAGAAATATGTAAGAGCTGTTTACATTGTTTTCAACTATGCAATATGTTTATTCCATTCACAGTCTAATTACAATCATGTAAAGTATCAACCAGGGTTTGGCTGTGTAAGTATAGCCTTCCAAAGGATCCAGGCATCTCTAACATTTGATTTGATTACCTGAAATCTCACTAGGGAACAAAACTACATGGCATGTATTCTTTATTTTTTCCTTTAAAAACATTAATACCTTTGCAAATAAAAAAAAATTTGTGAAGAGAATGCCTAATTATTGATATGAGAATAGTTGTACTGAGCCTTTATAGTTTGTACTGTCAAATCTTTACAAATTAGGCTACATCTTTGCTGAACACTGAAAGACAAATAATTGTTCCTTTGTAATTACACATGATGAATAGGACAGAGTGATAACATCTGCTTATGGTGCTCTTGGGTTTTTGGTCTAAGAGAGGGAAGTTTATTCCTTGTTTTAATAAATTAAATATTTTTGTTAATTAAAGAAAATGTGGATGTTTCCGCTTTCTGTTACCCAGAAGACCATTCAGACCCCAAGGAAGACAGCATTCCTAACCACAAAACACACACACTTTTAAAGAGCCTAAAAAACTGCTTTTAGCATTTGCATTCTACTTTGAATTTCTATTTTATTTTAGAAAATGCATCTATGTATTGATCGTTGTCTATGTTGATTTTCCCCAGCATTAAGTACAAGTTGCAAATTGTAAATACCGTTCATACAGTTTATTGTAGAACAGGGAACCCCACACTTGAGACATAGACAGACAAAAAGACTTTATTCCCAAAGAATAAGGGCCCTCATTAAAAAAAAAAAAAAAGTGATATAATTATTATCTTTTTTTCAGCAAAGGAACCTTCTAATATATTCCTAGTTTACTGAGGTCTGATTTTGAAAGAATAAAAGGATGTTTTCTTTAGAAGAGAAGAGATAAGCATGGACGTGTTATCAGAGCCATAAACCGTGTCATAAGGGCTGACTTTTTGTCATTCATTCCTCAGAAAACCCTGTTTCAGCATTTATGAAATGAATGCTGGAAAATACTTTTTGCATTCGTATGCTAAAGATTTCAAGTTAAAAAGACTGGAAAATATTCTACAAAAGACATTAGTTACTTTTGTCTAACTGATTTTTCCAGGAAAGAATGCAAATTGTGGCTGTATCTTAAAAGCTGGATACTAGCAGATTTTCTTTGCAACTTCTAGTTGCAAATTTTATATATCCTTTGTACAGTTCTGGCAGAATTTGTATAATACCCTTATAATTTCAGTGATGACTTGTCTTAGGTGCAGTATAAAAAAGTCCTGTAGAGTGCTGCAGCTGATTCTTAACAAGTCGTTTGAGGAAAAGAACTTCATAATAATTGTAGAAATATTCATAATAGTGCAGAAATATTTATGCAGCCATTTTTAGTCTTATGAAGTGCAGAAACATAAAATCACTTTCAAAAAAAACTTAAGAAAAAGAAATTTTCGATGATTTTTCAATTCCTACAGTGACTCTTTGAGCTTAATTAATAATAATTAATTATATAAATAAAAATAATATTTTAATATATAAATAAAAATAAAAATAATATTTTTAACCTAGCTGACTCATATAGAACAAATCTGTTTAGACATTTAAACCAGAATTCCAATTCTTATTAAACTCTGAAACTAAAATGATGTAACAAGAAAGAGTCTGGTTAAAACAGCTAATAGAAAGAGGCAAAACTAGCTTTAAAAATATTTCTGAGGTATTCCATCTACATGAAAAAGGCAGTTGGAGTACACTGTGTATGTGCTTGACATTCTTCACGTTCAGAATATGAGACAAACCCGGGAAAGCGGTGAGCCAGAGAAAGCATAAGGGAGAACATACACCTATCAAATACAGACAAGCCTGAGGGATGTATACATTCCTCTCTCTGTGAAATCATAAAGACTAACTGAAGGAAACCTTCTTAATTGCACAAGCAATGCTTTCTGAGCCTCTGCTGAATGACACTCTGATTATTTTTCTGATAAGCAACCACTGGACAACTTAGAAGGAAAAATGTGAACAGGAGGAGGATTAAGTGTTATTTCAGTGGTGTTCTCTGATGTGATGATGGCACTGAAAAACTAGGCACGGGAAAATTAAGTTGTGAATTTTAATAGAAATATAATGTTTTTATTTTTCTTTGACAGCTTTAGTGGACCACAGTGATACTGAAATTTAAAAATTTTTACAGTGTTTGCATATATAGTATGTTCATTAGGTCAAGTACAGACTGAAGTTTGGTAATAGGGACACAGATTTCATTTGGATTTTAGCTTGTTACACATATGTTAATGTCAATCTCAAAATAAGTCTGAACTGGTCTAATCTGAGTGCCTAATTTAAATAATCTCTTTTCTTTCTCTTCCAGAGGAAACAAGTGTAGTTAGTTTTCCATGCAAACAGTCTTAGGAAAACAAAAGCCAACATGATCATGCTGTAAGTCCACAGGCTGTCTTGTGCTATGTCTCCACCCTGCTTTTCTTCTACAGACTAATAAAAATTATGCTAACTTTTGAGTGTCTTTACTACTTTAATGTGCTTTCCTTTTGTTAGTAGCATTGATTGCATGTGGAAATTCATATCTGTGCTTCTAAAATGAGTTTTCTGATGTATTTTGTGAACTTTGTGCTGACATCTCACAATCAGAGTCTACGCACCACAGATTTGGAAACAAAACTAAACAATGTCCAGGTTTCCAAGTGAGTTTTATTTAAAGCCTACCTTTACATAGAAGTGTAGTCCGTAGAGAAAAGAAAAAAAAAATTTAAAATTATGCAATAATAAATGAGCAGTGTTATACTACACTATACTACACTATACTACACTATACTACTCAGTCATCAATTACATTATTTTGCCCAGCTGTAATTGGCTAAGCTATCTCTAATAAAAGTTCTCTACAGAGATACCCAGAGACTGCTATATGACCATAGTTACCATAATTTTTGCACGTGCAGATCTATTTTATTTTAGTGAGCAGGTTACCTATTGTATCCTTATTTTCCTTTCTTACCTCCCCAATATCAATATAAAGGGAGGTAAATTCAGTCAGATCCCTAATTATCATGGATGGGACACGAACAGAAGTAGTACAAAATAAAACAAAGGCCCAGATGATGCTCTGACAAACAAGAGACAAAGGACAGATACACAACTTCTCAGGAAAAATGACTTACAAACTAATTGGAAAGTAATGTCTCTTGGATTCTCTCTTGCCAAGGACACATAAATATAGAGCCAACTGGATATTAAGACTACTGTAGTTAGAAAGCAAAAAACTAGCAGACTAAGAGGTTGAGCAGAAGTGAGAATGCAAGTATCTCTGAGCAAAGCAGGGAAATACCCCTTGCTTTGCAGACAGAAGTTGGGCCAGAGAGGTCATGAACAAGACTGCACTTTTCCCATACGTAATCCTGTATTGTTTCGCTACTACATTTCATTTAACCTGCCAATAAATCAAGGTATCTTGGATGACTGAAATGGTCTCTGGTGTTGCTTGTTATTACTGCCCATCCACCTGCACCTGCTTGTGGTACACCAGGAAAGGTAGCCAAAATCCAGCTCTAAGCAGAGCACAGTGCTTGATGACTGAGTAACTGTAGACACTGAAGGAGGGCTAGAGCTAGAACCAGTCAATAGGAAACAGTAAAGGGGAAAGTATCTGTATTTCTACCCCTCTTTAGAGCTATGGTTCTAAATCAGAAATTAAAGAAAAAGTTTCTCCATTAAAATCCCAACCTCGGGATCCTTTGCAAGAAGAAGCTCCTGCCATTATTCTCAGACAGTAGAGAGAAAAGAACATTTTTCTTTTTTTTCTCAACTAAGCTAGAAGCTGCTTTTGTGGAAGACAGCTTTAACCCCATCTTGGTTAAGCAATTTCATGCATTCATGACTTCCATTAATTCATTTATGGTTTAACTCCTAAAAAAAACCTTACCTAGACAAAAGATTCTGGGATATTCCCCCCAAAGCTCACACCTCTCTGCTCTTAGGAATTGGTGACCAGCAGTTGGGTCAAAATCATGTTGCAGAGGGCTAGTAGAAAGGCCTGAACTCTTTACCCCACTTCTATTTGTTTAACTGGAGTCCCACCATCTCAAAGACCGGCTAGGTCTGTGACATGTTTGTCTGCTGTCAGAATCTAAACCACATCCAATTCACTCCTAAAAGTCTCTGGTTCTTTAACCAGAGGGATCGTGATAGGCTGGATTGATGGGCTGCAGCCAATGTTATGAGGTTCATTAAGGAGAAGTGTCAAGTCCTGCACTTGGGTCGCAACAACCCCAAGCAGCACTACAGACTTGGGTAAGAGTGGCTGGAAAGCAGCACAGCACTAAAGGACCTGGGGCTGCTGGTCCACAGCCACTAGACATGATCCAGCAGTGTGCCCAGGTGGCCAGGAAGGCCAGTGGCATCTTGGTCTATATCAAAAATAGTGTGGCCAGCAGGACCAAGCCTGTGATCGTCCCCCTGTGCTTGGCACTGGTGAGGCCACACCTCAAGTGCTGTGTCCAATTTTGGGCCCCTCACTACAAGAAAGACACTGAGGTGCTGGATTTAGTCCAGAGAATGACAATGGAGCAGTGAAGAGTCTAAAAAGTAAGTCATATAAGCAGTGGCTGAGGGAGCTGGGGTTGTTTAGTCTGGAGAAAAGGAGGTTCAGGGGTGACTTTGTCACTCTCTACAAGTACCTGAAAGGAGATTGTAGAAAGGTGGGGGTTGGCCTTTTGTCCCAGGCAACTAGCAACAGGACAAGAGGACATAGCTTCAAGCTGCACCAGGGAACGTTCAGGTGGAATATCAGGAAGAATTTCTTCACTGAATGGGCTTTTACACTTTGGAATGGACTGCTTAGAGAGCTGGTGGAATCACCATCCATGGAAGTGTTCAAGAAACGACTGAACATGGTGCTTAGTGCCATGGTTTAGTTGACATGGTGGTGTTCGGTCAAATGTCTTTTTCAACCTCAATGATTCTATTATATTCTATTTTAAAACATGAATCTGGTGAGGACTATCCCTTCCACAACACCTGGTGAGCACCCTGGATAGGCATCCTTGAATTTATTATAACACTGCATGGAAATCAGGAGTAGTCAGGACTTGTGAGCTGAGCAGGAATATCTCTGTTCACATGAAAGCCACTCAAGCAAATAGCTGCTGCTGTTCTATTATTTGCAAGCACTGAAATAAACTGAGGTCTGCCCAATAGTGTGAAAATAGCTGTAGTCTTCAGTGTGCTGTCTCATATACAAAAATGTACTTATACCAAGTGAATTTATTTAAATGCATTGGTCTCCATTTTTAGTCATTGCTATCACTAGTTCATGACAGCCATTTGTCACAAATAATTTAGCAGATGCATATGTGTTCTCTCAGCCCTAACTGTAAAGGACACATTAAGATCTTTTTAATAGCCTATGTGCCACAATTTTTGGGAACAAATCCATGCCTATGCCATATTATATTAAACAGTGTTCCACTAATAATGTTATATAATTAGTCATACCAGTTCACATAATAAGTTACTACAGTAACAGTAGAAATGGAGATAGAAAGGAGACTTAGCTGGCTTAAAGACATATTTTAGTTGCAGACAAAATGGTTAACTCCTAACTTGGACACCAGAATCATATATTTGTTCTTATAAGCTGTCACATCTGGAAACAATAGGCAAAGATGAATGGTTTCCTTAAAATACTGCCCCAATTTAGAAAACTTGAAATTGGGAAAAAGAAATTTTTAGAAAGAAGTCCTACAAGAACTCTGTAAAATACCTACCCAGTGAAACTTTTAAGGATTTCAAAAATGCTCATTTTCCACCACAGGACAGAAAACAGAAATATTTTAAGATTTGTACCCAAACAAATAAAGAAATGAAATGTCAATAAAAGTTACAAGATGATGATTCAGGGAGATTTGAATTTGATTCTTGCATATGGGAGGTAAGATCCATTAAAAGTTCTTGTAAGGAAGTGCCTAACTTTCTCGAGTTTCAGAAGCTAAAGGAATATTTCCTGACAGAAGTTCACCTGAAATAGTTATACATTCATTCAGAAATTTGACTGTGTTGCTCAGCACTTCCTAAAAAAAAATGGCCTTATTCAAGCTGAGCCTGAATTTCTAAGGATGGAAGAAAAACACCATTTACTGCTGAGATGCAAAAAAGCATGTAAAAGTCTCAGTGGCTTATCCTGATGAAGATGACAGCATTAACAAAGAGGAACACACTATATTATACACCATTGCCACCTTATTCTTCAGGAAAGTCCCATAAAGGTGCTAAAAAGTTACTAAGGAAGGGAAAAGGGAATCTGCTGTTATTAGCAAGGACATTTTACTCTATTTTCACGAACATTGTTTAATCTCCTTCCAGTGTTTAGCTTGTAGGACAGTAGAGCATTAATGAAAACTAATTAATCCTTCCATTTTACGACAGCATTGATAGATCCAGAAAAATATGTGGATTTACACTACTTGGAGCATATAATCTAGTACCTAGAAGAGGCCAGGAATGTTCTCAGAGGAATTGGTGAGCCAAGATGAAGAGAATGAGAAATGAATGGCAGCAAAATTCCAGATTTGTGTCACATATGTTTGTTCCACAGTGCTCAGCAGTTACCTTTAGTTTCAAATCCAACAATGATCTCCAACAGAATTTTCTTGAAAATATTTAAGCATAACATACAGGGTTGTATTGTACATTTCTGTTTCTGATTAACTAAATAATAGTAATTCAGAAAATGTACAGAAACTTTTCAGAAATGTTGTTTCCTGTTCTTGCTACAGTGGAAGAACAGTATCCAGAGGGAGAGGTTAATCCTGAGATACTGGCATATATCACCCTGTACACCTAAATCAATACATTATATAAAGGCAAAGGTGAGTCATTTTTTGTGTCATTTTGATATTTTTTAAAGGCTACTCATAGTCACGTTTGCCAACTCTTATTTGACTCCAGCAACAGTTAACCATAACTACTCTGAGAGAGGGATATGGATGAAACTAGTAGGTTATAAACCTGTATCCAATTTAGTTTTGAGACCACTAGTGTTTAAACAAACCTATTTTGTGTTATTTGTTTCTTCTGGGTCTTCTAAAAAAAATCTGGAGAAGCCTCAGAAATGTTAAATTGTACGAGAAGAATTCTGACTTGCCAGATAAGCTACTATATCATGATGGTATCTTCTTTAGTAAATAAAATAACAGTATTTATGTAGACTCATTATTTTCAGAAACATATGCACCGTGGCACAGTGAAGAAAAGAGGCATGCCCAGCTGAGAACTAAAAGGCTCAAGGTATCCCTGTACTCTCTCAGATGTTTTTTGTCTAATGCCTGCTTTAAGAAAGGATATTCTTTTATTCCTATCTTCACTTCTAGATGTTCAATATTTAGTGACAATATAATGAACATCATACATTACTGACTGCAGCCACGTATAGTGCTGGAAAGCTTGGCTGAGGTTTGTTCCCCGAGGACTTTGATTGACCATTCTGCTAGTGCTAACGAATGGTGGCATATTTTTGTGATTGGGATTTATGTCCTCGTGGGGCTGATCTAAGAACAGTAAACTCATTTTTAACAAGTGACCTAACTTACATTTGAATTCAGTCCTCCAGAAAATGAAATACCAGAGCATTAAATTGCACTAGATTTTTGTCTATACAGCAGGTTCTCATAGACTGACTAGTGATCAAAATCTAATTAGTCTGTTAAGTGAGCCTAGCATGTTCCATTGTGTTTGCTAAGTCAAAAAATTATATCTCAGAAATTCTGCATTCCTGTAGTATGCCTTATGAACACACTACTACTGTAGTTTGGGTAACCATTCTCACTAGACTTTGCTTAATAGACCTTATATTTTATGTTTTGAATGAACAACTCATACAGGGTTGAGCCAAGGGCTTAATCACTCTTAATACAATAAAGCAGCACTTTAAAATATTATTAACCTCATCTGTCTAGATTTGGAACTAATAGACCATTGTGTGTGTATTGTCTTTATCCCTGCCAGTTATGTACATATTTATTAATCCACTCTTCCAGAGGAAAAATTTCTAAAGGAAAACCAACAGTAACCTTCAAGTGAGCGGGCACAGGTTAGAAGGGCACTAATTAAATGTCAGACTTGACAGATTAAAATTATGAAATTTAAAATCACCGTGGAGCTCTTTGTCATTGTCAAATTAGGAGTCAGTGTGATGAGGAGCATGGAAGTGAATGGTTTAATGGATTGAATGGGAATGTGGCTTAGCAGCAGCCTTTTCTTGAATTCAGATCAGCCTGTAGTTCAGATCAAAGGCTGCTAGTTCAATTTCACATTCAAAAAGAGTTGTAGCTTACCTGCATCAGTAATAGATGTGTGTATATGTATGTAGGTTTAAAGAAAAAAAATGGGAAAAAAATAAAGACAAATATATTTCATGAGAAATAATTTTGCAGAGATGATTTATGCATTTAGATTAGAGTAGCAACATCATTTTTTCTATTATTTGGCTATGGGGTGTTTAATGAGATTTTAAAGTCAAAGTGTTCATGAACTGCTCATTATTTGCTTTTGTAAGGAACTTTTCTGTTTAGGAAAGTGGGAGATATGGAATATTTAGTGCCATATGGAATATTTATGTTAGAGGAAACAAAGCTAAATACAAGTGAGCAGGCCACATCCTGACAATACCTGTTCTAATACACATTAGGAAAAATGCTGCTGACTTCGACAGCATTTACACCAGTACACATGAATAATATTAAATAAAATGGAAAAAGAGATAAATAAAATGTCATGCATCAAAACATTGTTTATATGTAAGTTTGCTTTATGAGGAAATGCACTTAAATGGTTGATATTGTTAGAAGTTCATTTGCACACACATACATAGATGTATATGCCTAAATATTTATATATGTAAAAGTGTATGCAACACCTTTCAGACATTGGTCATTGAAAATCTAATGATCTGAGTCCCGTAAATTAAATCAATAATGTGTAAAATTAAAATATTCCCTCTTCTAAAGTCATTACTTCTATGTTGACAAAATTTGCAATGCCCCTTGACTCCTTTCTTAAACAAATCAGAAAATTGTTACATTTCCATTCTGAAAAAAACTTCCAATACAGGAACTCAAACAAAACTCATTCAAACATAATTTTGAATTATATAGGAGATACTGTACAATAGCAACTGAAATCAATAGGATCAGTTTTTAAACAGGATTTGGTAGTCATTTAAACTAGTGGGAAATCTTTTAAACCAGTGGGAATCTTTCTATTGAATTCAAAAGATGTTGGATCAAAGCTGAGTTCTTTAATCAATATATCTAAATTTACATTACAAAAAGCATCAATAAAAATGTCAAGCCATTAATCGCATTTATGATGTTTGGGGTTTTTCTTGAGATAAGTGATACGTTATGACAAAATTATGCCAGGTAACTCTTGTCCCACACTCCAGTTTCATCCAGGCACTGCTTAGCACATTTGACAGAACTGGCATCTTCAATTCAAATGCAGATTTGTAGTAAGATGTCTTTAGCATACTGTAAACCCCACAATCAAGGCATCTACTTTCTACATCAATGCACACATGCATTGAACAGGGAGACAAGACTGAATGTGAGTCTACAATAGCATTTCTGGGAAATACTGCTTGGTACCTTCATGTGTGATGACTCAAATTCAGTCCTAGAAGATCTCCGATAAATCACTAATCTGTTGTGATCACTAACACCCAGGCAGACACAGAAGTTCCGAAGACATCACTTGGAGAAAATTTCCTTAATTCCCAAACTTTCTCCACATTTCCTGACCAAGGTCAAAGAGATGAGATGAGACACATCACACCCTTTCAATAATCATAACAAAAAGAGGACTGTGGAACAGTCACACACAATCAAAAACTGATTTCTTGAAAAAAAGAGAGGCATCAGCTAGTGCCGTCAACAACAAAATCAGATCTCCTACATATTTCACCTACTCCTAAAAAGATGTTCCAGAAAAAATAATATAAGACCTCACCAAGTATCAAAGGACTAAAATTACTGTAGGAAAAAAGTCCGTGTACTATCCCTTCCCCATCCTGCATTGACAGAATCTACATGAACAAAATGCATGGATTTCTAAATACAGTGTAAACAGAAATTCACAGAAAAGGGGAGGAAAAATAATTTAAGCTAATCTGAATCACACAGTGTAGAGAACTGCTATTGGATTTTGTGGATGGTACTGTAGATGCCAGAAATAGTACTATGATTAGATAATAAAAAGAACTATAAACTAAACTCCCCAAAACAAAATTAAATGAAACTAAACTAAACTAGAATCTCTGTGGAAGACCTATTAGATTTCCTTGTATGACTTCCACCATTGACCCTTAAACTGTACTTAAACTTTCAATTGCAAAGTCATTTGCAAACAAAAGTGTTGAGTGAGGAAGAAGTCACTGAGCATAGGCACCCAAGAGGAACCTTTTCAAAGCAAGAGATAAACAACTTCTATAAAACCATGTTCAGGTGGTTTATTTCAGGAATGAGAAGCTCCATGGGGGTTTTATGCAAGTATTCCAGCCTCTTTACCCATCTGAGTTAATCCATGTGAACAGTTTTTGGCAGAGATATCAAAGGATATTGAATTTTTCTAAAAAGCATTGGTCAGCATGGTCACTTTTTGGCATGGAAACAAGTATGGCACGAATGAAAGAACAAAACAAAAAGCATACAACTGAAAAGTTGCTTAGTTCTGTCATGTATTCTATTAACTGCTTAGTAAACTAGCTAACACTTGTAGTTCTGCATAAGCAAATAATAATTGTCAGTATTGGCCAATAATTTTCCAGTAGCCACCGAATATCTTCATTTTTAACTTCTATCAGAATTTCTTCTCTTGTAAGAAATGGTTTCGAGTTTTACAAAGAAAGCACATATTTCCACATTCAAATAAGTTTATATCCACATGAAGTTCATAAAAAATATCAGTCATTCTAAAGAGGTTATGATGGCAAATAAATGACATTTATTAAAGGCCTTTTCCTCATTTTTCTCTTTTACGAGCACTTCCTAAATTATTTAAAAAATGCCAGTGATTCCTCTTGAGTTCAAAACTTTCATTTGCCAGAGTCATACATTATTTATCTATTCAGAAATATCACAGTGACATACATTTCCAGTACATTATCTTATCAAGGGGTGCAAGTCACTTCGAAGACAAAATCTTTAGTGCTGCTGTATGTTGACCTTATTTTAAAGGGGGCTGATGAATCCCTCCTTGAGAAAAGCCCTCTGAATGGTACAGAAACATAAGAACAGCCCCAGCACTGGTATATCTCAGCAGAAAGCTCAAAGATGCAGGTGGACTCGGTGAGCACCAGAGACATCTACACAGTGACTGCTCCTATGGGATTACTCAATGAATTGTCTCTTTCTCTGGAGCTCCCCCAGGAGGGACCAAGCCTTTACATGGCCCCTTACTCAGATCCACAGCCAAGGAAGTGCAAGCTTGCCTTAGGGTCTGTGTCAGCACAAGTTAAACTGCTGGGCAGGGCAGTGCAGGTCCACCCAGGTAGATCAGACTAAGGCCACTCCACCTGTGTGCCACATTCTACACCTGTTTTGAAAATATTGGCAATTCTATGTAACATTAAATTTCCTTGGTTTTTTTCAGGATTTCCTTCTTACATCCCAAATTTCCGCATTGGAATCAAATTTCTTTGATACCAGTCTTTGAGTTTATGGGTGAAAGGATGAGCACTGGTCTTTGTTGTCGGGTTTGTTTGGTTACTTGAGAGTTGCATGGACCTATCTCTCCGTATGCGTTTCATTTGTAGTACTACCTGACATAACACTGTTGGGCTAGGGAAGCAGCACAGACCTATGAAATTACTCCAGATGACTGACCACCAGGTTATTAACCCATCCAAAGTCTTTTAGGCAGTTAGAAGGAGAAAAGGACTACAAAAAAGGATCCAATGTGCAAAAATACACCCAATAAGGGTGGGGATTTTTTAGAAAAAGTAGGTACATATGCCCATCACCTGTGACTGACTCACATGTTTCTTTTGGTGGATGGTTAATGCAGACATAATTTGGGTGAACAACACAGCTGACAATCTGGATTCCTGCACATTTGTGATACAACTGATCTACTAATTGGCTATAAAGGGCAAAGGCTGACTGAAGTTTTTCCTACAGCTGGGATGTTCACTATATTTCCCTCTTGCTCAGAGCCTGGTCTCTAAAAAGGATTGAGTTTTTGTCTCAGTGGACTCTCTAGAAAGGTTCTGTATATAACTATTTTATTCAAACTTTGAGGAAATTAATATCTCTCAGATCTTTTCCCTCCTGCCAGCTATGGCTGAAATTGGCTAAGGCTTCCAAAGTTATTAAGGAGTCTCCAAAGTTGTTAAAGAGAGAGGGGTACGAACACAGTAATTGCATAAACTGCTGCATGAAGAAAACCAAAGATCATAATCATGGCCCAGAATGAAGAAAAGGTTTTCTGTCCCAGTGGATAGAGGATAACATTCAAGGAATATGTTTGTCATGCAAAATTACCCTTTTCAGACATACTTATATGAGGCACAGAACCAGCTGGGTTCCACGCCTTCACCAGCAATATCAATATAACATAGCAGGGCACTTAGTCCTTTTGGCATGCAGTAAGTGCATCCTGCCAATTACATTTGGCAGCTGCCACTGGATTCATCCTTGACAAAGAAAAACAGATAACCTGACTCAGGAAATTGCTGGTGGAACATAGTGACTTTTGCCTTTAGGTGATCTGAGCAAAGCAGGTCTACAGTTTGCTTTCTTGTTGGCTCACAAAGCACTTGAGCAACATGCAGATCATGAGCTATTCAAGTACAATTCTCAGTCTAGATGATATTACAGGGCCAGAAGCAGGGTTGTGCTGACATCAAGGCTGCTAGCTATGCTGACATTCAAGCTGTGAAAACAGGTGAGCCAGTGGGAGCAGTACAGCAAATATAGTTTGTATTGCAATAGAGCAGTGGGAACCTGTAGGGAGACACTTCTGTCCTCTGCCTGAGAACTATCAGGGAGATCGGGAGGCAACTAGTACCTGATCTAGTGTCTCTCAAACTTGTGAAACATCTGGAAGGAAAACTAGTATCAATTAAGTGGTACTCTCACAGGTGGTAATAGTCCCACAAAAGTCATCAGCACTAATTACATGAATGAGAGCCAGTTATTTTAATTCAAAAGTTTAAAAAGTACTACTCTGAAGTGTGCTGGTGGCCTCTCATTTGCTCCATCCTCAAGATTGTTAGTGCTTCCAGGAAGCTGCTTGCTCTCCCTCATTCACTGTAGGCAAGGTCATTGTGACTAGCTTAAATGGTATAACTGTTCAAGCAAACACAACGTGCAGCAAAATGTGGATGTTCACACGAATTCCTCCTTGTCAGAAGCCAGGAGCTGTTTTACAGAAAAGCTGTAGCAAGAGCTATACAAACAGCAACATCCAGCATTTCTGGACCCAAAAGGGGATGCTTGCCCAAATGAAAACATAAGGCCAGAAGGAAACACCTGGGTCACCAAGTGTCCCCTGAGATCTCAGACAATGCATTGTATAATCTCTTGCATATATGGTTTGAGGTCCCCCTATTCCCAACAGAGGTTTTTCCTGAAATTGAATGTTTCATGATAATAAGTGCAAGTGCTGAACAATCAGCTACTAAAAATGTTCATTTAAGAGTCTGTATTAAATTATGATGATGAAGAGGTCACGTAAGATTTGTTATCATGATTTTTAAACTGTCATTCAGGTGGTTTCTAATCTAGGACAAAAGTGATCGAGTAGGAAATCATCCATAAATTTAAAATAATTACTCTCACTAGGTTGCAAAAATTTAGTAGCAGATTGCTGTAAACCCTTAAAGATCAAAGAGGTAGAGATAAGGCCTCAAAAAACAGTCTGTAAATTTGTAATCATATATCCTTAAAGAGCCATTTATCACTACAGAAAAATATACATTGCGCACTAAAAGGGCCAAATTAATCAGGTACCATTAATTCTAGTACTGTAGCTGCTAATGCAGTTTAATCTCTATAGCCATGTTTCTGGTTATGGGATACAGTATTTTTGCCCTTTTTTTAGAGGCCAATTTGCTAGTACTGATTTTAATGCAGACTATGTATTGAACCATAAACAAGGTGGATCAGGTCCCAACCAAGTGACAGGGTAGTCTGATAAAATTTCTTACAACAGAAAAGAAAGTGGACCTAGCTGAAATGTCTTCCATTAAGGTACTTAAAAGTATAGGATAGCATTTTTCAAGCAGTAACAAATAAACTCAGAGCTTAGAACCTCGTGAAAGTTAATTGGAATTCATTTTTTGGCAGAAGGGAAAGTAAAATTGCACAAATTAATACCTTACCAATATTGACAACATAAATGTGAATATTTTTAAAATGCCATGCCATTGTGAATGAGATTCAATGCTTTGAAAATCGGGGGGAGGGGGGGGAAAGTGAAAATTGCTCAATACTGCAAGACGTATTTGTATAGTGCATCCTATGTGTCTGATGTAATACACTAAACATTAGAACCATTGTTTCCATCTATCATTCTCATAAATTAAGATATGATAGTTCATCTGCAAAATGAAATGCAATCTCAATCTGGATCCCAAGGCCCAAATGTGACCAAAAAGAAAAGAATTAGACAGACTTACTAGCAGACTTACTACAGCCTGATGAGTCATGCTGGTTAAGTAGTAGCTGTAAGAAATAATATATTACTTTTATCCATCCATTCATCTGTTCCATGTATAAATAAAGCATGTAATCTCTTTAAATAGATCTTTATAGTCTATTGCTTTCCAGAGGCTCTAAAACAAGCAATGACAAATAGGCAAGTATGAAAACAAGACTGTCTTTACTTATGTGTTCCCCTAAAAAAATTATAAAACACTGTAAAAATTCAGAAAGCACTCTGAAATAATTTATTCTGACTTGTTTGAAAGTGATGGGATCTTTGGCCACTATTTTCAGCAAAAGCAAGCTAGGACATTTTCTTAAAGTGAGTCTGATCCCTGTAATTAATTATTGGGGTGTATTATTACTGTCTTGATCTGACTGTACTATTTTAAGCAGATAGAAATTCTGTGGCTTCATCAATAAGATATAGAAACACAGACAATATGCGATTCATCTCATCTTACATCCATTAATTTAGGAATCTTCAATGTAGATGAATACTACAAACTAGTCATAGAGGTTCTAGCTATAATGAATAGAAAAACAATCTTCCAAAGATGGGTTTCAGAAAGGATAGGTTGTTCCTGACTCCAGGTTCCTCCTTCAGCTCTCCTAATTCAGCCATGCATGCAGGTTAGGAGACCTCCTTGATAAGTCATGATGCGCTTGCCTCAGGAAAAGCAGCAGATGAATGAGAAGGAAATGATGGAACACCAGCCCCAGCCAGGTGCTTCTCAGGGGAAAAAGGTGGTCAAAGCATAGCAGAGACTGAGCATGGGAAGAGGTATGCTCCATGTGTTCCCATGATGAGCTGGACTGCAAAAATAGTAGTTGTACAGCTTCAGGCTACAGACCCTTAAATTTAGGTGCCAACATTTTATGGAACAAAGGGATCTCCAGGCCTACATTTAGTTTCCTAAACATAGGGAGATAATTAGTGCTGGATGAACTCTCTTGGACTATCAAGATAGATGTAATAGATATAAAACAGGAACATGTAATGGTTATGCCCTTCTGGACCAGCAGGTAGAGGTCAGGTGGGGTAAGCTAGGACATCCCAGCTGCCACTAGAAGCTTGTTTGGGGGCATCTGAACCAAAGGGTAGAGCTTCATTAGTTAAAATATGCACTTAGGAATGTATTTCCCATGTAGATGCCAACGTATGAAGATACATCTTCATCTATGCTCTGAATCTTACTTTAAGGGTCCAATGTCTTTCAGCTCTGTGCAGATATCTCATATAACCACAGGCACCTCAACTAGGCCTGAACACCCACATGCAGGCAACTGAACAGATCCTTCCGTGTCTGGTTGCAGAGATTTCCTCGCAGGCCTATTAGAAAAATGTGAGGCACACCTCTGGAACAGAAGAGGTTATAAATAGTAGTGACTGCACTGGCATAGCAATCCTGTTTGAGGTACTTGTATTGCCAGCACTTTGCAAAATGTAATTACATCATATCCATCTGCTTTAGTGGAGAATCAGGGGACCACTACTGTGCTGTGAAGGACAGTCTTACATCTTTAATCGTTCTGAGATGTCGGTGTTAAGTGACCTGTCTTCTAATCAAGGATGCAATGATACTGCATTTCACACATAAAACCCGTGTGTACAAATTCATTCAACTGTCTTTAATTTGAAATATGGGCATTAGCAGTTGTACAGTTTGACAGACTGATCATTTTTATGATGTGTCTGTTGGTATGACCAATATTTTATCTCTTCATCACCTGCACTTAAATCTTCCTTGCCTTTGGATGCTGTGCATGTGCAATGTGTAATAAAAAAACAGAATTACCTCTCACCCCTGGAGAAGGTGATCCCTGCGAATCAGCACAGTGGCTATTGGCAGGCAGTACACATCATTTGCATTGTGGCTGCCTGTACCCTGTTTGACCTACATATGAATACTGCAATTCACCTAATCCCTACTGCTTGCCCAAAAAAACTCCAATATGAAAAAGTATGATAATTGCTGCTGCTACCTGTCACAGGTATAGCATCATACCATAGTATTCATGAGAGCTTATGCAAAATGGTGCTCAACTGGCAGGAAAATTAAAGAGTTAATAAATTCAGACCCATTATTTTTCACTAACTGAACATGTAGGAAATAAAGGAGAGGTTTTCTTTTGGCAATAAATTAGCTCCCACCCTCCTTTTGTTTGTTATTACAGTCATGGTTCAAAGCCCTCTACAAAAACAAGGTCCCACTTTATTATAGGACAGTCAGGTTCAGAGCACAGCTTGCAATAAAGAAATTAGCAAACCAGAAGCTGCAATTCTGTAGAAACACTCAAAAACGAAGAGGATTTAAAGTGACAAGATCCAATTAAATTTAATTACCCAAGCTGTATTTTCATTTTAACTGACACTTTTTATTAAGGAGCCACATGCACTAAAGCTAGAAACCTGGGCCAAATTGCATCCCAGTAATACAGTTATCTTATGCAAAATTCTGAGTATCTAATTTTCTAAAATGAAATTAGAGACATGGGGTTTGTAAAAGGTTCTCTTTGTCTGATACTATAAGATGCTGTTTGCAATGTACCTAAACTACTGTATATCTATGCTACAGTAACACCTGATGTACCTAATAAACCTTATTATTGGAAAAAGGGTTTAGCACACCTTTATTATTTTTTAATATGGAAGTATTCAGTATAAATCAGAGGTTTAATCACTTCAGTATAAATCAGGGACTAAACAGAAAGGTTCAATTCAAATCTAAAACTCTTGGAAATTGAAGCATAAAATATGACTTTGACAAGAGAAAGTTATTTATGAATCTTTTAATTTTAGAATTAAACAGACACATAAAGCTGGACCAAATGATTATTTTATCGTCAACTTATTTGTTCCCATGGCAGAAAAGAGCAGAGGGCTACAGAGAACAAACCACTGTGAGACTTACACTTAGGAGTTCCTTCCGTGTCTCTAATTTTAAACAATACATTGCAAAAATTTTGAAATAAAAAAAATTAAAAACACCAGATGAATCACTGAACAATTAATAAGAAAACAAGAGAAAGGATACATTTAGTTAAGAAGATCAAGCCAGTGGGAACAGCCTAGCTTGAGACCTTTAGCATGAGGATTTAAGAAACGCATGAGATTGTACAGTGATCCTTCCCTCCCGAGGGTTGAGTAGGATGCGCCAATGCTTTTGGTGGCTGCGAGTGGGAATATCACTGGTGTCAGCACCTCAGTGCCCACATCATACCTGCTGGCAGCCCTCACAAGGAGCAGGATAAAAAATGAGTGCACACTGTCTCCCTTCCTTGGCTGGACCATAATTCTCCCATGAGAATGAGGCATTAATCACAGCCTCTCAGGCTGGTGGGGACATGCATGGATGGCATGAGTGCCTCTCCTGCCAGCAGCAACAGGAGGCTGAAGGGCTGTTCCAAGGAGACCATGACCAGGACCAACCACAGGCTTCCTTTTTTTTTTTGCCTGGAGGAGAGAAGAGATGCTGGGGTGCAAGGCTTCAGAGGGGAAGTGCTTCCCTGCACGAGCTGTCTCCCTTACACATATGCACACAGCATTACCAAGACCATTACCACAAACTGCATTTGAGAAAGTGAAGTTGGCTTCCTTTTCTGTCAAGTACTGCTTCTACACATCTCAAGTTTCTAAGCAGAAGAGGGCTGTGGCTACAAAGGCTCTGTTTTCGTATAGGGGAAGGGAGAGGAAGAGACTGGGATAGAATCCCAGACTTTTATTTGTAAAGTGTGAAAATAAAGAATGCAATTACTTCATGGGAGTGAATTCAGAGCCAAAAAATGATCGGTAATCTATTTAGAGAATGGAATGAGGTGCAGCCACAGTCCCTTGGTTCTCCACGCAAAGTTTCTCTATCATTCCCCTTAGTAACTTTTCAGCTTAATTTCCTGTGAAAACAGTAAAGAATGTGGGTATTAACACCTACCAGAACAAACACGGTGGCAGACCTGTCGGAGTGGCTCCAGAGGAGTGCTGCAAAAATGATCACAGGGCTGGAGCACCTCTCCTACAAAGACAGGCTGAGAGAGTCAGGATTGTTCAGCTTGGAGGAGAGAAATCTCTGGGGACACCTTATAGCAGCCTTCCAGTACCTAACAGGGGCCGACATGAAAGCTGCAGAGGGAGTTTTTACAAGAGCATGTAGTGATACAAGGGGGAAAGGCTTCAGACTAAAAGAGGGTAGGTTTAGATTAGATATAAGGAAAAATTCTTTACTCTGAGGTTGTTGAGGCACTGGAAGAGGTTGCCCAGAGTAGCTGTAGATGTCCCATCCCTGGAAGTGTTCAAGGGCAGTCTATATAGGGCTTTGAGCAACCTGGTCTAGTGGAAGGTATAATTCTACTGATACCTTAGTACTCTCCTCCACCCACATCAGGCCAGAAGAGTAGAGCTACCATAAGAATTGGATCATTTATTTACCAACTTTCTACTTAATAACACATTTGAAAAGAAACATTGCCATGCACATCCTTCCTCAAAACTCAATAGCTTCCTTGGTAGTGCCATATGAATACATTAGAGGGATTAGAATGCAAATGCTTTATACCGTCACTTTTATTTGGAGGTGTCACCCTGGCTAATTGCATGCCCCTGTCCACAATAGCAGAAAGCCTGGTGGTGAAGTGGTTCATATTTGAGGCAAACTCATAATCTGTTATAGGAAATTTTATCCAGTGAAGGAGGCTGAACCAAAGGGAAAAATGGGGCCATAAAGCAAACAAATCCCAATTTCCACGAGGTACTCTAGCTCTATTCTTATACTGGAATTTTGAATGTTTAGGCCTAAGATTGGCATTCTTTTGAGGAAAAAGAAATCTATGTGCTCATATATTCTAAAAGTAGGAGTATTCACAGCTAACTTAATGAGTACCTTCCCCCAGTAATAGAAATACAGTGATGGCCAGAAAGTATTCAGCAAAGAGCCACCGAGGTCACACAAGTAAGTTAGACCAGTTACTGCAGTTGATTGCACTGAGGGCACCACGCAGTTAACACCCTTTCTGGCTGTCTCTTACCTCCTATCCTGAAAAGCTCTTACATGCTCCCAAGGGCTGCCTATAGGAAAAATCCAGAGAAAGTCTCAAACTTGCCTTCAGATCCATACTATGACTCCTTTCTGGGTCCATCAGCAAACCCCAAATCCACCACACGTACACATGAAAGGTCCTTTATCAGACACATTCTTTTTCTTCCTCGTTTCACATCAAAACTAGTGAGAGAAGAAACAGGTTTAAGTAAAATGCACTATAAAAAAATTTTTTTTAAAGATCAAGTAGAAAGAAGGGGAGAACATACCTATGCAAAATGTAAAGGGCTACGTTATCCCAAGAACCAGGACTCCTCATCGTGGCTAACCCCAGTTCATACATGGTTATGAGCTGTATATGAACTCACATGTGCCCCATGCCCACCTTTGTACGACCCCCAGCTCCTCTGATACCTATCTTCACCATGCACTATAGGACAACTGGGCAGAGGTCTTCACCTTCCTGATGCAATTTCAGTTCCATTCTGCTCTCAAATCCCAGAAATTCTGAGCAAAACATGGCATGCCAGGTACTGATTTGTCTCCTCTTTTTTGCCTCTCGCTGCCCAAGCAACACAGAAACTGAAACACAGCGTACACCGATTCAGTTGTTAATTATAAAAATTCTAAAGATATTACACATATTATAATCTGCCCTGAGTAGCCCTTGCTGTAAATAAGACCGCCTAACTCAGACCTTTTGATGTTAGTCCTTCTCCTGAGAAAGACAAGGGAAATGCTCATGGTGGTGTCAGTGGGTGTCTGGGGTGTCAGCTTCATACTCAGAAAGCAATAAAGTAGAATCTGATTAACATTCTGGACAACTAACTAACAAATACATTTCACTTTACCGCCAGTCTTTCCTAAAAGCAGCAATAATGCAAAAGAAATAAATTGTCTTTCTTTGCATAAAACATTAATTTCTCTAACCTTTTATAATTTTCTTGCTACTTCTGTCACTTTTGATATGTTTCCACCTTCAAATATTCATTAAATATGAACATTATAGGACATACAGAATAATCAAAGAGCTTCTTATTCTTCCAGTTGAGGGATATTTAGTGATGTGATAAATCAGTTTAACCAAGATATCAAACATCAGGCAGATTGTCAGAAAAAAAGGACAAGCTGTTATACAAGTCATATACATTTTTATTTTGTAACTTCCAATTACCTGCTCAGACAGCTTCTCCCTTTATTGCCATTCAAAGTCCATTAATTAAAAGTCACCCATTTAAGAACAATGCCTGAAGAAAAAAAAATCCGATTTCAGCCCATAGCCACATATTTGTTTAAAAGGATGAATGACTGAAGTGGAAAAGCCCACCCAGCATCCAGTCGCACGCATACCATGAATGGCTCTAAAGTGCCTTTCGGGTGAGCAAACAAATCGTGTAATTCTATCATGTGCTGATTCAAAAATAAATGCTGGCAGACTCAGTGGGCTCTGTCTGGCTCTGGAGGGTGTCTCGTTTCTAGCACCAGGGAGAATTAACAGGTTTGCAGTCATTTCCATGCTAGTCTGTAGAAACAACTATAGAAGTCTATGGAAGGTATTCATTAAGATTGAAAATGGGGGAAACAGCTTCTCTTGGATGAATGAAAATATGTTGTTTAGCTGGTTGGTGAGCCTTGCTCACAAGTTCTGGACTAATTCAGACTTCAGATTTGATGTCAGAAGAATATTCCCCCAAGTTTCAGACTGGCTGTGTTTGCTGGAAGGCCCTTCATTCTCCCTGGGATAATCTAGGAGGTTTTTTAGCATGTCCCAAGTCAGCACAGGATTTTGGGATTTGATGAGGGTCTTGGTCTCTCCTGCTCTCTTCCCGAGACACACTTTTTGTGAAGTTTGGTCATTTCCTGAAGGGCTAGGTTTTCATTGACATGTTGAAAGTTGCAACATTCAAAGCATCCATTCATGTCTCATGCTGGGTGTCATGTTTCAAACATAGAAGACGATAATTTAGTTTTACAATTGTTTGTGTTCTACATCTTCTGTAGGACTTTAGTCTCCATGGTGGTCACCTTGAAGTCTACAAATTTTATTGCGTATGCATATTCACGTATACATACAAAATCAATCAGAATGAAAAATATACACAGTTAATGTGACTAAAGAATGCTGAAAATAGGTCTGAACAAATACCAACACTTCATCAAACAAAGCAAGACTGGGAGAAAATCTAGAGATACTATTTGTTTGCCTGGTTAAGCTGTATTGTTATGCTCTGTCCTCCTTCAGTACACCCCCACTTTTTGCACTAATCTTCCCTACATCTGCTGCCAGCTAGGCCAAGCTCAAACGGCAGTGTCAATTCAAGGGTCAGAGAGGTCAATGGTGACACCTGATTTAAGTGTTATTCACTCTGATGCTGTGACAAGACAGATACAGCATGGCCTGACTAAAGTGATGTATGTTAAATTTGTTGCAAATTACTGGCATGATGGATCTATTGATGACCCATTCTAGCTGTCAGGATGTCTCTATCAGTCTCTCAGTTACACTTTCTCCTGAAGCTCAACCCCATCCCCCTCTGACTGCTCCCATCAAACACAGGGTTGCTTCACAGTCCCTGAGAATCTCAAGGTGCAAAGCACAGGGAAACAAAGTACCAGCATCTGCTGTGAACCTGAGGAGCATTGGAAGTCATCTCATGAGGGATAAAAGTTTGGTGACTTGAGTCACAGTGCAAGTTTTCATTATCTGGACACCTACAAAAAATATTTGTTAATAAGAGCACTTCAAGATAATTCCTATCTTCATCCAAAACATTGCTAACACAATTATTTGAGCTCTTACTTGAAGCACCTTGCTCACCTGATAAATGCTCAGAACCGGCACAGTTAGCTTTTTAGCTTTTGCTCTCAAGCAGACCTGACCCAAAATCTCCACAGCAGAAAGTTAGAGAGCAGGAAAAGGCAGACAGAGACTACCCAGAATGTTTCCTTCCTACTTCTCCCCTCTCTTTCCATCAAAGGAATATCCAGCTCCCATAGCCATGGGAGGGAAGGACAGCAGCCGCTTTAGAGCAGGTTGCTGGAAGAATCACAGCTTTCCTGCTGCCCAATGCAGCTGAGACTCTTTGCTTCATGCCCCATGGGAAACGGTATGTGTGGGAAGCCAGGTGTGGCTTTTTTTCTTTGCAATGCTGGAACTTGGGACAGGCATGCAAGTCCAATTTAGTGTGGACTTTAGAGGGAAACTGACAGACACCAAATCCTCTCAAGTATAATAGATCATGTCTATTTTCAAACCAATGTCCCTCCTTTGAGTGCTTTCTCCTGGGCAGGTGCAGTAGTAATTACAGAAGTACAGCCCTTACACACATTTTAGCACAGATAGGCAAAGCCCCTAGTCAAAATGATAAACTATATCCCATTCCATAATTACATTTAAGGAACATCTTATGTGAATTTCTTCTGTTTAAAGCATTCAAATAGTTTGTTTGGTTTTTTGCATTAACTCCACTGTAACTCTGGGGCTTCCTAAGTTAGTTTTGTTCTTCCTACTGCTTCTGTACCTTTTGTTCTTTCATTCTGACCACAGACTGACATCTCTTTCATCTAGTGTTGCAGAGTAATTTTGTGATTTCTTCACAAGCAGAGGGGGAGTTCAACTCATTGCAGTCCCTGTATTATCAATTATTTGCATTGAGGCAAATTACAATAAATTGCAGGTGTTTCTGCTCTCCTATTTTCTCTTGGATTGTACTGAATGTCACCCAACAAACAAGGATATTCAGGAATGTTGAAATGCAGTGCCCATACCGGAGACAATCATGATAGTTAGTGCAGAAGAGAACATTTGCAAACCTGAAGATGTTCTCAGAACACACATCCATTAGGAAGGACCATTAGGGAATATGGGGAGTGGAGAAAACTGCTTTATTGCTTTCAGTTGAACTTGTCATTGGAAGACCAATATGGCTATTAGATTTCCAGTTCCACAAGCATCTTCAGCATTTTTCATCATGACACATATCTGACCTCTTCTATTTTAAGCTGAGTAATCAAAACCCTAAAGAAAGTAAGAACAGCAAAGAAGCACAGGCCACTTATTCTAGAACTGGAATAGTGTCAGACAAGGTTGTGGTTCCTTAGTTCATTTTAATCCCTTGTGGCTGTTCATCCATGGCAGAGATGAAACACTAACAAGCAAAAAAGACTCTTGAAAAAATTGTGGGCTCTTCAGTAATTATATTTTGGTAGAAATAAAAAGAATTTTGCATAGTTATGTGTGGATTGAATTGAGCATCAAGATATCTGTACTTAAATGTTACATTCAAAGTTTGTGATGAGCCTTAAAACATCTTACAGCACTATAAATCATTATATGTAGTATCCAAATCTACCTTTCCTTCACCATAAATAAATACAAAACAGTCACCTGGACGGTCCAGTGCCTAAAAAAGAGAGCTCATCTCAGCTCATACTCTAGAAACTATCAGATGATGCTGAGAAAATAAAGATATGAAAGGTAAAAGAAAATAATTTTCAAGTTTCCAGCATGATTTGTTCTTTTCTTGTGGAAATTCTTTTTTGTTTGAATAAGCCCACCAGCATAAGATCACACTGACTCTTTCTTAATAGCAGACTTTCAAATCAGAGCACTCATATGTATTTATCTGAACTCCATATCATCTCAAAAACTGACAACATGAGAGTCATGTCACTCCTCAATCAGACTACAGCAAAATGCTGTGACATCACACAGTAGTTGGGAAACACTGGCTGACAGTGAACACTGCACCACATAGAAAGAATCATAGAATTGTAGAAAGGTTTGGATTGGAAAGGACCTTAAAGATCATCTAGTTCCAATACCCCTGCCGTGGGACAGGGATGACATTGACTAGATCAGGCTGCTCAGGGTGCCATCCAGCCTGGACTTGGAAACTTCCAGGGACGAGACATCCACAGCTTCTCTGGGCAACCTGTTCTTGTGCCTCACTTCCCTCTGAGTAAAGAATTTTTCCTGATATCTAATCTAAATCTTTTATTTTAAAATCTTTCCCCCTTGTCCACATCTTATCAGCAAGACTGACAGCATTAGCTGCTATGTCCCTGTGCTCTGCTTGTTCCAGGAGGCTTAATAAAATTATTATCTTCAAAGAATTTGTCCATGTCTCACAGAATCACAAAATATGCTGAGCTGGAAGGGACCCACAAGGATCATTGAGTCCAAGTCCTGGCCCTGCTGTAAGTCTCTTGGTGACACTGGCCAAGAAGATTAAAATATAGCTTTAAGTTGTCAGATAAGGGAGTTGTCCACACCACTCGCTACCACTTGTTGGAACATTCTTAGCAGCCATCCCAAGTATGAGGGATATCTTTGGGGAACTAATCACCATAGCATACTTATAACCCTCCACTCCAAGGGAGTGTTTTTACAGCACCATGTTTTTATAGCACCATCTTTACTAACATAAACAGAACACTTATGTGCATACACATTTTAAAGTCTTTGAATATATCTCCCAAAGACTGATTTCCTTTAGGGAAGAAGTGTCAACATAGAATACATGATAACCATGTTGACTCATGCTACACTGCAAATACTAAAAGTTCTACAGTAGAGATGGAGAAATACATGTAAAATTTTATTTCATTATTGCAAAAAATTAGAGACCCTATTTGGAGAACTAATGAACCTAGTGTAGAAAACAGAAACACTTCACATGGAAGTGAACCCCTTTCTCCTTACCCATGGATCCATTTCCAGTCCAGCTGGTGGAAACACTCAAGTTTGCTCCCTCTTGGCTGGAAAATTCATTCCATATGTCTAGGTACATGCAGATAACATCCAGTGTTCTTGTGATAAGGTGAGTGATTTGGGATGGGATTTAATTTCTTCAGGCAAAGGCAGAAATTGGACCAGAAATTTCGCTTCCTGGAAAGGTTCTAACCACTAAGCAATTGCTTTGAAAAGCTGTATTTCAAAACAAAGTGTGAACTACATCACATTTTAAGAGTGAATCTTGTATCAAACCTATAAAGGGATTTAAATGACAGAGAATGTCCCTTCTGATTTAGTGGTGCTTGGAACCAAAATGCTCACTGGTGTTGAGATCCACAGAATTATAACCCTTAAGACCCAGGGAAATTCATGGTCAAAGACCATAGTATGTCTGATATAGAAGCACTTACAGTCTTAGAGCAGCAACAGAGTGAAGGTTGTTGAGGACAGTCATTTTGAAAGAAAATACCTACAATTTGTTTTAATCCCTTTGTGCACAACCCTCAATTTCTGAAAATTATTAAAATCAAAGCCTAAGGTGATTTGACTTCTGACTCAAGTACATTTTTTACTCTGGGCAAAACTATGGTCATCCCCATGGTTTTGCATCTTCTTTCTTTTCTTCCTTTTATCCTTATTTTTTTTCTCCCCTCACTCTTTCAGTCCTCCACACTTCATCTATTTCTTTCTCTTTCTTATTATTTTCTCTTTATTTCTTTCTCTTTTCACCTTTCCTTCTTTTTTCTTTTCTCTCTCTTGTCTTCTCTGTTCTGCTCTGGGGTAGAGAAAAAATAATGGCTACAGCTTTTCAGCTCAGCTCAGGAAAGATACAAACATCTGTGGGACTGTGACCCTATAACACAAATTCTCTAATTTGTCTTGGAGTGGACAGATTTTTAAGTGAATACACTTGCAGGCAGCGGAAAGAAACTCTGGAGTAAATACAAAAATATTTTATGAAGACATAAAAACACAGACAACTATGACATCATACCTTACTGCTTGCCTTTCAGAAAGGAAGAAAAGGTTTATTTTTTTCTAGACACTAGGACATGGCATATAAATCAAATATGGATATTTTATTGTATTAGTAAGTTTTTTATTATATTAATATGTTCCCCATTGTATCGGAGAAATCTATGTCTCTAGTATAATACAAAAGACATCCAAATATGAAAGCAAATCCTGGCTAAAATGATCCGAATTCCTTAAGCTTATTATAACAGTGATATTTTTGTCGTGTTAGCACCCTTTTGTGTTACATTACTGAAAAACAATGAAAATGTGATACGAGAATTACATATGCATATGCACATTGTTAATAATATTCATCAAATTACTATTTTGAGAAACAACTTTTCCAGCTATAAAATGAGTAAAAATCACAAGGTCATTTCTAACAGGTTGACCTCTCTCAGTAATGCCACTCTTCATCTCCTGCAGAAGACTACCTGCAGGTAAACTCCTGAGACCAGATAATACGCCTACAGGAGACTGAAGTATTGAAGGGACATAAAAGTGCTGACAACAATTGTCATTTGCCATCACTAATTCCAGGGAATTTGGCATTTGGATGAGGACAGCTTTCAGCATAACATTTCTTCCAAGTTGTATGAACACATCTTGAGAGCTCCAGGTTAAACCTATTGACCACATCTACGTATCTCTGACCATTAAATACCATCTCTTGATGCCTGTACACTGGGGAATGTCCTCAATGTTCAGAGAAGCAGGTATGTACCCATGACTACAGCACAGGGCTGCATAAATAACAGCTTTAAACTATTACGATTAAACCTTTCAAAAGTCTTTCCAAACAGCGATGTAATGATGATCGGATTAACATCCATCATGTAATAATAATAGGTAATGAATAATATATCTTGATTACAGCTCATCTCAGGCCAATTATCACTAAAACAGATATGAACAAAGCAAGCCAGATGGTCTGTTAAAGAATGTCTATAAATATCCCAGCCACGCACCCTCTGGCATGAAGTGCCAAGATCTGCTTCCACTATTCACAGCAGGGAGCACCTTTCTCAGGAAATAATCTCCCTAAGCAATTTGTTGAAACCGAAGTCCTTATTTGAAACCAAGGTCCTTATTTGAAGGACTAAGTACAGCATAAAGGGCAGTTATAAGAAATAATGTTGGAATACAATAGAAATGTAAATGCAGGTAAGTCCCGTGGTAGAGTGTCTCTCAGATATGAAGAGTCTGTACCATGCAACCTCTTTGTGACTCTGATGCTAAGCCTCCAAGAAAAAATAAACTTCCCACAAAATGGCTCAGTAACAAACAAAAAATGATTGTGTATGAAACTACTCAAGCTATAATGAGACTAATCCAATGTGCAGTGCTTTAAATTGCCAAGAAGTTTTGAATCTTTTTTCTTTGTCTGTCCTTGAGGCTTCTCTGTGTGCTGTAACTTCTCTATGCATGGAGAGTATAGTTAGTATTTTCATTTGCTGCCTAAGTAGCAAATTACCCTGTAAACAGCCCACAAGAGCTGGTCTGTAATTGAATTGTAACTGTTGACTTTAGACATTTGGTATATTTGCTGCAAGAAGTAAATTTTCAAAACTTCATCTTGATGCAGTCAGACAAAATGAAAGGTAATATTCTTTATCTGCCACAGATTGCTGCAGATGAACTGCTTTCATATGAGCTTAAATAAGATTTAGTGTATTCCATCCTTCAGCTGGCCACAATTGAAAGTGATCAGGATCAATATAGCTGCCCCTGAATGCAGCCCAGTATTGTGCATTACAATAGAGGAAATGGCTGTATTCAAAATTTTCCTGTGTCAAATTAATTTCCATGTTATCTCCAAATTCAATTAGATGGGAACCCCGTGTAACTAAAAAAGTGTCCGACATCCCTTAGTGACAAATTACGGTGCTTAGTGTGCATATCAAGGTGAAGTGTTGAGCCTTGCTAATCTTCTCACTAATTCTCAATTACCGTAAAATGAAGCCATAAATCACACAGACAGGGGATCGATGGAAATGTTGTTTTCAGGGTGATTGGCAGCCTCCCCAAAGGTTTTCTGTAAGTTGGTTTAAGGTTACCATTCTCTAAGGGGAGGGATGAGGTAGTCTTGCTCAATCTCTATGATATAGGCCCACAGGCCTTTTGGGGATAGTGGGGAGGGACAGCACCAATTTCAGCCCATCAGACATCCAATTTTTCTCCTTTTCATACCTGCTGTAGTAAATGAGAAACAAATTAAATTTCACTCCACTATCTCCACAGAAACCATTTAAATTTTTCATGGAAACTAAATTGTCCCTAGACAAATAGCCCCCTGATTCTATGAAAATATACTGGAGCGCTGGGGACAGAAATAAATTTGTGTCACTCTGGATATGCCATTCTCTGTAATGTCATTCACTGCCAGCCAATAAATGAGTCCCTCCTGGAACACAATGGTAAAGCCTTGTGCTCTGGTGGATTTGCATTGTTCCCCCACTCTGGAGCGGTCTAATATTCTTCCTGTTATTAATTTGCAGCCTAGGTTTTACATTCATGAGGCCAAGATTGAAATGTAAATGAGGCACAAAATAAGTAGTCAGCAGTAGCCCTGGCCGAGCAGCCTGTGTCATAGACTCATGGACTTACATGAAAATAGTTATCACTCAGAGAGATTAGCAGCTCAGAACATCAATCACTGCTGCAAGGAAACAATGAATAAAATCGCCCCGACACGAGGAAGGAAATTACCAGAGCTTTAAAGTGGAAAGGGAATATGTAATACTACTACCTGTTGTCGAAGCACTAAGATGGCTGTAATAAAAGAAGATGGGCTCCTTCTCTCTCTCTCTCTTCCCCTCCCCTGTTCCTGTTGATCGTTGATATTTAAATTGTGCCATTTTTCTCATCTCAATTTATCTACTAAATGAGCTGCAGTTCCTTGGCCAGAGGTAAATGATACTTCACATAACACTCAAATGAAACCCACAGTTTTGAGTCTGAACCAGCTTTAAAATGATGACACCCTATATATCATCCAATCTCTTGGCAAACAAATAGATATATAAAGCCAGAATCCTCAGGTTTCAGGCAGGCTCAGAGGATGCTGGACTTCAGAGTAGGAGACAAAAGTAGTTTTACTCTGCCATTGTGCTTCCCCAATTCTCAGATGGTACAGAAGTGTGCAGGACACAATGCAAGTGGGGCATTCTTAGGCCAGCTCTTCCTCAACTAACTCTGAGCAACTCTAAGGAGCTCTCCCATGACCTATCAATAACCAGGATCTGGAGAAGATTCAGTTAATTCTCCTTTACGTCATCAGCTCTCATCACCCTCATCAGAAGGGGAAGGGATGTGGAGCCTCTCTGCCTGGTCAAAGCTACCCCAAATTTCTCCTGATGGCTGCAGAACTTTCAGGTGCATGTATGCATAGATAAGAGTGGCTGTGCTGACCTTGTTACACAACTTCGGCTCAGATAAATAATTTCTTAAAATGTGCTAGTTCATATCTCTAGTTTGTATAGCATGGTTTCTACAGTGATATTAAATTTATATAGTTGAGTGCTCAGAAGCAATACATTTTCTGGAATGATTCTTCACCTTATTAGAGTATGTGACATTACCTGTTGGACTTTTTTAACGCGTGTGTTCTCTGTGTTCAGTAAATGCAAACCATTATTCCATCTACCAGTTAGTTTTGCCTTTATGAGGATATGTGCTTGATTATTATGGCTGGCCAGGAGGAACGCTTTCTTACAGTGCTCTTTCTTTAAACAACAGAGATATAGCCACGTTTCACTAAAAAACTACCAGTTTCTAGTCTAACATTTCACTCCGCAAAATTTAGATTTTCAACCATAAAAATAACTTTAAAAGTGTGTTCTAGTAAAATGAATTCAAAGAAAATGCCAAAAAACCCCCCTAATCCTTCCTGTTCTGAGGTAGCTGGCAAATGTGGTTGGTCACAAGAGTGACACACACACATGCCTCTGCAATGCGTAGGAGCACCCCTCTGGCTTTCACAAAGACACTGGACTCCTTCTCATGTGTCTATCTTCAAAAAATCTCTTTTCAGGGAGAATTGTATATCAGGAAATGGTTCAGTCTGGGCATGCTTTCAGCTGCCGTATAATTTTTAAGACTGTTCAAAAAGATATCAAATATGAAACAGTTAAAAATAAAATGTCTCACTCAATGCAACTTGATTTGGGACGTAGGATAAATTATTTAAAACTTATTGCCTTGGCTATCACATTCCATGTAACACCTTTCATTTAGCATGCAACTGCTTTTCGTGCACAAATGCCAAAGGACTCTGAAAACCTGTATATTTTGATTCCAGTTTTTAAAAGAGGCAAACTGGGTCTTAGAAAATTGGCTTAGGAAATTGGCAATATCAGTAAGATTGAAAACCAAATCTCCATTTTCTGTGCAAACCACTAGATCATGCTGCCTTCAGAAATCAGCTTTCTATTCCATTCCTTATCAGGAGGAAGAATTAATTAATGTATGTAAGACACTGAAGTAAGCCAGTAGAAAAATTCTGTGTGAATGCACGATATCATGAATATTTCTTGTTATATAGACAATGGACATTTTGGTCAAATAATCCCTGGAGAATCAGGACTGAGCTGAACAAAATATTAGCATATCAGAGCTATTGCATATCAGAGAAAGCAACACTTGAAAAGCTACTTTTTTCACAATAGAGATGCTACTATTTTCATTGCATGTTCATTTTAAAAGCACAATACAGACACATTATACAAAGTGAGTTTTGAACAAAAATGTGTAGTAACGTGGTCAGTAACCTTTATTCTGTTTCTTTCTGCAGAAGTTCACTAAAGATAATGCAGACAGCTAAGAAAAGGAAGTTAAAATTTAAAAGAAGCAAAAGCCAACATAAAGTTAGAGTTTCAGCTGTGTATTAGGATGTTCTTTAGAGAGCCTGAGAAATTGATCATGGGTGAGCTAGGAGAAGACACTGAGCCTTAAACTGCTTTGTTCTTTTTTTCCTACCTTAAAAAGATAAAGTCAGGCCCAACTTGTTACTGGAGCTTTAGAGCCCAGCAGCAGCATGCAATTTGTGGCTAAGGAGCAGGAACAACACAACTTACATGGTTCCCACACCAGGCAACAGCTTCTGCTCTCAACCCCCTCCTCTTTTCCTCATGGTGCCATTGTCTTCACTCTTAATGTCTCAGAGTATCTTTTTAATTGCTTATCAAATGGATAGTTATTGTATCATAAAATCTTCAAAGCCATTTCCTAGTCCCATTCAGTTGAGGAGCTGAACTTTTATACAATGATATATCACAATGGATTATGCTAATAAGCTTGTTAATAGCTCTAGTGGTGTTAACTGAGCGCATTAAAACAAACTGGTCCTTGCAATAGATTGGGAAATGTTTCATAAGGGGCATGTGCTCTAAGAGTGGTCATGACAAGGCTAGTAAATAATAGCAGAAACTGGCATGACCAAAGAAATATTCACCTAAATTATTTATATGTTAATCAAAAATACAGTTGTTAAGCAATATCATTAGTTCATTACTAATTGGTTTATGGATTTGTGATGAATTACTTATTTGCATGCAAAGTAAACCCTCAGCCTTTTGTTCATCATTTCTAACCTTCGAATCTTTGCAGGTTTCTTCTCTGCAGCCCTCCTCCTTCACTAAAATGATTACATCAGCTCATCAGACAAAGTAGATTTTCAAGGCAAAGACATAATTTTCTTCTGAAATATATGCAATATATTATTGTCATATATTTTTTAAAAGTCATAATATATCAGGATTTCATGCTTGAGAGATATGCAATTAATGTTATACAGTGTATATTTCTCCTTAACCTCCACAAAAATCCTACACTTTGAACATTTATTAGTAGTGGAGACAGTGATCTTGTTTTGTTCATTTATATCAAGTTGGATTGTCAGGCATGATTTTGTGGGGAATTTTAAATTCCACTTTACTTAAGATCAAATTGGGCTGAATACAACCTAGGGACTTAAGCACACCTCTGTATCTACTGTGGGACATCCTAGAGATGTGGCAGGGTGGTCTGAACAAAGGTGAAGATCAACCTTTCATGTGGCACCTGAACTCATTGGCAAGTTTCTTAATTATAAGGTTTTCAGAAATGCAGTCTCTCATCAAGCATTTCTATTCTTGTCCTTTGTTTCCGTCTCTTCCTCATCTTCCTATTGCAGCTCCTTCTTGTCATCTTCTCTGTTTTTCTACTTCCATTTCCCTCTGCGTAACAGTTTGTCTTCCCAATTGCCCCCTCACCACAACACAGTGACCTGTGTTCCCAGCTTGCACCCATTTTTTTCCAGCCTCACTACTTCAGACTGAAGGATCTAGACCCAGGAACTATCATTGCATTTCTTCCACTTCTGAGGTATTTTCCTTGTAAGGAACGCTTAAACTTCCTTTATCCTTTTTGCATTTTCCATATCTCTTTTTCCTTTTTTACTTTTTTCCCTTTTCCCTTTCCCTTTTCCCTTTTTCTTATTCCCTTCCCTTTCCTTCCCTTCTTCACTTTTCAAAACAATATTAGTGCAAAATCATGTAAACCATGAATATAATTAAACTAAATAAATATTGTACATCATCTTGAAACATTTTCTTTTGAATGAATTTCAGTTTTCTCTGTCCAAATGCAAATAATAAGAACAATTATTTTATATTTAGAAAATGTGTTTTTCAAGGAGTTGGGGGGCAGTATAGGATTCCCAGAATTTTTTTACCTGTTGTTATTATTAAGAAGAAGTTGCAGATGTATTAATGAAAATAGGCCCAGCAAGGACCAGCAGTCCAGGATATGAAAGCAAGGTTCTGTGAGCAAAAACTCATCTAGATGGAGGAGAACTCTCTTCCAACCAGTCTCTCTGTGTAATGAACATTACATAAAAACCTCAGCTCTTGACATGAGGAAAGCAGACTTCAGGCTGCTCAGGAAATTAGTAAAATCCCCTGGGAAAATGTTTTTGCAGGTCCTGGGGTCCATCAGTACTTGTCACTTTTCAATCACCCTTTAAGGGCACAGGAGCAGCAATTCTCAAATGTCAGAAGTCAAGCAGGCAAGGCAGAAGGCTGGCTTGGCTGAGCAGAAATCTTCTCTTGAAAATAAGATGGAAAAATGGTGTATGTCCAGTGGAAGCAAAGTCAAGTGACATGGGAAGAATACAGAAAATTTGTCCAGCCAAATCACAGTTGGAGATGAAGCTGGCCAGAAACATGGGGGGGCAATAAAAAGAGTTTTTTCAATACATTAGTGGCAATAGGCAGTATGGAAATATCATCAGCCCATTACAGGATGGGGGTGATTACCTCACAAACACGGGAAGAGAAAAGGCAGAGGTGTTTAATGCTTTCTTTGCCTCTGTCTTCGACGACAGACCAAGGGAATCTCAGTGCCCTGAGCTGGAGGACCATGACTGCAAGAATGATTAACTCCCAGTCAATGCCAAAATTGTATGGTATCTGCTGCTCCAGCTGGATCCATGCAAATCCATGGAACCTGATGAGATTCATCCAAGAATTCTCAAGGACCTGGCTAATGTAATCGCAAAACTTCTCTCAACGATTTTTGAGCACTCTTGGGAATCCAAAGAGGTCCCAGCTGACTGGGAGCTGGAAAACCTTGTCCCAATTTTCAAGAAGGGCAAGGAGCAGGACCCTGGAAACTACAGGCCTGTCAGTCTCACACTTCGGGTAAAGTTACGGACAAGGTTATTCTGGGAAGTGTTGAAAAGTGTCTGGTGGACAACTCAGTCATCTGTCACTATCAGCATGGCTTTGTGAGGGGGGAAGTCCTACTTGAGATCTGATTTCCTTTTACAACAGGGTAACCCACCTAGCTGATTTAGGAAAACCAGTGGATGTAATCTTTTTAGACTTCAGCAAAGCTTTTCATACTGTCTCTCACAGTATCCTTCTGGACAAAATGTCCAGCACACAGCTGGATAACCATGTTACTTGGTGGGTGAGCACCTGGCCCACAAGTCAGGCACAAAGAGTTATAGTGAATGGGGTAACATCAGACTGATGACCTGTCACTAGTGGAGCTCGACAGGGAACATCTTAGGCCCTGTGCTCTTCATCTTCATTAATGACTTGGATGTAGGACTGGAAGGACTACTAAATTTGCTGATGACACTAAATTGGGAGGAGCTCTCAACTCCCGAAAGGGCAGGGAGGCCCTGCAGAGAGACCTTGACAAATTAGACAGGTGGGCAATCACCAACTCTATGATGTTTAACAAGGGCAAGTGCTGGATTCTGCACATGGGATGGGGCAACCCTGGTTGTGTGTATAGACTAGGGAAGGACAGGCTGGAAAGCAGTGCTACAGAGAGGGACTTGGGTGGGGACCCTAGCTGATGGCAAGTTGAATGTGAGTCAGCAGTGCCCTGGCAGCCAGGAGGGCCAACCGTGTCTGGGGGGCACCAGGCAAAGCATCGCCAGTCAGTTCAAGGGAAGCGATACAGTTCAAGTGTTTGGACAATACTCTCAGGCACATGGTGTGACTCCTGGGGGTGATCCTGTGCAGGGATAAGGGTTAGACTCGATGGTCCTTGTGGGTCCCTTTCAACTCATCATATTCTATGATTCTGTGATTGTCCCACTCTACTCTGCGCTGGGGCAGCCTCACCTTGAATATTGTGTGCAGTTTGGGCACCACAATACAAAAAAGACTGTCCAAATGAGGGCCATAAGGATGATGAAAGGTCTGGAGAGGAAGCCTTATGATGAGCAGCTGAGGACACATGGTTTGTTCTGCCCAGCAAAGAGGAGACTGAGGAGAGACCTCATTGCAGTCTTCAACAACTTTATGAGGGGAAGTGGAAGGGCAGGTATCCATCTCTTCCCTTTCATGACCAGTGACAGTACTCGAGGAAACAACATGAACCTGTGTCAGGAGCAATATAGGTGAATACCAGGAAAAGATTTTTCACCCAAGAGTGGTTGGATACTGAAACAAGCTCCCCAAGGAAGTGGTCACAGCACCAAGCCTGTCTGAAGAAATTCAAAAAAGAATTTAGACAACACTCTCAGGCACACAGTGTGATTCTTAGGGTGCCCTGAGCAGGGCCAAGAGTTGGACTCGATGATCCTTGTGGGTCCCTTCATCACAGCATATTCTGTGATTCTATGATTCTGTGAACTAACCAAATCTCACCTTTCAAAGGTATCCTGCCATTGCTTTGCATTTCCCTTACAGAAATCTATCTTATGAATATCTTGAAAGCCTTTCTGTCAGTTGACCTTCTAAGATTTTGTCTTTGCAAGCACAGAGGTTGTAGTGCATTTTCCAGCAGCTGCAGGTTGTTTTTCTTTGATATTTATCATCCACAATCTGCCTCAGCCCAGCAAGACATGCATCACAGTCTAATCCAAGCAAGTCTCACAAGGACAATAGAAACCTGACCAAAATGAAAAAGAAAGTGAAAGATAACTCAGAAAAAGACAAGCCAAGATAACAAACAACATTTAATGTTGTGGCAAAGCAAATTTATTATTACTGATAGTAATTTTTTGTGATGTAATAAGAGCAATAATAATAGTAATAATAATAATAACAACAATAATAATAAAAATAATAGACAACATAAAGGGACATCAAAAGAGGCACCTGCTTCCCAAATATCTCTTGTCCAAAGAGATGACTGTAGACAAGGTATCAGGAAGTGAAACTTCACATTAACACTGCACTGACTCGAAACTGAAACCCTGGCCCACCTCTGTGAATGTCTGTTGCTAACTTCAGGACACCTGCAGAAGGTGGCCTAGCAAAGCTCAGACCACCCAGTGTTCCACCCAGTCTCCAAAACAGTGAACCTTAAGTTTCACCTTCTCTGTTATATAATGGATTTGGCTTGAGATCTAGCATGGACCTCTACATGGGTCTGCATTCACATGGGAGGTGTAAGCTGAGTTTGGGATGGAGTCCTGTGGTCTCCTCCACAAGTGTAACCAAAGAACTGAAGCAAATTGCTCAAGCCTCGGCTGTCCTGCATGTGCCATGTGATGGCACTCAAGGTGGTCTCCTCCATGACCTTCCCCAGCACTGAGGTCAGACTGACAGTCCTGTAGTTCCTCAAATCCTTCTTACAGCCCTTCCTGTAGATGGGCATTTGCTGACTACCAGATAACTGGGACTTCTCCAGTAAGACAGGGTTGTGGGTAAATGATAGAAAGAATCTCAGTGAGCATTTCCATCAGCTCTCTCAGTACCCTCGGGTGGATCTCATCCAGCCGCACAGACTTATGTGTGTCTAAGTGGCACAGCAGGTTGCTGAATATTTTGTCTTGAAATATGGGGGCTTCATTCTGCTCCCTGTCCCTGTTTTCCAGCTCAGGGAGCTGGATACCTACAGGACAACTTGGAGAACTATAAAAGACTAGGGCAGAGAAGGCATTAAGTACCTCAGCCTTTTCCTCATCTTTTGTTTCTATGTTTTCCCCTGGACCCAACAAAAGGTGGACAGTTTCCTTAGCCATCCTTTCATTACTGATTATTTGTAAAAATATTTTTTTGTCTTTTACAGCAGTAGCCAGATCAATTTCTGGTTGGGGTTTGGCCCTTCTAATTTTCTCTCTGCTTAACCCCACAACATCCTTGTGAGATAGCTCCCACTTCAAACCTCTCTGATGAAGGAAGAACCTGACTGAGTGCAGTAGATATAAAACCATGAAATTTTCTGAGGGGGATGAACTTCACTTATCCTATCTAAAATTATACTACCTGATCGATACCTGAATTTGTTGACTCTGACATTCCATGTCCATGTGGGAATTACTGGATTTTTAAGTAATGCAAATCCTCAGTTACACATGCAAAATTAAGATTGAAACTACTGGAGCTCATTTAAGCACTTGAAGACCAGCACAACTCAACTACTGGAGCAGAGTAACTCCTAATCCCCAGCAGTGAACAAGAACCAAATCTGTTTTCTGAAGCAGGGAGGGAAGACTTTGGCAGATCTCAGGCAGCAAATGGAATCCCATCTCTCACTAGTATCTTATAGCCCTTGGCCTGCCTTGATTATATAGAGGTTTGTGGAAGGAATCAGCTTTGGCCCCATGTTTGTGCTTTCGTTCACCCCAGGCCTCCCAGCAGCTGCCAATCCCAGCATGTGTGCCAAAATGGTACTGGTGTTTGCTTTGGTGGCACAGCTTTAATGAGCTTAGGGGTGTCAGAATATCCATAGGATGCCGATCAGACACCCCCAGCCTTTGGAGCCCTGAGTAGTTTTGCCCGGTGAGTTGTTGTCCTCGGAATACCATTCTTTCTTTCAGGGCAGTGGTGACAGGGACTGTCCTCACCCTCTGAGGCTGCATTTTCCACGGCTCCTTCCAGGTCTCACCTTCTCACATCTCTATTCATGAAGTTACTGGGCCAAAGAAAATAGTACAGGTGAGAGCATCACTGCTGTACATCACTCATGCAAAAGGAGGTGTCAAGTTGGAACCAGTTCACGAGGAGAGAACCTGATATGCTCTGGTATGACTACCATTAAGGAAAAAAAACAACAGTCACCAGTAGATATCTGCCTATGAACAAAACTGGGTTGAAAAGAAGAAACCCCACTTTTTTGTTAGCCTGATTGTCAAAAAAAAAAAAAAAATAAAAGGCACAAAGAAAGAATCAAATAGCTACAAGGAACGAAGTAAGTGATCTTTTCCCATTATAATCAGGACACAGAGCCTGTGATATCTCTGGGAGCTCAATCTAAATAAGGTCCCATCCTCTCATCTATTTCACATTATGAATAAAAACATGAAATTAGTTTTATGTCAGAAGAACAACCCTTAAGACACTTGTAACTTATAATTATAATTTCTAAGCTGTTTGGCTTGTCAGTATCAAGGAATTCACAGCCTGAGACTTCCAGAACTTTATAGGCTGAGACATGCTGTGCTAGCTATTGAAAATTAACTATGAATCTCTCATCCACATCCTTATTTATTAACTACAGTGAGAAACAGAGTTTGAAAAAGGACTACATGTGCATAGCCTGCTAGCATGGAAGAAGCCATTGGCTGTGTTCTGCTACTGGTCAATAAACTACTAGCAATGGATAATTGTAGGATAAATGTTTTCTTGTAAACAAACACTGCAAAAATTTCATCTTCGCTTAAGAGCACATCTGACCGCTGTCAGTTTCAGGATTCTGCTGGATTCACAGGTAGCAATAAAATAAAAAGAAGACATCTTGAGACTCTCTTTGCTATGTAAAATTCCATTCCCTTGTTAGATCTGGCTGAAAATGTTATCATCGCCTGTGATGTATTTTGAAAGAAACAATATATTTTACATACTTTGAATAAGAAGGCTGACCAAAGAAAAAATATATCAGGAACTGAAATCCACTACAGATTCTCAGCTTTCACCAAAACTCAGGAAAGTAAACCACAAAAATAAAGTATTATTTCACCCAAAAATTCACATCCACGATATTTCAAGGACAATCTTTACCAAATTTTTTTTTTCCAAAAAAAAAGTATTTAAGTTGTCGGGGGTACTATTCCCTGACTTTTCAGTTTTTCCAGATTCTATTTTCACCCCGGTTTTGAAATCTTTTTACAATAACACCACTGAAATTCTACACTTTTTTATTATTTTAGGAATTGAAGTGGCTTGCCTGTGTTCCAGATTTTGTTTTGGGAGAGGCAGAGTAGGGTTTTTTTGTTCTCAAAGTCAGCTAGTTCCATTTTGTAAGTGAAATACTTTGTAACAGCGAAACAGCCTGGATCTTTAGAAGGCATTAAATGACAAAACTTAGTTTTCAAAAATAAAGGCAGGTAACAACCACTTTCATCATTTTTGGATGGAGAAATGAGGGCACACTAGGCTGAAATGGCTTGCCCAGCTTTTTACAGTTCTGAATACCAATGTCAAGAGAAGGATACATGTCTTTGATTTCTGGGTCCCAGGCACCCTAAAACAGGACCCCATTAGAGGTACTAATAAGTTCCCAAATATTCTTTTTTCTTTTTTTTTTTTTTTTTAGATTCTTCTAACATTGTTTCTTTTTAGCAATGTCACCTGTCTTGCTTCTTCCCCTCCCTACCTATAGGCATTCATGATGCACTCCGCTGTTTGAAATTTTTAAAATTTCAATTTATCAGCAATGGAACAAAGCCAAAAAGAAGAATCTCCAGAATTTCAGTTGATTTCATCAGATCAATTTAGGAATCAGTCCTGATTTTTATTTTGCAAGATCAAAATCCAGTGACAATCATTTGCATAATTGAATCACTATTGTGCCACTTACAAGTACAAAGTTATAATTAGACCTGGGACACTGACGGTTATTTTTCTTTTTTGTAAAAAGAGCATTTCTGATATTCTAATACTGCTGGTTTTCAGCCAAACACAAAGAAGAATTTGAAATTAAATTTAATGTAGTGAAGAGATGGAAGAGAATGTTCTTAACTCTGGTATTAAAAAAGGCTTTTCGGAGTTTATGCATTCTGGCTGTGACAGCGTTAAACGACTGATCTCAGATATGTGATATATATTGACTGTACCAGATTAAAAGTTAGACTTTATTTGTAGCATAAATCTAGTAGATGAATATGTAATGTACATTCTTCTTTTATCGCAGCCGTAGAATACTCTGAAACTTTAACCCCCAGAATGCTATCTACATATTTCCCTCCATATTTTTTATTCACAGAAATAATCACGTTAGTTGTTGGATACCTTTTAGTAACACACTTTTCTTTTAGCAAATAAAAAAGACTGCCAGTTCCCATCATTTCACAACACCTAGAAAGACTTCAGAGCGATTGCATCTTTCTTTTGCTGGCTCTCACACACATTCCCCCTAGAGAAGCAGATGTTTGACTTGTCTCGTGTTAAAGGCAAAAATTGAGTTACAGCTTCAGATTGCAAGATTTGCGATGTTTGCTATGGTTTATTAATGTTAACCAAATAAAAATGACATTAGCGAAAAAGATCTACATGATATCTCAGAACTCCCAAGATTAGGCCAGATGGTCACTTCTAACTGATATAATCTAGTAAGCTTTGTTGAGAGACAGGTTATTGATTGAATTTCTGCCTTTAAATGCAAGCTCCATATCTGCACATGTCCACAGTGATATCAGTTTCTTGAAATCCAATACAGAGGTGTAGATTGGGAGATGATGTTAGTTGCTACCTATTAAAACTGTCAATTCCATCTGTTGTCTAACACTTTAAAATACTGAGTGTAGTTTTTAATAGAACACTATTAGATTAAGAGGCCATATATTAAGGCTCTTACTAGCTGAGAAGTGTGGGTAAATGTGTAATTAAATGACACAATGGAAAAGGAACTCCATTGGCTGGAACTCGCCCAAATTAGCATCAAGCAGGAAGCCAATGCTGTGTTTTAGGATTTCTGCAGCCACCAGACTTCCCTATAAATGAATAATATGCAGCCCTACTGAAATTATCTTTACAAGCAAATATCTCATTACTAAAACGTGGAAGTGTTGTGAGCCTTGCATTTATCCATCTCCTGATACTGAGCTTCCACGGGTACTTCAATGACTCTGTACACCTGCCTACCTGCCACACTCTGATGGCGTTCCCTGAAGGGCTGTCTCAGACGGCTGATGACAGCCCCCTTGAAGACACATTTCTGGAAAGTCGTAGTCCCGAAAGGCCCCTATCCCTCAGAATATAGTTGAAAACCACTGTTGGGGGTCCTCGGGTCACATATAGGGTGGTGGTTCAACCTGCCCTTTCTCCACAGGTGTGCAGTATCTCAGGGCACTTGCCGGGTACCAAGGGCTTATGTAGAGGGAGGGTGATGGACAGCCAGTTCCAGCATCCAGCCAGCCCAACATCCAGCAGCTGTTGTTGCTTAAATTTAATCAGAGAGGGAAGCTGTCCTCTTCAAATCCTTTGTACCAGTATGATTACATACTGGAAAGGGAAAACTCCTGTAAGGGGGAGGGGGAAAGAGACAGAAAATAAGGGAATGGATCTTAAATTCAGACACACAGACAGAGGAATTTGCTTATTTTATAGCTCCCAATATTTGTATATAGAAGCTAAATGAACATATTCAGTATGTTGGAAGAAAAGCAGTAGAAGTCATCCCTGGAAAGGGCCAGAAGCAGCATTTGCATAAGAGCTTTTGGTTTGTTTTTCTCATCATTTTTCTTAGAGTAAGCAAGTAATTGTTGACCCTAGCTGGGCCAATGCCTCCTGAAATAGAGAAGAATATGAGTTTTGTGCCCTTTTTTGCATCAACTTTCAGAAGACATTACAGTTTAAATACAATTTTTGAGAGCAATATTATGGTGGCCTATAGAGGATGTAGAACAGGTTTCAAGAGAGAAGAGTTTGGAAATAACTTGAAAAATTCTGTTTGGAAACTACTAGTGAAGTGTAGACAAAACATCTTTACAAATTCCCCCAATACACCACAAACGAGTTTTGGATAAATAAAGTGTCTTCATGTTATTAACCAGTACAAGGTACATGAAACATTCATGGAAAATTAATGTTAAATGAATACTGCAGTATACTCATAGAATACAAATTGTGAATTCAGAAACACTGTATTCCCAGCAGATACACAATTTGAAGAATTATGCTCATTCCATACAGAAACAGAGACAATATTGTGTGATGTAGCTGATAAATTAACCAGCAAAGGTCCACTTGTATGCATCAAATACTCAAAATAAATCAGTAGGACCAGAAATAGGGTAGCATTAAACTACTTAGAATAACAAACATCTTCAAGAAAACCAAAAGTTGCTGTACAGATTTTTCAGAGAAGCAATAAAAATTCAGCTAATGGATTTAGACAATTCTGCTTGCTACTTACTATGGTAAGAACAGAAGCTGTCCTTCAAGAAAGAAGAACCTTCACAATCCGTTTCTCTTAGGTTTTAAATGCTTGGCATACCACGGCAGAACAGATGCAGTAAGCATTTCAAGTGTGGAAAATGGCAATTCTACTCTCACTGGGTCTCTCTTTTAAGGGTCATGATTCACCAGCATGGCCACTTTGGTGGGACTCTCCCTGATATGATGGGAATCACCAAAACCATCAACAGAGATTTTTTAAGGTATTTCATAAGAGGTAAAGCTTTATATAACATGTGAATGGACAGAGAGAGGATGGGTATTTCAAAGCTTTTACCATGCTTTAAACTAGAAGTGCTAACTTTAATTACTTTAATGAGCCACTGAAAAATCCTACTTCATAACCCAGACTTTATCAAACTAAAGTTTTAAAATCTTAGATATATTTCAAACTTTTTCTGTTAACCCAAAGGGTAGGACAAAAATAGTGACTGTAATAAATGGTTCTTTTAAACAGATAATAGGCTTTTTGACTGATGTTCTCAAATGAGACCTGGGAAATGAGTAGCTAAATAAAAAAAATATTATTTTAGTATAATATCTCCCCTTCTCCATCAGAAAAAGCAATTCACAGAAGGAACCATCACAACAGCTGAACCAAAGTCATGGCAAAATGTTTGTTAGAGCTGCAAGTTAGTTGGGTTTCTTTGGAAGCTGATGGATTTAGTGACAATATAGATGGGAGGAGTCACATAAACATGAGCAACTCAAGTTGCACCTTACCCCATCACACACATCACATACTATGAGGTTTCCAAGGTTTACAGACAGTGCAGGTTCCCCTACCATACAATCTTTTAAATACCCTTTTCCTTTACACCCAGGATTTCTGAGGAATCAGTTAGACTCATGAGTCTAACTCAGGGCTTGTTATGCTTGTGAGCGGTTTTGCATTTGTGTCCTTGTAGGAATCTAGTACTAATTTTACATAGAAAGGAAACCAGTAGATGAATTACCAAAATAAGATACTAAAGAAATTATGACAACAGAAAGCATAACTTGGGGATGGAAAAAAAATAATCTAATCTAGTATAAACTAATTATAGTGAACTGCATGCACACATACACACACAAACACATATTTACAACTAGCTGAAAACAACCAAGACATTTTATTTCAGCAGACCAAGGAAAAGCAAGATCATGAACATTACATAAGATGATTAAAGGGATAGCATCAAACATATGGAATATTCTCATGCTAAAATACACAAAGGATTCCATTGCTATTGAATTTTCACCAGCTGCCACCATGGCTAATAGTGTTATGAGAACACATGGATGGGACATGTTTCCAGACTAGCATCAAGGGGGTTCAACGTTGCTGACAGTAGAGTCTTTATCCATGTATCCCCAAAACTGTCCCTAACCCACACTCTTCTGCCATGGTATTTTCCAGCTCTGGCTCAGAGCTGCTGTTTCTTTCTGGTTGGAACTGTGCTGGAGGTGCAAGTACTGTATCAGCGGAAAAAGAGATAGGGGCTAAGAGAAGGATACAGAGGAAGGAAAAGAAACAGGGCAACTGAATGCTCTTTCCTTCTTCCTCCTCACTCCCTTTCTTTTCAGGCAAAATGCACAGTGTGCACGATCAGACTTTGGTAAAGGATGCAGCACTCAACAGCCTCCAAGGGCACAGTCTCACCAGTGGGAGCCACTGAGTGCATAGCAGGGTTGAAAGTCTATTGCCTTTTGAAGAAGTTTTGCTGAGTGTTGAGCTCTTTCAAAAAAACTGATCTGAGTTATGACCACTGAGCAACTTTGAAAATTGGTTTTCTGTGAGTCTGAAATGCTTAATATTCACCAGCACCAAAGTGCAACTGCGTAGCAGGAGCTTGATCCTCAGTGCTGGGTTAACTGAGTTTGTGATTTTGCGTAGTAAATATCATCAGGTCAACTATGTACCTGTCTCCATCCTTTCATTAATAAGACTTGCTCACATAAAGTAGAAGTTACTGTATCATGTCCATTTTTTTTCACAATATTTTCAATACCGGATGAAGGAGAGGGTGACCTGCCTGACACGGACACACTGAGTGAGATTGTCCTTTCTAACAAATTATTGCAACCACTGTTCTTTTTCTAAGTTATTTAGGTTTGCTTATTCCTAATATCACCTAGCACAATTTTTTTTCTCCACTTATATCTTTATTGTAACAATAAGTGTCACCGATGCAGCAGCAAGAGCAACCCAGAGAAAAGACTGCAACTCATTATCATTCATTACTGTAGTGAAGAGAGATTAGAAACATAATGGAAACTGAGAGAAGATGTACCTTAGTGTCACTTACCTTGTACTTCTCTCAGAGCCAGGAACTTCCACAGGCTGTGATAGTTACTCGGTCACTGACTGCCAGTCAGTGATCTTGGGTGGGTCACTTGACCTTCCACTGACTTCATTGCCCCACTGTAAGCTCAGATAAAAAGTACAATCATATGGAAACCTAGTGCTTTATTTAAGAGCTTTCCTGCTTTTACAACTATATCTTTGAGCTTATGTAGATAGAGCTGCTTAGTGATTTATAGTGATTTAATACTTCCCATTATAAGACCTCACTTTCAGATGTTGTAACTTTGCCAAATTCTAATAGTCTGAGCAAAAATGTTTCATGTTGTGTGACTGCCACAGTGTGACAAAAGAAGTAGTAGTAATATTTAGAATTTTAAGGATAATTTCTGAAGCTGAAGAGTTTCTAAAGAAAAAAATGAGGTTCACTGTATTAATTATGACAATAATATCACAGACAAGCCCTCTGCTTTGGCAGAGTAATATGATATTTGTCAGGAAATGGAATCTCAGCTGGGAACTCATCTTTTGTCACCATCAGAAAAATCTACACTTTTTGGACAAATTATTCTGTTTTGTAAAAAAATCTGTTTGCTAATACTTACTGGAAAATAATTTCAATTCAGAGGCTAAGTTATCTGAAAATTTCCATCAACATACAGAATGTCCTACTGTCTCATTAATCTGAACTGACTGAGCCAACACACAGGGTCTGTGTGTGATCTGAGCATAGTTCAAGCCCTCACAGCTCCTGTGCAGGACAGGAGTGCCTGTGTGATAGCTCTGGTCCAGAGAAAGACTTACCCTTCAGTACCTCTCGGCCTTTAGTTTTGCAGTAGTACCCGAATCATGAGAAGAAGAAGAAACTGATGAATGTTTAAACATTTTTTTATTTTCTGGGCTTGCTACAGTCACACATTAGATCACATTGAGGTGAGGAAGAGCAACAAGTCCAGACTCCAACAACAAATAACTTATAAAATTATTCTGGGAATGAAACAATGAACATGTCCATGTTGTAGCTTAATGGTGCAATGATATCATGTGAAAACAGATTTAATCTGTTTTTATTTTATGCCATGGTCTTATGCACTTTGGAAGGAAGACCCAAGGTCTGTACTGATTCTGGGGTGTTTGTCCAATGACTGAAGGACACGTTGTTGCATCGTCACCTTGCTTCTTCAACAATGATCAAAACAGTCAGACAGCCTCCATATGCCAAAATTCTGCTTCTTGGCTATAATACAGCTTCATACTCTGAAACCTAGTGCTTTACCAGCACAGTCATAGGTTTTTCTGACCACAAACTCAGCTTATAATGCAAGGTACAAACATCTAAGTGGTCTCTACATGAGCAAGGTGAAGTAGAAGTTTATCTGCGAATGCACAGAGCTCAAGCTTTGCTCTAATGTGTCTACACTGATTCACTAATACCGAGACTAGTTTTAACTCCACTGAATACCTCTGCTCTGCAGTACGCCATGTAGAGTCATATATCATGAAAAAAACAGTGACCAGAATTCAAGCTTCCAGAGAGTAGCTTGATGACTGACACATAGCATGTCCTTTCCTTCTCCTGTCAATGGCACTAATAAATAATCTGTAATAGTGTCTCCCAAATGCATGGGTTTGTAGATGGTAGGGCAAAAATAATCCCAGAAACATGCTTCTGGTCTTGGAAATTAAAGCTCCAAAGTCATTATACACAAAAATTCACCTTACATTTAGGATTTTCTGAGGGAGAAGAGATGCAGACTGAGCCTGCTGAAAAGTGAACATCAGCAGGTTTTTCAGTAGCTCCTAGAATCTGTGTGGGTGGTATTTCTCTTGAGAGCACAGCCAGACAAGCATTGACGATGTTGGATCCCAGTCTCAGAATTTGAAAATGATGCAGGACAGTCTGACAAAACCTTTCTTTAGTATGAAAATGACATCTTACTAAAAACTTTCTATGGTAGAATTCTTCATAAAATAACTGCCACAGGACACAGTGGGTCACTGAATTCAGTCCCTTATTACCCCAGGCAATGGATGCTACATAATCTCATCCACGAATTTACCAAGGTCTGTCATATTTTTAATTAAAGCTCATAGTTCAAGTTTTGGATTTTTTTTTGCCTACTTAACATATTAGAAGGTTGTTCCAAAATTTAATTGATGTATAGAAGTCTTTGAATTATCATGCTAGTCCATGGACGGCATCTGTGCAACATGCCATGGGAAAATCCATATGGGGTCTGTCAACACTGCATCAGCATGGGGTTCCCAGCATCTAAAGTGACATAAGATTTATCCATTATCTGTATTCCCCTTTTTATTCTACCTTATAAAACCAGCTCTTCTATTATGCCAATTGTTGACAGATCTTTCTTGCTGTGATCCAGAAGGAGCTTTGCACTGCATGTCCCTACCCTGTGCAGAACAAGTGTAAGCTTCAAAATTCAGTAAGTCTAGAGCCATCTGTGCCTCAGTCCAGTAGCAGAGATCACCAGCTTGCTTCCTCTTAAGCACAGCACAGATGTGGTGAACTGTCTTCAGTCCGTTGAACAGCCACCAATGTGGATGGAAAAATTGTGAAATGTCACATTTTAAGAGCGGATGCCTGTTGTGAAACCCACTCTTCTCCGTGCAGATGTAGCTAGCATCCCCAAGTACTTTAGGCAATTACACAACTTAATAGAGATTACAAGTAAAAAGTAATTAATTTAATCTAAAAATGTTGTTTAGGTCATAAGTAGTTCCTAGTGGTTTCTGGTTTTGGAGGTTTTTTAAGTAGTGTTTATTAGAGAAAAAATACTGCTATTATTGCCTTTTTCAAAATAAAGTACTGTAGCTGCTAATGCAAGCTCTAATTAAATGCACAAGCCTGAATTTGATATTTGCTTGTGTCTCATGTCATTTCTCAACTCAAACTGCAAGACAGACTCAAACCTGACACCTCTGGATCTTTCATAGAATATTCTTCCCTCTGTACAGACTCCTCTGTCATAAAAAATGTGGCTCAGATATTTGTGTGTGCATGTGTGTGGGTAATGGATGGAAATTTAACAAGCTTTCATTATCCACTGTTAGTATTAGCCTGAATCTTTTGGTTAGTTGGGGGTTAATTGCTAAAAGGTTTTATGGTATATCTAATTCGGTCAGTCATCCCTCTATGCCATGAACCCTACCAGACTGCCAGTGTGCCCTGAACTCAAACAGAGGGTAAGAGCCCATCAGTTATTTAGTATGTGCTAGAAGCATGCATTTTCTTTTCACTCCATGTGAAAATAGTTAACCACAAGGAAAGAGTCCCACCCCTCCACTTTGCAAAATGGTGAAATTAAGTTTTCCGTACAGCTACCAGGGGACTGCAGTAAATTACCCTGGTAACAGAGTTTACATTGATTCTGAAAAAAGCACTTGTCCATATGTAACAACGATAACCTTTTAGAAGGTTTGGAAAACAAATCTGACACCCCATTAAAAGGCAAATGATTTTTTCTCCACACAAGAAAAAGAAACTTTTAAGACATAGAAGGCTATTAATAAATAATGGGGCTTTTTTATGGGAAAGGCTGACATGAAAGCTTAAGCTATAAACTGTATCAGAGGCAGTATTTTGACTTGTGTGGTTTATTTGTCAAAGCAGTGAGATGGGATCTCATTTTTATTAGCTGCACAAAAGATATTTTATTGAATGTCACATTGTAATTTGATTTTAAAAGGAATAGAAAAAAATTACATTTTCTCGGATACGTAATACTCCAAAAACATGATAGTCATACTAACCACTAACCACAATGAGTAGCAATATAAGCCCTACAAAATATACACTAGTACCTTACCAATGCAAATGTGTATTTTGAGATTCCATGTACCGGAATATTTTTCCTGAATCCGGTTTCACTTGCTACTGTCAGAATAATATATAAAAAATATATGCAAGTTATTAAATTATGTATGTAAACAACTAACATGAGATTTAGATTTGAGAAGAAGGACAATGTTTAATATTTTAAAATTTGTCTTCAAGCTTGTTCACACAGTTCATTTCTTTACAAGAAAAAGATCATAGCTGAATGCAGCAGAGAATAGTGTTTAATACCTAGATATAATGGGGATAGGAATAAAGACTCCCAACATAATGTAAAGAAGCCTGTGTAAATTATATTCTTTTTCACTTTACCATTGACTCCCTGAAAGTTGTTCAGCCTGCTTTGGTCCACCTCCATGTCCATATCTGTGAGCCCTACTGCACCAAAGGTAACAAGGAGGCTCAGTGTCTGAAGAAAGAAAGTTGCAGCTTACTGTACTGTTTCTGGTGCCAGTTTTGTCACAAAAGACAGTGACATCACCCCTGGGTGGGCAACCTGGGCTTGGTCCTGGGATGAGAGCATGACCATGGAGTGCTCAGCCCCTTCTTTTCCCCTCCAAAGCCACCTCATCACACTATTCAGCGCTGTCACACACTGATGGTGAGCCCATACCCGACATGTGCCAGCCAAACGCATTGTTGTACCTCATAGATAACATCCACTACCACTTAAACTATTCAGTTTAACTCAACTCCCCAAAAAACCCCACACTATTAAAAATCAAGGTCCTCCTGATATGGATACATACTTTAATTGTTAATATTTTCATTAAAACTAAGCCATTGAATGTTTATATTTACATCACCTAGAACCTCACTTTTGGTCATCCATTGGAAGCACACAGAAAGCAGTTTTCCAATAGCTCAATTTCCACAAGTAAAATAGAGGGAAAACAAAAGGAGAAATATTAGTAGGTGAACCAAAATCACGTTGAAAAATGGAAATAGAAAGACATGTTCTGCAATCCCACTGCTACTTCACCAATCTAAAACATGCTTATCCCACTGAAGTTGTCACTATCCCCTGGACCATTAGCAATCCTATATATCTTGCAAGAGTCTCTAACTCCTCATCTGGGAGGAGGTCACATGTTAGCAGCTCCTCCTTCAGGATTCAGTAACTGAATTCAGCACCCATCCTTGGACAATCTTACTTAGATAGAAAAAGTTCTGGCAGAAACTTCATACAGTAAGCACTTCACAGACTATAGCAATCCATGGTCCTCACCAGGGATAGTTTAAAACCTGATACAAACCCCAGAGGGAAGTATGCAAACAAGATACATGTTATGTCATCCCAAAAGGTGGGATTCAAAAACAGCTAAGGAAAATTCAGGGCCAACAGCTTGCAACAGCTCTTGCATTCCTAAAATATTTGAGGTTAAAATCAGTAATAACCAGTTTTGGTATCGTAGTGTTTATTTTTTGGACACTGACTAAAATGATGGGATGCAGAACACACAAGCGTATCTACAGCTATCCACATAGGGGTATTGAAACATGCTGGAGTATCTTTCAAGGCATAGAATTTCTTTAACACTTCGGCGCAGATTTATTCCCTCTAACTTTCAAAATTTTCTTTTTCCCTCTCAGCATGATTTTGTTCAAGAGATGGAATGAAGATTGATTTCCCAAACTGTATAATTTGGTGATTTGACTATTTTTCTAAGTAGATGGTCCTGTAGGCAAAAGAAGAGGATTGTCAAATTTTGTTGGTTCTCAGGTAAACACTATTTCAAAATCAGATCCCTAACATTTCTTCTTCCAGCTGGTTTTGAAAAGAAAGCAGTAGCTACCACCACCCTGTGTTAAAAGCTCTCTTCAAGAGAGCTGTAAGGTAGCTATAAAACAGCTCGAGTGCTCAGAGGAACTGAGATGGGGAAATGCCACTTTCTGGCAGCTGGTTAGGCTGAAGCTAAAGCATGATAGTAGCTGATGAGCCTGACAAGATCAAACCAGGTCTGAACACATAGAAAAACATGACTCTGTGCTCTGGGACCCCTCCAGTCAAACAGGGAAGTCTACAGAGGCCCTGGCCGGTTGTGGAATTAGACAGGAGTACCTGAACGCACTTTTGAAAAATTCTTATGTTAGGCCTGAATAATCTAACCAAGCATTACACTCTTTACTAAGACCTTAGATATTTCTGGAGGTGAAATCAGAAGGTGTGAACAGAAGTTCAGTAGAGGATAATATGCAGATGCTTTCATAAGAGGTAAGAGAGATTGAGGAGAAGAACCTTAACAGCAACCTCCCAAATCCTCAATGATCCTAAGAAATGACCTCACTCCAGAGGTCCTACAATAAACCTATAATTTGCAGCTAATTCTACAAAATGTAGAAAAAATATCCAAATAGAAAAATGTTGTGTGTTTAGGGTGGGGGGTTTGGGGTGGTTTTGTTTGGTTGGTTTATTTATTTGTTTTAATACACTCAAAGATAAACTGTTGGGGCTCACAGACTCTTTTGGTGGGTTAGGGCTTTTTAAGGTAGAAAAAAATCAACAGGTAATATCAAAGTCAAATGAAAATACCACAATACTTCCCATTTGCCTTACCTATTTGTATCTCTCAAATCTCTCTTTGGCCGCCCACAAGGGCCTCCAGTCTGTTAATAAATTTTGGAACATTCTTAAAAATATCCATTTGTGAACTTTAATACTTTTTTTATCTTGGGAGAGCTCAGTCCCTTCATTGCACATGTATAATAGCATCAATGAGTAGAATAAACCACACAACCCCTTGTGTTTCCTGAACACTTTAATTGGATTACCAAATATTCCTATGGCTACCACATGTCTGACTTTTCCCAACCAGTCTTACTGGGCAGATGGGGGCAACTTGTGCCCATCAGAGACAACACATTTATTCTGCAGACAGACTCCAGATGAGAGGGATTCAGGTTACCACAGAGGAGCACAACACCTCCCACACATATACCTCTAAATTACAATCTTGCTTTTGGGAACAAAGGCCTTCTGAGAGGTCAGCTGGGCACCTCCCCATACCCTCTCCTTCTTAATGTCTTTTGCTACTCAACTGTCAGGGGTACCTGTACCCCTGCCAATCTTATTATCATCGGCCTCGTCTGATCATTAGCATACTTAATTTGCCAATTAGCATATCCTAATTAGTACCGGGCACCTGACAGTGACCACAGCAAGTTTTGGCAGGAAGAAAGGAAATGTGCCCACTCTTCTTGCCGACTGTAGTCTTCAGTGGTGCTCCCTGCCTCTGCCTTACCTCTTCCACCAGCCTGTTCAGGCAAGCATACATTTCAGGGCTGCTTTGCTAAATGACTCTCTGAAAGCACCTGCTACATGCACAGGCCATACATGCTTGTTCCTGGCATTGGACCCACAGACTAGGTTGCTCTACCTGCATCACTGCTGTGGTGTATCTCTCTTCTTTTCTTGTCCTACAGTCAGCATGGGAATGGTCCACAGCAAATATACAAGCATTTCAAGGTTTGGCCTGTATCAGTAATTTTTTGGTTTCTCTGTAGAATGGTGATAAAAACATTCCTCTTACAACATTATAATAAGGTATCTGGCCACTTTTGAAGCACTTTAATATCCTTGTAGGAATAGCACCATAAAAATATAGTGTAACTAATGATGTCTTTCACATTTTAAGTCTGAGGACTTTTGTTTATTAATTATAAGACTTAAATGAATTTCAGATTTTTAAATTCTGCAGATGGGGACAAGCACATCAATATCCAAGTACTTATTAGATTTACAAGAACATTGACTTTAAGGGAATTCAAACCAGATTTCTTCTATTAATATTACGCTGTTGTGCCAATCTCTCAGCAGTTGGTATGTTATGAAGAAAACATCAGAGGGGTGTGGTAGTTGTCTGCAAAAGTTCAAAACGACACCATGGCTACAAACACGATATTGCTCATCTTGGTCTAATATTCCCAACCTTTTCTTGACCCAGGACTCATAACCAACAAAAGGAACACATGAGGATGGCTCTTAGAGGGGTTTTGTTTCACCTAAACTCAAGATGTCTGCCACACAGACCTCTATGCCTGGAATAGGCATCACCAGTTCCCTTCAAGGTCAGCAAAAGGACTGTACTTCCGTTGTGTAGCTCATTTGAACAGATTGTCTTCTTCAGGGTGAGACAAATTGTTCTCAGAAAAGCTGGCCAGCAAAGATGTAAACAACTAATTCAAACACATGAATCCTCCCTCCATTCTGGTCCTCATAAGGTCCATTAATTTACAAAGCTGGTGCAGAGGAAGAGAAAGAGAAGTAGCTACTTCTGCAAATACTGAATATTGGGTCTTGGTGGGAAAGGGTTACTGTCATCAGGGGGCCACAGGTGACTGTCCACCCACTTTCTCACCCACTAGAATCACCCTTGGAACATCAGCTGGGAAATGAGGCTTTGGAGCCTGTTAGAAGCCATGCATGGGCACCAATTTTCCACCAAGGCTTCCTGGAGGAGCAGGGAGCAGGACAGCACAGCGTTTGTGGTACTGAAGCAATACGTCCTCTCTCCCTTCATGCAGAGCACTGTTACCTTCTCTTGCCTGCAGCTATAAAAATCTCTTCTGTTATTAATTATCTTCAAACTTTTTGAAGTAAGAACAGCTTTACCACGTTATCCCTGACACTGAAATTCACACTATCAGAATTATGTTATTTATTATTCCTTTGCCCCATTAGGAACTTAGAAGTTTTATTTTTACTAATTACCAGAGATTTGATGGCAATTTAGTTGGTTTTCTGAAAGTTACCTTTCATTAAGCTGGAGTGTATCACTTTCAGAAATGCAGTAGTGTTTGCCTGTCATGTGAGCACTATTAAAAATGCCCCCTTTTGATGTGCAACCCCCTTAAATCTCTCTATATATGTGAAAGCCGTCTGGCTCTAAGGCAGGGGTTCTTATTTGGTTTTTTTACAACCTAGCAGAGAATAAAACTAATAAGTATTTCTCATTCTTTAAAGATTGATTTATTATCAGTTCCAAAAACATGCCTTTTCGTTTGGAAAGTCATTTGCTCAGTTATGATTGGATATAAACAGCTGCTAAGGGTCAGCACAGGCCTTGGTGCTTGTTATTGCTTGCACTCCTTATGATTTTAGCTCAGCATAACTAGCAGTGGTGTCCTGGGATTCCAGAGTCTGTACTGATTACCAACAAAAGCCTCTTTAAGATCAGCAGAAGCAGTCTAGGGACTAATGGTGCCAAGGCAGTCTGAGGTACTGGAGCAATGCCCCAGGTCATAAAATGAGCAATGGCAATTGCCCTGTCCTTGTTGATTTTATCAGCCTGAGAGTGTTTTAGTATCACATGGAAGACAAAAGGAATCTTTAGTCTTGAATAATATTATCAGCAAACATGGTCTGTTTGGGGCTTGTTTTTTGATTTTTGTTTTCTGTTTGGTTTTGTTACTGGTCATTTGTTGTGTTCAAAAAGGCAGGTGGATGTCTTAGTTATGATATATATAAAGGCCTTACACCAGCAGCAGCTCTTTTCACTAGCTACTTTCTTAACATGTTTATTTTGGAGCAAGGAATAAAGAAAAATGGGAAGTTTTACTATTTTTTATGTGTTTATATATGTTGTAAGATGTATATTATTCTTATGTATGAATAGCTAAGCTGTATGTCAAATTCATTTCATCAGTAGAGTTTTCATCCTGGCTTAGGCTAAAATGAAAATGATCAGTGACTACTTCATCTCTCACTCCATATGAGCATTTCAGAAAACTACTGTATGACTGGCACTCTGTGCAAAATGCACAGGGATCAAACTGAAGGAGCGTTCGGGCTCCTTGAGCTGTGATCATCTGAATGAGGAAGATTTCAAAGCATCATGGGAATTCCCCAGAAGGTACACCAGAGATGAACTTGGCCTTTAGAATGAGATTTTATACATCTCATTCACACACAGCAAAATGTTTCATCACAAGTACAGACACTTTTTAAGAGAGTCTTAAAATTAATCCCAAATGAGGAAGCCTCTCTCCGAATGAGTGAAACTTGGCAGATTTACAAATTCAAACTGAGATGCATTAGTAGATCTTGTGTAGAGAAATTTGTATAATATCTGCCTACAAGATACCTGGTTAAAATCAAGGCTAGCAGTCACTTTTCTACTGAATTAAATACATCATAGAAATAAAACTTATCAACAAGCAGTTCAGGTTCGCAGTGTTCTGAAGTAGTGGCTATTCCCACTTTCAGTAATAGTCACATATTTCAAGTGCACTTAACTCAGTTGCTCTCAGGCCCAGATTTGTTAAAGAGCTTGGGCACCAGATTCACTTGGTTTTTAAATAAGAAATGAGCTCCTAAATAACTTGCCCATTTTTGAAGAAAAGGTAAATATATTGGAAAAAAAATCCTCAAATTAGCTTCAAGGAGCCAAGGCAAGGATTTTTTTTCTATACATGAAAAACACAGAGAGCTTGGGGTGACCAAAAAAATGGTCTGGAACTGTAAGCTTGTGAATGCTTTGCAGATAGTTTATTTTTTTTATGCATAATTTTAATGATATCTAGCACAAATCATGACTAATGGCAATCCAGAGTTCAAATGGGAAGAGCACAGATTTTATGGCATAATTCATTTCTGGCAGCAGTGGAAACTTAAATCAAGATTCAGACAATTACATAAGCAGAGTGGAGACACTTTATCATACATCACTTCTGCCTTGGAATTGCCTGTGTGCGCTTTCAACTACCTCTGTTGCTCATCTCTAGGTATTCACACAAGATGTCTAATAGGATATTAATGGAAGGTCTCATTGTACATGATGCAGTAGACAGAAACATTGAGCACATTATTAAGCAGGGGAACACAGACAGAGTCAAAGAGGGGTAGAAGTAAAATGGCAAAAGAATGGAATAGTAAATATATTATTAAAGGAAAACTCAGATAAAAAGACAGTTTCCACTACATACACACCCCTATAAGAAAGCAGAATATATGTTCTGTGGCAAAATGTCCAATGGTGTGCAAAGAACTCTTCATACTAAGACTGAACAATATTGAAGTCTCCCTTCAAAATTCTCGTGTTTTGGTTGACGCACAGGCAGACCTCTTTCACATAAACATTCACCTGAAACTTATGATGGGTTTTTAAAGAGAGATATTTCTGACCAAGGAAGACTGAAGAAATCATGAACAGAGGGAGACTGAATACTTGAGCTAATTGCCAAATTTATAGCCTTCCCATCTTTCCTACATCCAGTGGCCTTCCCACCTTTCTAATGTTCAGTCCAGCATGCATCAACACCCAGGGTTTGCACTTTTTAAGCAGGCAGTGCGTTTCGTTACTCAGTTAAATGAAAAAGAGGTTTGGTTTTCCTCATGTATCCATTTCCTTCTTAGTCATCCTTAGGAGCTGAATGTACCTCAATTGCCTGACCTAAAGAACAAATGTTTCTTGTAGGATTAGGCAGAGAGAGAAAGGCATAGCTCAGAGCAGGCAGTTACACTCTCTCCCTCAGCACACCTACGGCCAGTTCTCAGCCTGCTTTTTCTGTCTGCACCAGGTAACAGCTCTGAGAGGGACACCATAATGAAACACTCTTCAAGGGAGAAACTTTTGCTGGACAGTTCCCTAATAGTATTTCCGGAGTCCCTGCGGGATGATCAGTCAATTATCTGTAGCAACATTTGAGGTTCACTGTAATTCACACAGAATCCTTTAACCAACTGTATGAAGTACAACCGTGCTTCATGGAAACACCAAAAGATAGTGCAGCTCAAATTTCCATAACCCTCTGAATGAATGGTCATGAATCTCTTGGTTGAACAGCCCATTTCTTTTTTTTATCAAAAATAGGCTGATGGAGATGTGTGGGGAAGAGCTTGTGCACACCTCAGTTTGACTTCAGTGTGGCATCAGGATGACTCACAGAGACTCCCACTATACTAAGACATATCCCTACACACTCGTGTAACTTTGCCCACTTCACAGTCAGCCTATCTACCAGCATTCGGTTATGCAGCTACCCTAATATGTCTTCTGCATATTTTTATGCAATTGCATTTCTTTCCTCTAAAAAACCACAGCTGAACATAAAAATGTCTGTTTTACCTAAGACTACCTAATAATACAAAATCTTCAATTTATTTCCAAAGTTATCCAGACCAGCTTTATTTTTCTTGATACTTTTTCAAATCCAGAAACCAAAAGGACATAGTTTTAGATGTGCTTCCTTTTATAATGCTTCTGTTTTTAACATTCAGTGCTACTTTAAAGATATGGCAACATGCTGGCCTAATTTTGTGAAGACAATGACAAATAATAAATACTTGTGAAAGAGGAGAAGTAGAATATAAGCTGTTTCAGTAATATCTAAGATTTTCTTTTTTATTATTATTTTTCTAGGAAATAGAAAACTAGAAATGCCATGGGAGTTTTTTAGCCTTGGAAACACTTCTATGAGAAAAAGAGGAGTGAGCTATTGGTTTCAGCCAGATGTGCAAGTTCTAAACGATAACGTTTATAAATGCTACCCCATCAAACAGTTCACACTGCCAATATCAAGCAAAGAGATGTCTTTGAGAAGCAAAAAGGAAATATACCATGAAAAACATTACGTGCCTAGTGTTTATGCAAAAGTAATAGAGGATCTTAGGGCGTGAATCAGCAAGAAGCATCAATTAATTAACTGAAGAGAATGGCAAGCAGATTCAAAAATGTAAACATAGATGGCATTTTATCTCTAGGACTGAATGGGTAGGATTCTTTTTATAATTCTGTTTTCTCTAACTGGAATCTTATACTGCACCAGTGCAACCCAATATAAAGTACTTACCATAATTAGACTGTGATCAACTAGAAATTAAAAAGCAAAACTCACATTTCACATGAGTTACAATACTCATTCCATAGTGCCCTTGGACAGAAATATTTTGGTGAAAAGGCAAAAGGTGCATTGGTTGCACAGTTTGTAAAATCTCAGTGATTGCAACAAAAACTATCAGTGTCTTGCTTGTGTATACCAGTTGGTAATTCCTAACAGAAGTACAGAGGTACAGAAGAGATGGAAAAATATTATATTGAGAACTATGTAAAAATAATGGGATATTCCTATTCCTGTTCCTGTACAGGCAGTAGTTGCTGTATAAAGACATAGTTGTTACTAGCCATATGTGCCCACTGTCTTGGGACAAAGGTGTGTAACAAAAGTACAAATGTGGGTCATGGTCCTGATGTATGGCCCATGTGTCCTGGGTGAGGAAAATCTCTCACACAGTACTGTTTGACGTCTGCTGTTTAATTCTACACGTGGGACCTTATATTGAACAAGTGTAATCTTGAAATTGGAGTTCTCATGAGAGTCAAGGCCTAATTTGATAGTCAAAAGACATTTTTGAAGTATCTCTGCTTTGCCTAATGCAGATGTACAACAGGGATAAGTGGGATACTGCAGGGGTCTGAGGTTGTTGGTGGGCAGTTGAACTGGGTGATAACAGGAAAGACAGAAAACATAAGCACAGAGCACAGCAGTCTGGTGGCTGTGAGGATATTTGGTAGACAAAGGCACAATGCAGCATCTGAGTCTGCAACCCTACACTCTTTTGTCTGAACTTGGATATTAGTGACACTTTGGGGAAATTAGCAAGGAGCACTGGAAGCCTTTTAAACCGCATGTCAAACAATTTCTCCTAATGCCTGTTTTGAAATAAAGTCTCTCATCTAAAAAGCATGTGACAGGTACTTCAACTCGATAAGAAGATCTCCACAGTTTGCAGCATAACTGAGTAATTCATTTTAGGTCACAAGTTAATCTTCAAGCTACAAAATAGGCCAGAATTCCTAATAGTTATGTCCAGCTTCTCAATAAAACAGTAATCAGTGAAATACTGATAGAGTGATGCCTGACCCACTGGATTATTGCTTCGAGTATATGTAAAAAGTCTATTACACAGAGGAACTTTGCAGAGCAGAAGACCTGAGTTATTCAATCTGAGAGAGAGCAGAGTGGAGTGCAGGATCAGGCAATGACTGCATGAAGGACACTGAGAGTACTAACACTCCTTCTACTATGTGACTATACACACCACTCCATATCTTCTCCCACTCTCCATCTACCCTGACTGCTTGCACAGTGAAGTCTGTACTACAGGGATGCTGGGTCTTTTCACCTTCCGCATAACAAGGTCCTCCAAACTGAAATTTTCAAATTATGAATGCCCTTAAACTTTTTATTATCAGCTGGGTGCTAAAGATTCATAAAACTCTCTGTGAATATTCTGCTGTTTTTCCCTTCATTTGATGGTCTTATCTCCTGGTCCAACACACAGACTGAGAAAATAACTGTCACCTAATTTGGAGCTACTTTTATTTTAAATAAACATATTCCTTGAATAATAACCTGGTCACCATGCAGTGTGCTACTGGATTCAGGTTCGGCCCCAACCCACTGTAGACCAAGTAATCTCAGGCATGTGAGTCATTAGAAGAATTCCTCTGAATGTTGCACATATAATTTCAGCTAAAAGACTACCTCTATTTACCTCTCTTGGAATGGCTGTAGTGTAGACAAGCAGGCTCTGTTGACATTTCTCAAAACCAATTATTCATTTGTTAACAATTCGACTATTCTATCCCTCCTGTCTCCTTTTTAAGGTCATGCTTTTCATGTAGATATTTTAAAGGATTGCTATGCAACCTATACAAAGACCTTATTATTGCAAAACAAATAAAATAGAGCAACTAATCACAGCATAAAAAGAGAATTAGATTGAATATTCCCACTGAAGAAAATGCCTGTTTAACTCCTTCTACATAATGATGTATAAAACCTTCTCTCTCATCAATATTTACTTTAGCCTTCACCTTGGCCACAAAAGGCTGTCCTTTTTCTATCTGTTAGTGCAACTCTAATTTAGAGAAAAGTTTCTTCAAGTATGTTGTAAAGTGAAAACTTAGGGTTCAGTATTTTTATGGCCAAAGTTGTGGAATTTTAATCACATATATTAGAGATATTTTCTATTAGGTCAGCTAACTCATCTGTGCTGCCAAAAAATAAAAGACATTCCTTCCAATGCAGTCCCTAGTGATTTGCTTGGCTGTGCTTCAAGTGACTCAAGCCAGAAATATTTTTATATAATTTTTAAATATTTATGTCTTATGAAAAGCTGGACTTGCCTCTGGTAAGGAGAAAAATCCTGAAGATGACATAGGCGTCATGATAAAGACTACCCTGAACACCACAGCAGTCTGTGACCTTGTGCAGAATATGGGTCAGCTAGCTCTTTCTTGCTGCTTACTTCGTTATAAGAGAAGTACAGACCCATGTTGGAGCTGGCACCAGAATGGGACAGACTGTGAGAGTCTTACACAGAGAAGTACCTTACTCTGCAGGGTGTTCCTTGACTTGAGTGGGCCTGCTTAACATGAGTGTGTATTTAGTGTGAATGAAGGTACTGTAAATTTCAATAAAAGTGAAAGCACTTTCGCATGACATTTCCATTCAGAATTGTTATAAAATAATTCTAACATTGATTTGAACTCATAGATTAGGTGTCCAGATGAGTGAGATGATGCGATAAAGTCTCTTGCACCATCAGCTATAAAGAGAATTAAAGGTTACTAAACTCAGCTGCAGATGTCTGAGCTCCTGTGAAATCAATCCCACACAAGATCACCTGTTGGAATACAGCAGTAGATAACATAGTAACTAGAATTTAGGTATAGGTAAAGTGATGTCACTACCACCAAAACACATTGTATCTTCTTAGAATTAAAATTAATTTATGTTTGAGGAGGAATTCTGAAACACTCAAATAAATTCTGGGGGGTTTATTTTCCATTTGCAGTATTTGCCAGATCAAAAGTGTGATGAAACTAAAAGCTGACTGTTCATTTGGCATTTCTGTTAGAGATCAGGAGAAGGAGAGAGCTTATTCTCATGAGGTTTCCAGAAGAGTTCATGTCAAAGAGGTTAGAATAGTTTGAATAAACTCCACATAAACATCTGGGGCCAGATTCATGGGATATTCCAGCTGCTTTGGAGCAATTTGGTGACACAAAGCAGCAGTAAAACCCACTTTACTGGCCATTTAAGTCAAGTTTATGGCTGCTTTGCATTCCCAGAACAGCTCAAAACAGCCAATAGCAGTGGAACTCTGAATTTCTGGGCTTTGAGCTGAGCTGCAACCTAACTCCAAAGTCCTCTAATGTGTCCATTTCTACTAGACATAACATCCTAACTCAGCATGTGTCTGTTCATCATCGCCTTTGTTTACAGCATGATTGTAATGATCTGATTAGGAACTAAAAGTACTTTCAGTCAATTAACACTTCTTGAAGTTTAAAAAAAAAACAGGCTTTCAATGAGTTCAAGTAATCATTCTGTAAAGAAAAGTAGCATTTTCTTTCTAATTAATCTATTTTTCAGGATGCACACTGTAATTTTAGTCCCTGTAATATGGCATAGCTCTCGCTAGTAGCAAATATCAGCTTCACACTGAGTTTCCCAGACCTGAAGCTTGTCAGGCTTGCCCTGTCTGGGCTTTTCTTGACTAGCTGAGAACTTTGCTTTTCTTGATTTATCATTAACAACTATTTTTCTAATTTAACTGGTACCTCTGGTTAATTTGTTTTGTTTTTCTTTATATGGTGCCTCTATGATTTTACAAGTCTAGTGTATAATGATGTAGCTTATAGAAATGCAGGCCTGGTGTGACAGCAGAGAAGTGGAGAGATAGGATGCTGTGTAAAGGAATAACTCCTTGGGATGATAAGAAACATGTCACGTGCTTGGCACTCAAGATCCACAGCTATAAGCAACTGTAAAAGAAATGCACACCTGGGACTGGACAAAACTGGGTTTTGGTAGAACTAAGAATAAAGATAATATCTAGCCTACAAAAAGGGCACATATATAGTAAATTTGGACATAACTTAAAGCTGCAGACCCATGAGGAAAGGGCAAATATGTAACTATAAGTTAGTGAGCATATAGAAAAATCTTCAATGAGGAAGAAGAAACCATCAAGACGAAGGTCATATTTCTCCAGTGAACAGCTCTAGATGCTGACAAGTCAGCATTGCACCCCCAAGATCCTTAACAGCAAAATGAAACCACGAGCCTTGGGACCCAGAGGAACAGGAAAATGTTGAGCACAATATCAGAAAAAGGGGAGGAAACTGTGTGCATAACAACTTTAACTACATTATTAGGGAGACTTTCTGTATTAAAATATTCTTTTCTGAAGTAATTAAATTTGGACAAATGATTCTTGAATCATACTGTAAAGATTTTAGTTATGACAACAGTAAATTCTTGGCTTTGTATATAAAGTGTGTTTCCTCTTTGTTTATGCAGAATATTGTGAGTGTAACAACACATATAACAAAAAACAGCAATCACCCACCACCTCCCAGGACTTTGTAGAAATGCATTACTGAATGTTCTTGAACACTTTAAATATTATAATCATGAGTACTATGAGCACCATTAACAGAATGTAGTAGGAGGGCTAAATGAAAAATTGTGATGAAATTAATAACCTTGTACTTAGAAGAGGGTTTGTATTTTATATGTTAGATAAAGCTTGGAACTCCATACTACCTGTGAAGAGTAGAACAGTAATGAAGGACCAGTCAGTTGTTCATTAGGGGAAGCTGGGGTTCCTGGAACCATAGCATAATGGTATTGGCTGCAGAAGCTAAATTAATGTTACACCAGAAGCCATATATGTTCTATTTTTTCAGTGCTTCATTTAACAACCTTAATATTCTTTTAACCACAGGTATTTAGAGCAATGTGTATACAATATCTGTTTTCTCATTATATTTTTTTTCCTGTTCTGCCTGTCCATTAATAGGGATGGATGGAGTAATTAAAACACAACTCCACTTCAGAGCATACTGTAAAACCCAGGAGGAGCTTCTGCCTCTCGGAGTGCCAGAGGGCATAGCTGGCAGCAGCTGTGCCATTTCTTCCAAAAGTGTTATTTATATATATATATATATATATATTTATGTATCTACTTTTCTGCAACTAATTATTTCAGATGGACACTCAAAAGGAAGCAGAAGATATGACCTGATTTATTCTAAAATGCCTTTAGTGTTTATCAGTACATTATGTTATAGACAAAGCAGATCTTTTAAAGGAAGGTGAAGGTAAAAGGGGACAGATTCCTTAAGCTCCACCACCTTAGAATATCTATAAGGAAACACTCCACTATCTTGCCATTATTATCTCTGCATAGAAGTTTTGTCCTACAATATATTCCCATCTCTGAGTCCATTTACACTATTTTTTCCTCTCTTTTCTCTCATTATATTTTTTAAAGTGGTTATAAATGTTCAAGAACTTGATTTCAGCCCTCATTTTTAACTACAATAATTTTAGATAAAATTGAGGAAATTTTGCCTATTTGCAATGTGCATATATTGCAGTGGAATAAATGTATATCATATATTATCAAAGTTAGAGCATCTAGATTGAATTTAGTACATTCATTCTGCTTTTCTTTGGAAAGTTTGCTGCCTCTAAATCTTAAAGAAGAAATCTTGGACTGATCTATGGAATAACTTATGTTTCAACTGAACATATTTCTTAAACAATGAGAAAGAGCAATGATATATTATGGAATCGGCCAAAAATCCCAACTAGAAGCATATAGGAATGTGAGCTACACCAAAGAGCAGCTCCTCTGCTTCTCTGGACTATCTTAGGCAGACACAGGTTTATGTTCAGCTAATCTCAAATTCAGTGTCTCTTACGCAAATAATGTGTTTTCATTTGAGCTATTCTAATTCTTCACCTAATTATTATGTCAATTTATACTGAACAATTCCAGATTTTTATTAAAAATTATGTTTTGATTTTTAAAAAAAAGTTTCTTCAAAACATCACACTGAAAATCCACAGCGAGCTCTATAATTAATCTATAACCAATGTCATATCAGACTTCAATCTATATCAGTAAAGGACAGATAACTGAAAAGGACTGATGTAGTTTCCGTAGATTTGCTATAGTTTGGTTTATAATTAATTAAAATGAATGAGATTCTCCCCTCTTACTTCCATTATCCACCTGACTGATAACCCATTTATTACATTCTGTCATAATGCAACACCACGTTTTCTGTGGAGGAATGTGTGGTTTGGGGTTGTTAGGGAAGTGGGGAGAATTATTTTATTTTACAGTATTTAGTTCTCTGCAGCCAAGATCCCTGAGTATTTCTATAGTCTTTGCTCCTCTAGCTGTTTCTATGGTTCCAGGAACAATGACAATGAAAGAAAATACACAATCAGTTGTAATTACTTATTTTAAAATGCTTCTTTTTCTACAGCACAATAAAAACCAACTCTGAGCCTCATGAACATAACACAGAAGACAGTATTTTAGTGCATTTCATGCTCTATTATACTTATCTTTTTCACTTACATATCAGATTTTATAATTAATGTAGAAATACGATTTACTTAAATAAACCATACCACAAATACTGGGTAAAGCCATTGAGAAGGATTTGCAGGGAGACAGCTTTTAGGATGTCTGTGTTAGCACAGTATATTACATTTAAACATACACGAAGTTAAGGACATCATGTTTGCTTTTTTATTGTTAACTGTCTGATAGGCTATTTATTTTAGAAAATAGTGATTGAATACTGGCTGCCAGGTAATAAGCTTTCTCTAGTCTGTTATAGGAATTAAATTATCAGCAATCAGTAGCGCTCCTGGTAGCCATGTATTATGTGTACAACACACTAGCTGTCCTTTAAATCAAGATGTATCTTTTAATCAAGAGTATCTTCTATCCATAAAGAATTCAAAGTTGGTGCAAGTCTAAATCAAGTTAGAAATAAAGACAAAGGCCAACTCATTAATGAGTTAACATGACTGGTGCTCTAACAGTTATCTTCACTTCTCTGCAAGCACTGAGTGGTCACTCTGTGGGGCAGGACCCTGGGTAGGGTCAGGGCTCAGTGGAGCAGTCATTCTCCTGTGCTGCCCTAGAGGTTTAGCAGGAAGCATTCAGCAAGCTCACTGCTCCACCAGGTCCTCTTCACTAATTTCGCTAATGAAAGGGTCAGTCATCTTTGGAGTAATGTACCGTACTGCCTTCTGCTTTCTCAAAGAAGAGGTTAAGACTCTTGATACAAGCTCAGGAGAACACAGGATATCCTTCCTCAAACAACAGCAAAATAACTTCACCAAGACCTTTGTGGGAAGCAAGGTGAAATCAGAAAGAGATGGGATTTGTGAGCCACCATACAAGGAAGCTCATTCATTAGGAATGCCTCAAGTAGTGTCAGCAGAGAGACTATGTCTCACACAAGCATGAAGTGTCTGATTACCAGCATACCCAGATGGACAAAAAGAGCAGGCATCTTTCCTGCCATAAACAGGACCTGGTCTAATGAAAAAGGGCAATAGTACATATTAAGGCCATGGACATCTTGTCTATTTGATGCAATCTTTTGTAAAGTGTTATCTATAATTTTCTGCCTTTATGTAGGGGAAAATTAATCTAGGGAAGAAATGCAAAAGAGCCTGAACTGAACAGGGTATCTGCCCGTGCACCCTTTTTGTCATATCTGCCATAAACTGTTAATTCTTATGATCCAAAAAACACATGCCACAGATCCCCAGTAAACATGAAATAAACCCAGAACTCACTGATTTGAGGCATGCAACAGGAAGGATTACTTCAGACTTTCTCATTAATTATCTCCTAAATACTACCCACTTGTGACTGTCAGTGTTAGGATACAGGATACCGGATCAAACTGGTGGTTATTTTACCTGTTCCCTTGTTCTTGAAACTTGGTTTTAAGATATTCTTAGAGATTTTCAAAACTTGACAGGAAAAGGACCTGAACAACTGTTGAAGATCTGGACCAGAAGAACAAAAATTATTCTGTGATTCTGATGTCCAGAGCATTTTTGAATAAAGAACTTCAGTCATGAAAGATGATACAGTGCCATTTCACTGCTGGAAAACAGGCTTCAACACAAACTTCGTCATAGTGTAGTTCTAGGTGGACAATTGGACTGGATTATCCTGAAGACCCCTTCCAACCTTGATGATTCTATGATACTATAATTCTATCCTACATGGACACAGGAGGGTTTTATACGCTGAAGTCCATGACCAGTCAACCATTATTTAGATTTCTGAAACAAGAAGCTTAGCCCAAAGCATCGTCAGGGTAGGTGCTGGAAGAAGGTATTGTGCTTAGGACTGACCATTCAGTACTGATTTTCAGCTTTTCTCAAAGGCAGATCCACATTCAGCCAAGATCTCCAAGAGTAGTTATGTGTGACAAAACTTCCCAACTAGGTTCAAAAAGTCACACACTGACTCCTTATACCCATCTGAACCTCTCTTATTTCAACTTCTGCCCATTGTCTCTTGTCCTCCCACATGAAATGCTCTGAAAGGCCCTTCTCCATCTCCTTTTTTAGGCAATGGGGGGTCTGTTAGGTGCCCCCAAGGCCTTCCATTCTCTAGGCTGACTCAGAACAGCTCTCACAGCCTGTTCTCAGTGTTCCAACGCTCCACTTTGTCCCTGGCTTTCCTGCATTGGGAGACCAAAACTGGACACAATATCTAGATGTGGCCTAATGAGTGCTGTGTGAAGAAGAACAATCTTCATAGTGATTTAAAGTGAAGATTCTTGGCTTCCTCATCAACCTATACATACTAACCCAGTTTCAGCTGTTCTGATCTCACAGAGAGCAGAAGCCAAAGAGGAGACAGCAAGACACGGCTCAGACATAAAGTTACATAAGGTACATGGTTCTCTCTCTGGTGATCTGGAGAGCACTGTGTAGTTCCCTCCCCAAGGAGCTTCAGAGGCTCTTTATTTTGCTCTATACCTGAAAAATTAGGAGAGGTGTTTAATGTGTTTATACTCAGACTGGAGTTCTTGTGTGTAATTCTGAGGTAGCACCTTTGTCTTGTATGGTCTTGAGTCCACTCTCAGCACAGAGTACAGCAATATGTCTCTGCTTCAGGAAATGCTCAGAGAAGTCTGGATGAGAGCACTCCTAAGAACTTGCTGCTACTGCTATTATGCCAGGACACACTAAAATGCTTTGGACAAAATTAGGAACCTAGAGGTAGAGAGAGATTTCTCTTGTTGGTGTTGCTACAAATGCACATTATTCCATTTCAGTGCTCTAGAGTCAGTACAGGATTAAGCCCCTTGTATGCATGTTACTTTTCTACAACACTAAAGCAAACAAATAGAAAATTGACATTAATCACTCATCTGCCCAGAGCCCCTTTGTGATGCTCAATATGATTTTTCCTTGTAAGAGGTTATTTTCTATACCACTCACATTGACTTCTTCCTTAAGGACAGCAGGAGAAAGACAACAAGAAGGGTTAGAGTAGTGGCTGCTCACAGCCATTTGTCATCTCAGGAACTCCCTCTCCTATTTCATGGGAACCAGTGCACCGGAAGAAATCCCAAAATGGCCAGAGAAAAACACAAGGTGTCAAAAAACCTAGGCCTATCTTTCCTCAGCTTTGAAAACTCTACCAGTTTCTAGAGAAGCCATAAGAGAGCAACTGAGTTTTCATGCTGTGCACCCCAGTCACCCCCTCTGAGAATCCCCCTGCATGACATTTACTTTAATAGGTCTAATTATAAAGAAATGCACTTTTCAGTCAGAACTGAAGAACCAGTAGGTTTTCTTCTTTAACATGCCAACCAGCTGTTTTGAAAGGTACTTCTCTAATCTCTTTCCTTCCACATGTTCAAACAGATGAAAGTAATTTTGTGCTCAACTGTCTATAAGTAATTAGACTGGGATGTAAAGGAGTCTTTATGTATCAGTTCAGAAAGAGCTACACTCTTAGCATACAGAATAATTATTAGCAATCTTCTTCATCTGTAAGGTATACCTTATGCATTTTACATGAGTTCCCATTATTAACATAACCTGACTATCAAAGCTCCATTGAAACTGGTGTCTTCTTTTTCATGTAACTGACTGAAATTCCCCAGAAATATAGTAATTTGAAAACAGCAATGCTGATGATTTGTTTCAGCTGTAATTTGTTATTTTTTTTCCTCTTCTTTGTTGTTTTCCTAGTAAAGACCTAAACCAGTGGGGCTCCAATATACACAAACAAGTGTTCTGCTTTTGCTACAAGATGGATATTAATATTCAGTGAGGGTCCTAGAATGCTGCCTTTTGTTAGTTTCCTGGGCTAAATTCCCTTAATCTTATTAATTAGGAGGTCACAAAAAGAATACTTTATTGGGAAACAAAACGTGTGTTCTAAAGATAGGATGAATTAAATCTACGCGTTTACTAGGAATGGTGATGGCAGAATACTTCTTTAGGTCTGCCTCTGGACTGTGCTTGACACCTCTGTAAATGGGGTAGAGCAATTACTGATAAGTCAGAGGGGCAGAAGCATTTTTTGAACTCTAGATATTAAAAAGGTTGGAACGACTTTCACGAGAAAAGTAGGATCATCAGGACTGGGATTGTACCCAGTGTAATGAAAGCTGGAAAGGAATCATACGCCGTTAAGGGACTTGCACCCTTTCACAGAGGTAAAAACTAATCCAGTGAAAGGCATGAAGGTACTTCCTTTTCACCCTACAAGGTACTTCCTTTTCATCCTATATGGTAAACATTTTTGAAAGCATATTGCCTCCTCAAATATATCTCTCTCAAACCCTCTCTCCAGAGCTGCATACCATGACCACATCTTTTAAAGAAATGAAGCCCCGATTTTCTTAGAAATAAAATTCCATTTTAGTTTCTCTAGGATCACAAGACATCCTCAGGAAATGAAGTCTGACTATTAATGTTTTTACCACCAAAGATGGAGGAGAGATGGTTATTTGCTGACAAGCAGATCTGCACCATGAGAACAGCAGCAGAGAGGCCAAAACCACCCATTCTTTCAGTCACTGCCAAAGAAGCAATATTTTACCCAAGCATACTTCAGCGGGATGTGGCCCAACCCTCAAGAATTACATGCACTACATGTCAGTGCAAGTGACTCAGGTGCACTGTGTCTATCACCAGACCAGGGTACGCTCTGTGAATACAATCAGAAGTATCACACTTTTCATTTGTTGTTTTGACTGACAGAAATTATATTCTACAGATGTCTTAGAGCAGCAGGCTCCTGCACTGAAGAGCTGATTTTCTAAACAGACCTAGAAGTAGCAAAATACCGAAATGAAACTGAAAAGCAAAGTGAAGATATGTCTATTTGTTATATAACTTGTTACAGCTCTGAGAAGTGGTCCAGCAGGACAAAGTCAGGACGTTTATCTGTCAAATCCACAGCATGATGAAAGCATGTCAATGAAACACTGTCATACTGGATCAAAACAATATCCCACTGCAGCTCAGTCCAGTCTAGCCAGCCATACACTGAAGGGTAAGAATAGCAATACACCAGATATTGACATCCTAAATGTGCTGGGAAAGGCTTGAGAAAAGCCCTGACGTGAGCTTAGCCCACTTCTAAATGGCCTTGTGAGGGAGGCAAGAGATGCACAGCCTCAGTGGGGTAAGCTGATGGCAGATCATGTGGCACACTCACTACCAGCTCCCAAAGGAGACACACACTCTACTCTAGTTAGTCTGTTCCTGACAGACCTAAGATCTTATCCTGTTTACTAGCTAGATGTATGCACCTCTACATACCCTAGAAAATGCAACAGAAGCAGCATAAAGCATGTCTGCAACAGAGACAACTCTTCACAAGACTGTTTTTCAAAATTAGAAGTTGTGCACTGAAATCAAAAGGATTGGAAATATTACCCTATGATGCAGGTGAAAAGGAAGGATTATATTTGCAAAGTTTTTATCAACAAGAGTAACTAATGCTCCAAATTTAACTTTCAGATAGATAAAAGATCACTACTCACTAGACAGGAAAGGATGTGTTGAGATGAGAATAGCATCAGGCATGCATTTTTCCATTAGAAATCAATTAATCTATGTCTGCCCCAGAGTTCAAGTCACATGACTTCATGCATAACACTTAACACGTTCAAGACAGCAACATAAGTATCCCATGGAGGCACAAAAATATGGAAACAGAATAGGGCTGGAACTGTGATTATATCATGTGGTTTTGCTCTTCACATTATTTGTTTTCTCAGAGACCAAAGGTGTGTATGATACATTACAAATGCTCTCTCTCTCTGCAAGTATCCAAAATAATGATTTCCATGTTATGTATTAGGGATGTTCTTGGATGCTTGAAGCACTTGGGAAAGAATTCATTCCCACTTTCTCAAGAATGTCCTTACTAGACATTCCTTACTTTTCTCACATAGACTTCTGAACATTACAGAAAGCCTAACAGGAAAGTTGAATATACAAAAAAAGCGCCAAATTTTTAAAAACCCACTACATTAAGGGAGGTCAAAATTAGTTATAACCTCCACTTGAAGACCATTTCTTTGCCTTGGTAGGTTGTTCCCATTGATTCTAGGAAGAAATGTTACTCCTTATGTCCATTATTACTTGACTGATTTGCTAAAAGGCTGGTTGTGTGGTGAACACCAACCTATGCAGGGGTTTTCCATCATTGTTCACAGCAGTATCACTAGAGATCTGGAGATTTTGTCCCACAGTACCTTATCAGAAAGCAAATAAATATAGTGGTGCACATTTCCTGGGCATGGGGAGGTGTCAAAGAGACCCCCAAGAACCTCTTCAAAGGGTTTGCTCTCAGCTGGCTATCCCTTAGCATACACCTACATTTACAGGAAGAACAGGGACACAAGGTCTTCTATTTTACCCTTAAAAAAATACTGCCAAAAGGAGAGTGAGAAAGGAAAAAAAAAAAAAAAAAACACCACACACACACCACCACAAGACCTTGCCAATCATTACCAACAGGGACTGGCTAACAAAGCTGTTCAGTCACACTAGAGGGAACATGGTAAGCCTTTAAAAGAACATGGCTAATTACCTTGATAGCAACTTGCCAGCACAGGAATCTCCAAGAGTCATTAGGGCCCTCTGAGACAAGGTCCTTGAAAAGGAAACTCAAAGAATCAGTGGACAAACAAATAAAATGTTACTCCTTCCCCAATTAAAGAAGATCCCATGACAGGTGAGATGAACTTCATTAGTTCTAGCTGATTTAACACAAAGGTGCTCAGTTGCTGTGTGGAATGTCCTAGAATGGGCAGAAAAGTGACAAAATACCCCACATATACCAGGACAAGCTTATGGCCATTCAGCTGCTATGTCAGACTGGCTTCTATGTGGGATGGCTCCCTGAAGATCATTTCAAATACTGGGGACATACAGAGCTGAGTAAGTTGCTTAGAGTAAGGTGAGTACGTCAATAAACTGGGAAAAATGGAAATGCAGGATAAGAGTAAGTTATAAGGATAACCTAATTTTTGCTTTGACACATACCTCAAGTATTAATTTTTCTATCTAGATAAAAACCTAATAAATCATGGATGGTGTCTTAGGATATTTTTCATGATTTAAAAAATTGTTTTATTTTAAAAGCTAAAATCTTTGTTTATTGTATCTAAGCAGTAGAAGAGGCTTTGCAGACAGGTCCTGCAGATGCTAATTTTTCTTCAGGTTTTTCTTTGCCAGAGAATGAGTCATTCCTCTTCTTTTTTCTTTTTTTTTTTGTTCACAATGTGACTTTTCCCCATGTTTATTCATTTTATATGATATGAATTATACTAAGAATGTACATCATGGGAATACATCTCCTGTTGGACAAGAATTGTGGATTTTTTTTATTATTCTTTTAACTGAGGGCCTGTGACTGTTTATTTTGTTTTCCCTAAATTCTATGAGCACTCACCATGATTTTATGATCTTTCCATTCATTACACTTTGAAATATATAAATAGCATGTAAAACAATGAGCAAGATTCACCAGGAGGCTCTAGCTGCCTGATGCTGCTGTAGTGAATGTATGCATCCCTAAGCCCCCCCTCTCTGTTGGTCAAAACAAGATGATGAGCTCTGACCCCATCCAGTGAAGTTCCGCAGTGCTTTGCTGTGCCACCCGGGCTGGATGGCAGGTACCTACTAAAGCCGCTCTCACTCTCCTCTGCAACCGGACAGAGGAGAGGAAAAACAACAGTGAAGGATTCATGAGTCAAGAGATGGGAGAGGTCACTTACTGATCACTATTAAGGGCAAAACAGTATCAAAGTGGGGATACTAATTAAATTTATTACAAAAAGGATCAGAACAAAAGAGTGAAAAGTAAAATAATCTTAAGAACACCTTCCCCCCACCCCTTCTTCCTTCCATGTTCTCCCTTCTCCCCCCCCAGCGGTGCAGGGGATGGGGAATGGGGGTTATGGTCAGTTGTTATTTCTGCTGCTGCTCAGGGAGAGGAGTCCTTCTCCTGCTCTTGTGGAGTCCCTCCCATGGGAGACAGTCCTTGATGGACCTCTCCAGCATGGGTCCATCCCACAGGCAACAGTTATTCACGAACTGCTGTCCCATGGGTCACTTCTCCATGGGGTGCAGTCCTTCATGAATGAGCTGCACCAATGTGGGTCCCCCACAGGGGCCACAAGTCCTACCCAGGAAAAACCCATTCCAACATGGGCTTCCCTCTCCACGGGCTGCAGGTCCCCAGCAGGACCCTGCTCCATCTTGGGCCTCCCACGGGGTCACAGCCTCCTTCATGCATCTACCTGCTCCAGCATGGGCTCCTCCATGGGCTGCAGGTGGGTCTCTGCACCCCGATGGTCCTCCATGAGCTGCAGGGGCACAGCTGCCCCACCATGGTCTGCACCACGGGCTGCAGGGCCTCAGCTCCGGTGACTGGAGCACCTCTTGCCCCTCCTTCTGCACCAACCTTAGTGTGTGCATTGTTGTTCCCATGTTCTCACTCCACTCTTCCCTGGCTGGAATTCTTCACTGCGCAACAACCCTCTGTGCCTAAATATGTTATCACGGAGGCATTACTGTCACCCTTGATTGGCTCAGCCTTGGCCAGTGGCAGGAGGTCCATCCTGGAGCCACCTGGCATTGGTTCCACTGGACAGGGGAAGTTTCTAGCAGCTTCTAACAGAAGCCACTCCTGTAGCCCTCCCTCCTACCAAAACCTACCCGCAGAAACCCACTACAAGTTCTTAATTCCAACAGATTTGTCACATGTTAAAAAAAATGTCCTTTAGTGGCCTCTTGGATTAGAGATTTAAGCCTGAGTGTCCTTGTGCTCCACACACACTGTTCATAAGCATCCAGACACAGAATTAGATGGACAGTTGTGTCCTCTCAGTTTTAGGTCAGAAAATGATTGATTTTCTGTAAATTGCACAAGGAAACAGAGCCAAGTATGTCTTATCCCTGCTTAATCCCAAGAAACAAGATAATGCAGAATATTTAAAATGGAAACAAAAATTTCCATTAGAATCCCATCTCCTGAGAATAAAAGTCATCTGTGTAACATAACTAAACTACCTCACCTTTTGAAAGTTCTCAGCTATAATTTTCCCCACCAAGATCACACAAACTGAGTTCCTGTACTGCAACATCTCAAAGGAGGATTTCCAGTGCTCTTTCTGAGGAAGTTAGGGCAGTGCAGGAAGTGAGCAGTTTAGGTGGGCTCATCTCTTCCTTCTAGGGAGAAAGTCAGAGACAAGAAGAAGAAAAACTTACACCATAATACCCTTGCTTCAACTCCTCCAGCTGTGGGCAAGTGAGCAAGCCCATTTTTTTGTTTCTGTTGAGGAACTTGTCTCAGCTATTGATGATGACAGCAGAGTTGTAGAAATAAAACAACCAGGTACCATCACTGGTTCTTTGATCTCTGTAGCACAATAAATACAAGTACCTTTGCTAGTAAATAAACAGACTGTAGAAGCAATTCTTTTGATCCCTGTGAAAGTTCCATGTTCAGAAAGCATTAGCTCTTGATTGCTCAATTATGGGTTCAATCTTTTTTCCAGGTCACATCATTGATCTCCTCTCTGAGTTTTCATCAGTGCTGTACGTAATCGTGAGGAACGGTCTGAAAGAAAGTATTGCCAGTTTATACTAACATCCAGAGTTCAAAGGAAGAATATGCTTCCTCCCAGTTGTTTGAATGTTCATTCTTCATTTCAGGTTGTCTTTGAAACTCAGTTTTCTTCTTAAAACTTGTTTTGTTTGGGCCATTTTTCCCCTACAGAACACAACCCATAAAGAATTCAGAAGAAAACAAATTGCAGTGAAAAAAACACTCAAGCAAAACCACAGTATCTTATCTATATTGAATTCTTCACTGTCTACTGTGTTCTGTCTCTGTCACCTGAAATATTGTTCCTCCCTGGGAAAAAAAAAATATTCAACACAATTTTTTAAGCAGCTTGGTTTTATTGGGAAAGGTGATGATGAGTTAGTGGTAATATGAGTCAGACTGAATGCTTTCATGTGTCATATCTCATCCAGAACTCTGGTTTCTTCCTCCTCTGAGAATATATTTACAAGGAATGTGCTTTTCACATCTTCATTTGTGCATACTACAAAAATCACCTCATTATTTGATAAGTTGGCAACTATCTGTGCCCAGGACTGAAAAACAGACTTCTTGTTGGAAAGAGATGTTTCTGACAAAATTGTACAATACCTGCTCAATGAATAAGTAAAGATAAGTACTAGCAGTCTCCCTGCTTTTACTTTACCCATTGCTCTCCTTAGAGCAGTTCACTTTGATAATTAATTAATTAATGCATCGTGATCTGTTCAGACTCAAGGTTTTGTCTCACTGTTAAGAAACTCCACTTGCAGGCATCCCATCCAACTTCAGTCACCTAATGCAAGTCCCTACCCTGGGAGCTCCTCACTGTAGACCTCCCTCATTTGAAAAGGATATTGTCATCTTCACAGTTAACTCAAACTTAGGAGGGCTGAAACATTTTCCAGCAGTACGGTTTTCTCTCCATTTTCTATGGAGGAGATCTCAGTGCACTAAGCTATCTTAAGCACTTCAGTTATGCATCTAAAATTACAGATGGCACAAAACCTACCCAAATTACAACCTGACAAACTAAGGGAAGATGCTGGGTACCACCTATGCTGGCAGGTGGATGAGGAGCACCAAAGAATGGACATTAGAGAGCAACAGAAAGACAAAATCCACCTTGGTACTTTGCGTGCAGGCTAAGGATGTAAGGCATCTCTCTTTGATTTCCTACCCTACCACGATCTGGTTCTGAAAATCTTAGTTGTCTCCTTCTTTGGTCCTCACCTGTAAAATGAGTAGAAAAGCCTGTCTTCCTGAAAGTACATTAGAGATCACAATATGGAATACAGGGAAATCATACGGCAAGAGGTTTGAATGGGAAGAGGTATCTATGTTTCCTTAAAATAGATGGATAAAATAGAACTATAGCTCTGCAAAACTGGCTTATTGCAGCATTTCAGGAGTACATGAATCTTCTAAAAGCAGTAAAGGACAAATTACACCTTCAACAGCACCCACTTCTCAGAGATGGTGCCTGCGACATCATACCATAATCAGAGCTAAACGCAAAGCCATGAGCTGCCCCAGGGTGTATATAAGCCAATGTATATTACATGTCATGGACTTTGTATAGTAAAAAAACTAGAAGTGGGGGATGGGAAAAGGAGAGGGAAGTTCCATCTTCATATTTATTTTGCTTCATAAATATTCATTCCCCCTATGACCCTCTCATGTCCTGGCACAGAACTGTGCTGTTTTTCATTTTACCATTAAAGAATGTCACATCATAAACAACCAGTTCCAGCAGACATACATAAAATCTCACTCTCAGCCGAGCCCATAACTTTCCATGAATAATCAAATGCTCTATGCAATATTTTTGAGCTGATAATTATGCACTATTTGATCAGCTTGTATGTTCATACTAGACCTGATTAGCAAACACTGCAGTGTTTACTCATTTTCCTTCCATTGGCTGACTGGCTATCTATCTATCTATCTATCTATCTATCTATCTATCTATCTATCTATCTATCTATCTATCTATCTGTTTATCTGTC
>JAWWLV010000001.1:83562908-83577821 GCA_035041135.1 Platyrinchus mystaceus
CTATCTATCTATCTATCTATCTATCTATCTATCTATCTATCTATCTATCTATCTATCTATCTATCTGTTTATCTGTCTATCTGTTTATCTATCTATGTGTTTATCTATATTCTATTTATGTGGTTCCCTATTATGACAGTGTCTAAGTAGTTTCTATGTATTTAAAACCAGAAACAACATTTTATTCCTTAATTTCTTTTTTCCTTTCTTTCTTTTCCCAACTTGATTAGTTTATAGATTGGGCAATATGATTCTCATTTTGCCTTGAGATCAAACAAGTTTTTTATAGTAAGTGACTGTGAAATTTGAAAATCAAGGCTAAATAAGAGCTGATTTCTGCATTTTTTCTTGAAAAAGCAGCAACCACTTCTGTCCTCTTGATGGAGACAGAAGGTTCTGCAGTGCTACTGCTCCTTCTCTTGAGGACACGCTGCCCGGGAACTTCCCCTCTTAACTAAAATTATGCTGGCTTCATGGATCTTATCTGCTGTGAGAGCCCCTGATTGTCTCCTTAGGGAAGATATCCAGTCATCCTAGATATCTTCACACCACAGATACTGTAGATTACTCTACATTTAATAACAGCAGGTAATAATTTCATAAGCAAAAGGGGCAGGGGCATTGGGGTTTCTTCACCTTCTGCATCTTTCTCTCCCAGTAGCATTCTGCAACTCCTAAAAGATCCAAAACTTCACAGCAGCTTAGTTATCTGAAGGTAAAGGTATTTAATACAGGAAGAACATTGTGTAGGAGGTACAGTCCCCAAGCATCTCTTCCCAGTATAGCTTTGGCATAACTTTAATCAGTTGCTCTTGGTTTAAGGCACACACCAGAAGAAGTGGGTTAATCACTCAGCACTATTCTCTGGCTCACTGAAGTGCTATTGCTGAATTCATCTTCTGGCTTTCACTACACACAAACACAAGGGAGAAAGAGCAGGGTTGTCCTGCTCCCATGATTGTGGCAGTCTAAAACCAAGTCATAACATCCATTTAGTGCCTCTTTAGAAGAGCTAAATGGATTTTGTAAATTCCATTGGTAAATTAGTGCCAGCGTTATACACATAAATCTTGCCATTAAAATGATTTACCTCAACTGTAGCATTATTAATGTTCAGTAAATTAGGTCCATAAAATGACATTTGCCATGCCATTAACTGAAGATAATCCACAAAGCTCATTTCTAACCCCCTTTATATTTTTTATAATGTCCTTCATAAACACTACTGTAGCTGTCTGAGATGCATGCAGTCATCACTATATTGATAGCTCTGACACAGCATACGCTTCAGATCAATTACTGAATCGGGAGACTAATTTAGACAATCTTTACTTGTGGTCAGAAATAGATTCATTATTAATGAGTGCAAACAAAACTGTATCATTGTTCTTCAATTCAAAACACATGTTCCCTGGAACATTAGACGTCTTCAGGCTTTCTTTAGTCAAAGTAGATTACAACCCTGGAAAATTCTGGTAATTTCAGAAACTGGCAGAGCAAGGATTTCAGGAATGAAAATAGAGACCTCAAAGCAACCAACAAAACAAAATAATTTTAGAAGTTTTTACGGGCTGGCCAAAAGATAGATCTCACAAAGTGTTATTAGCTCATTAATGTCTTTTTTCATGTTTATATATATTATTTCCATTAAAGCCCTGAGGTGGCTGAAGTCCATTCACAACACATATAGTTTTACTTGAGGAAGAAAGGTCTTAGAAGGTATAATTAATTTGTCTGATCTCCCAATTGCTTGATTTTACTAATACAAAAAATTTCAAGCCTGACACTAGCATTATCATTTTAAGAGATTCTAAGTGTCCTCTGCTCCCACTGATGACAGGAGGATGATGTCATTGAACCGTGTCTCTCTGAGTTGAACCAAATCTCTCTGACTTGCAAAGCAGATGATCCAGAGATGACTTCACTGCATTGGGACAAAAGAGTCCACTCCTGTCTAAAAAGAAATTGAGCTGCATGGAGAAATATCCAATCAACCTGATTCCATAAAATAATAGTTTCAATTACAAGAATAAAAATATCCAACTTTCTTAGGTCATTGGTGTGATTTTATTAGCAAAATGAGAAATTAATTTTACGGTGTCTGTTCTGTGATAACAAAAGGATTCAAGCAATCTTCCCAGGGAGTTTTGCTTGTGATTACCTTTACTTGAAGCTACCTCAAATAGCTTTGCCATCAAGACAGAACTGATATCACCAGGATCATGCTCCAGCAATTTAGGGAGTTACTGCCCTTCAGCTGCTGGCAACTGGCCTCCATGTAAAATGCAGTATTTACCTATGTTTGTGTTCCCCTTCTGCTTCACCACAAATACAAGTGTTTGGCTTGAAGAACCCACAAGAGTGTTTTAGCTGTTCAAGCTTGACTCAAAGAAGACCTTTGATTGCACTCTATTAACCTATTGATCTCTGTTGGAACTTCTGTTAGAAGAGCACTTTCTAACCCTTTCCTCCAACTGTGTATTGCCAAGTTTCTGCACCCATTCATGGTAAAAGAGAAAACAGCTGTCTCATATTTACCTTTTCTTAATCACTTTTAAACAGGAGTATCCAAACATTGGAAAGCATTGTAATGACAGCTTTGTTGCCTACCTCATTATCACTACCCCAAAAGAACAAGATCAGCTTGGTCATACTTAAATTCATTACACCTACAAGACAGAGTTAATTAGTTCCCCAAACCAGATCAATCTTGTTACTGCACTCCAACCATTCTCAAAGAGTGCAAGCATGAAATGGCTGAAGAGAATTTCCGTAGTGAACACCAGGAGCTGGTAGAAAATCTTAAAAGGGATAGATTGCCATACCAGCCAAACTACAGATATGAGGATGGGCTTGAGATGTTGATCCTCCTACACCAGAGGCACCATCATTCTTGAGAACTACAAAACACAGAGGCTACAAAATATCCAGAAATTTTTGGATATTTGGGGCATGGAAGATGCCAGCTTCATTCTACTGAATTCAAGTTCCCATAACTGACTGCTGCCCTCCATGGACACTCACTCTCAAGTGGAAGGGCTTTATGTTGCTACCATGTCCTTGCTGAACACCTCCCTTCCTTTAGTGAGGAGAATTTAAGTTTGCAGCCCTTGTGAAATGTGTCTAATGTCCACATACATAAATCATAAAACATTGTCAGGCATAGTATTTTTAGAACATGAAAGTAATAGAACATGAAAGTCATGATTGCCACAACAGAAGTCCAGCTTCAGCTCTAATTAATAGTGTATGCTGCCCCAGACACTTTTTGCCTTCTATCTGTGATGGCATGCTTCATGTGATGTGCAAGCTAGCTCGATCCAATTCTTAATGAGTATAGGATGTTGTTGTGGCTTTTTTTTACCTGTTCTTCATTAGTTATTAGTAACAAAACACTAACATTTATTGGGCAAGAATAGCTAATTGAAGGAACAAATAACAAAAAACCCAGCATATTCCTTTGTGTACAAACTACGCCGAAGGGTTGTTTGCATTTTTATTTTGAAAACAGAATTAAATTTTTTAAAAGACTTCTGTTGTAGGAGAGCTTCGAAGACAAAAGGTATTGTTAGGCATTTCCATATATACCCTGAAATAGAGTATAAAGTTTCCTTGAAAAACATGCAATACCTCAACTTTTCCAAAAAAATTACAAATAGCTCTATAACCTAAGCTTTACACTTTTAAAGGTTAAATGTTGGTTTGTATGTATTTTTACTGTTTAAAAGAAAAGGGGGGGGGTAAAAACCCACAGATTTTATTGGTATAAATCTCAGCCAGCTCTTGTAAAACTTTTAGACTCGTCAGCCTTAAGAGGAGGGCAATACCTAAATCCTTGCAAAAGTGCTAATGAAAGTTGTCTTTAGTCCCCGAAAACAACCGGGTTCCTTGTGGAGCTCAGTAGGAAGACATAACTATAAAACTGAAGTTTTATTAACCCACTGATGAAACACCAGCCATGAAAAAAATATTATAGAATACATAATGAATATCAGAGGTTTGACTTCTGGAAGTCTTGCATATACAGTGTTGTTATATTGCCATTTCTTCAAGCTGTTGTAAAATCATTATACATACTCCAGTCAAAGAATCTAATAGCATGACTATTATCATCATCACTCGGGATGATCATATGCAAAATGGGCAGTCATTCACATCTCCAGTTGTGCCTTATCCTACTATCTGCACACCTTGTGATATTTGAGGGTTTTAAATAAGACATATGTAGCCTTACTCTGTTAGCACTTACATCACTATGAGCTCAATGAAGCCAGCTCTGTGGCAGCAACTGCAACGCTTGGTTCAGTTTCTCCTATCCTAGAACAAAAGGAGTACAAGCTATTTTTAAAGCCTACATTTTCACTCATTCACATATTGATAATCTCAAGGCAGATTTAGTACCTCACTTGTGGAGTTCAACTCAGATATCTAAAGATAACCCTGAAGCAAGGTTCTGTATCACTAATATTCTTCACATATTATTTTGCTGATCCCGAGAGGGAATCTATAATAATATGAAGGGAATCAGTAAGAGTGAAACTGCAAAAGAAATATACTGTACTTGTGGTCTTGAGAATGAAAAACAGCATTAGAAGTGTTTAGCCTTTGGCCAATATAAAATCTATGGCCCTGAGCAGCCTTTTACAGGAAAATTAGATGCAGGAGAATCAGAGGAGCAATTAGAGCTGTTTGTATTTAGAGTTGCATCGGCTCAACACAATCCATTTTTTATCACTCTTTTCATTAATCAGCTGAAAAGCTGCATGTGAACAATTTTATACCCCAAAAAAATGTTGAAATTCTAAGTTTAGTGAATGGCAGGAAGGGGAGAGATTTAAACTAAACTGAAACAAACAGAACTTAAGCTGAAGCACCATCCATACAGTGCACTATGTGTGTTGGGGATGTTATGACAGAACACCCTCTCCTTGTGAAGGTCAACCTGGAAATACAAAACATCATACATGAGCAGGGAGGGTCCACTCAGAGACAAAGCTCATCATCCAGGCACTCTGCCAATGGAGAGAATCACAAAGGGTGACAGTGGTGAGGTGAGCAAACTCTGAAGATCTCTTTTTCCCCATTAAGTTTAGATGGAGCCCATATAACTAGCTTGGCATAGATACTTTAACTTCAGACAGTTAAAGCTGAATGAGATTAAACCAAACCAAAATTAGGTTACCTCTTAATGGATGGAAGTCATAATTTTAAAAGTCATAATGCCAGAGGCAACCCAAGGAGGCTGACAATGGACTGCTGGCTACAAAGATCAGTGTGTTTCCATGAAGCACTAAATAAACAAGAGGAGATGGAAGAAGAGGCCTGCATTCCTTAAAAGGACAAGAAGTACAAAAAGTAAACTCATAGTTTTAAAAAGAAAGGAAAAAAAAAAAAACGCCAAACAACTAAGACCAGAAAACAAAGCAGGCTGCTTCCAAAAGTAAACTTGAATCGCCAAATGTGTTTAATGTAAAGAACCCAGCATGTGGCTGCATCAGAAATATACATTAAGGAAAAAACCTTGTGTCTGGAATAAATTTCCAAACCATTTTGTTTCCTTTTAATAAGAGAACATAGAATATAGAGGGGGGGAAACAGTGTATATGACTCTGACACCACAGATCTGTCTTTTCTCAACTGTGAAAAAAAATATTTAAGGGCTGAAAACATTTTAGAGAGTAGTCCTAGCAGGGGAAAGGACTTGGATTCGCTTTGAAGGCCTTTCACTCATCACAGAGGGTGCTTGTGGTAAGGAAAGTCCTAGTAGTCACCAGAGATAAGTAGTTTACAAGTAGAGGTGGATACCAAATCTAGAATCAAAGCATGAAACTGTCCTTGAGAAAGCACAGAAAATCACTGCTAGTTTCACATGCCGATGAATGGCATCCGGGTATCCCTGTGCCTTCGGCAATAGCACTGGCATACCATTCCCTCCAAGTCAGGAGAAATACTGGAGCAAATGCCACAGTCTTTATATATCTTTGACAGGAAAAGTTAGTTGCTGCTTCCCGCAGGCCATATATCAGCCAAAATCAACATTTTCCAAACAACACAAAGGGCAATCATCAACAAACAGAAAGAGAGAAATATCTTATCTGGAGAACAACTACGAAATACAGGATATGTCTTCTGCTAATCTAGCTTACCTGTAATGTAATGTAATGTGCTATGCATTTTATGTAGTACTGCATTGTTCCTGGCAACCTGTAACTTGCCACTCTTTTGCTGGTTTCCTATGCACCGAGGATCACTTTTCTGTGTGATAACTTAGACTTTCTTTCTAGACAAATACCAGAGAATTGCACATAACTGCTTGATTTGCTTGTCGCTGAACACCAATTTTTGTGTAAGATTAAAAAAAATCTGCTCTCTAGCCAATGCATTTCAACAGCTTTGTCAAAAACATTGGTATAGGAGTTCCAAAATCACATAAAAGTAAGTTAGATAGTAAAACGCTATTAGCCAACAATGTATTCTACAAGCTGACTAGAAATGCACTTCTGTTCTATTCAGGTCAAATTGAAATATACTACTGTAAATTTTACAAGCTATATTTTTCATCAAAATTCCTGCAAAACTAATAAAAATGAAACTTTAGTACTTGTTAGCCTACATGGATATCACAAGTCTTACTTTTGTATATTGGTATTTTACCTGATATTTTAGGGAAGTAGGGGATTTAGCAGCTAGTCTTAACCATTAAATGTTAGACTGGGCATGTAGAATTAAAATAACATTTGTATATTTGTTTCTGCATCATTTCTCTTAAACTATACACTCTGCTATATACTGCAGGATAACAATACATATGGTGAGCTTCCAAGACAATTGCTTTACTTGCTTGGTGGTATGTAAGCACACTTGCTGAAAGTTTGAGCTCCTAGCTTTCACTGAAAAACACAGAACTGTAGTCAAGCTGTAAAAAGACAGCACACAGAAACTCACAGCTTTTTAATCCTAAAAGCCTGACCTTAAAAACACTGCTGTTTTTGTGAACGAAAAGACACCGAGACAGTACAGTAGATGCAGCCATGTACACTGTACATAGGGCTGTCTTTGGTATGAAATAAAGGCAGAAGGTGACATGCATCAAGCATGCAGCTGACCAGGCTTTTCTGACAGCAGCTGCAGTGAGCCAGGCTGCAATCACCAGGCTCGACTCTCTGGAAACAAAGTGGTGCTGCAGCCATGTGGCATTATAATCAATACTAGTTTGCAAGACTTTCCACTGAAATGCGATATCTACATGACAGATAGGCACAGGTGATTGATAAAAATAAATTTCTTGGGGTACTTTGTGTTCTTTCTTCCCTTCCAAAAAAACTGCTTTGAAGTGAGCAGCAGAGAGCTGTTTTGAGTGTTTGGGTCTTTGGTAGTCAGGTGCAGGAACTGTCCATCTCATAGCCCTTATTTTATGCTTTAAGCATCTCCACACTCACATTCAGCAAAAGAGGTTGTAAATTATTTGTAAAGCAGGAGAGACACAAGTTTGTGCTAACAAGGGGTGTGGTACCAGCAGTGCAAGAAACTTTGCCATATGGTTTTAGCATTAGGTTCTGTATCTCATTTGTATTTCTTACTCACTGGGTTAAAGTCCAGCATTTCTTCAAATGGTTTCAAAGGTAAAACAATCTGACCCATGATCTGTTACACATCTTATATTTTGTTTGCATTCATAATTGCAGTTCAAAAATGTTGGCATACACTTCCTGTCATTAATGCTGATACTGTCTTGCCACTTCTGTTTTCAGTAGACTTATGAGTCTTATTACCAGTCCTGAGCATACTGAGTCTCTCTCAACAAGTCTCTCAGAAGTTTTCTGTAAGTTTTCTTTAGCCTTAAAATACTCAAATTGAGGCAGTCCAAGAGAATCTGTGGGCTGACCTACCTGCCCACTTCCTTTCAAGCAGAGTGTTTTCTGTTTCTCTTTTTAAATTCAAATGTTGATACACAGCATAAAAAGCAATCTTAAATATATATCAAATATTGCAGATGGGTAATGTGGCAGGAATAATTTACTGAGTTTGTGGTAAAAACCTTTAACATTTTACAAATGTAAGATTCTATATTAATTTCACAACTACTATTAAAGCTTCTCTTACATTATTACCTGAGAATTTTCCAGTAGATTTTTACAGCATGCCAGTTGCACTAGAGAAATAAAAAATAATTACTCTAACACCATAAATTGGGAACTAGAGGAAGCATAACTCATATTATTCAGATAAACCATACTTTAGATAACGGACAGTCACCAAAAGATTGTATGAACAATTCTTTATAAGTTATTTTGTGCATAAGAAATGTGGAGAAAGCATTAGAGAGCTCAGCCTATGTAACCTTTTTTTAACAGTTTTAGAGGTATAAATGAAAATTCCAAGTCTTCTAATAGATTAGTTTATGGGACCGTGATAAGTATTTATAGAGATTGGTCTGGATGCTTTTCCATTAGGTACAGTACTGTACAGTTTTTGGGCTCATACTTGAAGGAAGTTATAAACCAAAGTGTATTCCTCATTCCTCAGCATTTGACATATTCTGATTGCAAAACATTTGGGGTTTTACACGATTTATTGTAAATAATCTCTCCTATAATGTTCACAGCACAATAATTCACAACCCTGAGGCAAGGGAGTTCTGCAGAAATGACATTATACGGAAGATAACTTTTCAGAATTTACCATTTGCACATCATGTTCAGAATCTATAACACATGTAAAGAGGTCAAATCCTCATTTTTCAACTATTTTTTCTATCATTTTGTGGTATTTTATTAAAAATAGTTACAGCCAGCCTAATAGCTTGACTGATATCTCAATATGTTACCACATTGCACAGAGGTATAAATTGGAAGTGGGGAAAGAAGTCAGGCTCTTGGATATACGATGCCTAGCACTGAGGGCTGTGTACTGAGAACAAGCTTCTCGTGTCCAACAACAGAAGAGACAAAAGGAAAGGCTAACACAGAGAAAAAGTATATGCCACTAAAATTATGCTGTTAAAATTACACTTTCTCTTATGAAAGAAAAATTGGTTCACATTTACTAATCTTTAAGTCAAATCTGGAGCTGTTGTTTTTCTCTTGCATTAACGTTTTCACCTGTTGTTTTTCACTGTACCCTTTGAAAGTGAAATTACGATAAATCATTGTTATTAATATTTCTAATGGCAAAAAGAACATTCTGTACAGTTGAATAACTGGAGTTAGAATCTGAACAGTTGGGTCCTGTTCCCAGGTTTATGACCAGCTCAGGGTATAAAGTGGAATATACACACTTGATTAAAAGAGTTCTTGTTCTTTTCCCAGATCTTTCCACCCAAACCCCTATGTCTGGAATTTAAAAAGCTGTTAAAGAAACTTAGATTCATGAGTGCAAATCCATTATAATTAGAGAGTAACAACGGTAATAAGATGTCCATCCCCTTTAAGGGGAGGAGAAAGGTCTCTGTGAGATGCAACCCATTCTTAAAGGGTAACAAATGTAAGTAACCCCTTAGGACTCTTGTAGCTCTGGGGAGAGGAGCATCTAGAACAGAGAGGAGTCAGATACTGGAACAGACTATGTTGTCCTCAGGAATGGCTACTGCTTGGTCAGAAAAACCCAGAGCAGAACAGTCTCTTTCAGACTTTTTATTTGCTAGCTAATGAGAATAATTTCACTTCCTAGGAGGACGCTTTGTCTGTTCAAATCTTTCCTCAAGAGCAGCTTCACTTTATGTCCACCTATAAGAGATGATAGTATTCTCCGTGAGGTTTTACCTTTATATGTAGTTTAATTCATACCCTGACTTTGCACTGAGTACTAATATGTCTCTTTGTTTTTTAAGACAAACATTTCTTTTACACATCATGAACAGTGCTAATAGGTCAGGTCTCTCAGTGGACTGGGGTTCCTAGAGTCATTTTGATAATGTTTAGGAAGTTCAGTGATAGCAGTGAAGTTAAACCTCAATGATGCCTTCTTTAAAACTGGGAAAGAGCTATCACCCAAAACACAAGAACCTGCAATCTTCAGTATAAAAAAGGAGGAGGAATTCCTGCCTACTCCCAGCAAGAAAAAATACATATGTGAGATCTAGAGCCCTAAGTGTTGCATTTAGATTCGTATTTCATATAAACAAATAGAAGAACAAACATTACAGAAGCATTGAAATACCAGGCTTATAGCGCTTCCACTTACTACAATCAGGAACCTAATTCCCAAGGAAAAAAAAAAATTAAAAACCTTTCAAAGGAGGTCATGCCTGTGTCTTGTTCATGGGATTTGACTGGCTTGGTGTTTTCACAATAGATGTTCTGCAGAACCTAAGCTGTTGTTCTCTTTAATGAGCCACAAAATTATGAAAAAAAACCCTTCAAAAACTGAGCAAATTGTAAGTTTGGGCTGAACATTCAGACAACTAAAGATAATGCTCTGAAAGATGTGAGTTCCCAGGGCCCTGTTCCTCCCAAGGGATTAAGCCTAACCCCTAATGATGGCACTCAGGACTTTCAACACTGATTATTCAAATTCTGATCATCTCAGCCTATGAGACAGGGAAGGTTTGGGGAACTGCTGGAGAAAGTGAATCACCAAGGAAAAGTGTTAGATGTGGACAGGAGAGCAACACGGACAATAAATAGTGCTCCACATCTAAACTGTGAGCACATGCTAAATCCCAAAACAAGGTGCCTAAATAATTGTGATGTCCCTTTATTTGGTTGCAGTAAGAAGGCATTGCTATGTTTCATCTGGGTAAGTAATTTTCTGGTGACACTGGAAGGAAATCCTCTTTGAATTGAAGCGGGTCAAAGTCCTGAATACAGATCCCTGCCCATAGGCCATGATTAGAAATGGAAATTGGCCACCTTCTGATGATGGCCTGTCCGCTCTGAGCTGCAGTGAATGACTGGGCATCGTTGTACCAGCAGCTGAAGAGGTCACTTACAGACAGAGGTAGGTACAGGTACAGAAGGTTATAGCAAGGATAAAACCTGAAAAAAATAGCACCACTAAAAATAAAGAAGGCTTTGGGTGACACTTTTCAAAGCATGCAGCAGGAGATGAACAGATGGAGCCTGTGTGTATTTCCAGTGTTGTGTTTTGAACTTTTAGCTCAAAAGGCCTAGGGGTAAAATTAACACTTAATAAATATGAAGTTTTCAAATATTTATTGCTTTGAAAGAAATTGCTCCTAAATAAAAGGAAGAGTTGACACCAATCAAAATAATCCCAGAGAAACATCTTTGTCCGATCCTCAGGAAACCTTGCCATTTTTCTTACCCCGCTCTCCCGTCTTTCCTCATCATTGCTTATTTTTTTGCAAATTGATGCTCCTTTATTGTCAGCACTTAATAATTCATCTCAAATTGCTGAGGCTCCATTATTGCAAAACACGCACCATCCCTCCTCAGATCAGCTGTGCAAGCTCAGATGAATAACATGATAACAAACACCACATGTGTTTGTGCCCGTGATTTTTGCCTAAAATTGCCTTGGCACTTCAAGTGAAATGCATCCCACATGACTGTACCATAAGGATAGGGTGAAAACCTAAAGGTTTTATTATTGAACCTTGGTTCTGAGCACCACCAAATGCCTACGTGCAAAGGAGATTGACTTTGGCTTTCATCAGCCACTGCAGTGACAGTTCTGAATCTTCCAAAGAGTGATCAACAATGATCCTTGAAGACAGTAGAAGATTAATGAGAGCTTGACCTCTCTGAATGTCAGGCACAAAGAGTTCATTGTCACTGGACTCTCTTGTCAAATATAAACACGCAATGCACTCCCGATACTATTTAGAACAGAGTATCAGTGATCCATAGGACAATTCTGAATATCTTCAGCATTATTACCAGCAGTGCAACATTAATCAGCCTAATAATATTAGTTAGAGAAAGCTAGGGTATGACTTGGGCATACTGCTGCACAGAAAAGCCATGTATAAGTCAAATCTATCCATGCCCTGGAACAGCCAGCCAGAAGGGTGACTCAAAGGCACAACTGCAGTGTGGGTCAGCCAGACAAGGCTGCCCTTAACCCTGCCTGTACTGGCACTTGTAGGGCACGGGACGGTCTGAGGTGTACAGGAGCTTTCTGCTGCCTCTCTGTCCTTACTACGGGCAGGATAAGGGTGAACCCACTGCTCCCCATCTGGTCAGGAGAGGCCAGCCCATGGCCTGACAGCTCAGATATTAGCAAGGTCTGATGGAAGAGCAATATAGGTACATCCTACTCCAGCTTGAGATTCAGCTCAAATAGTAAAAAGACAGTGCAAGACATTAATCAAAACACAAATGTTGTCTGTAAAAAACGACAGATTTAAATCCAAAATGTTGTGGGCATGTTGACTCTGTATTAACATTGTGATTCTGATGTCATTAAAAAGAATTGCATTCAGCATCCCTCCCCAACCTTTAATTATCACAAGTGTTGAAGCAAGGCACATAACACCACATCCCATAGTATTTAATGGGAAAATAACATATTGTCACTGTACTTATGACAGTCTGCTTCAATTTCATAACATTTTTAAATCAGCAAGGAGGAGGACCATAAAAAGAACTGAATGATGCTGTCAGACTTAAATGGATACTTGCTGTTAGATTTGTAAGAGTGGTACACCTGAACACAGGGCAAATTGCTTCTTTATAAATGTGTACAGCAATAATGCTGGAGAATGTGCTGTGGAAAGAATACTTAGACTGGTCAGGTTTTTATTCCTTGATTTAAAAAAATAAGGGTCTTTACAGTTTTCATAGTGGCAAAACCATGTTCATGCTATGTCTTTGTGGATCTAAGTAAAACAGGCTTGACCCCTGAAGTCACTTTTTAATAATTAACTCTCGCTAAGTTCATTAAACACTAATTGAAGCTGCAGAAGAAAAAATTGTGAAGTATATGCAGACAGGCAGAAACAACAAATGTGATTAAAGATACTGACTGGGGTATAAATGTGCAATACAGTACACATATTATATAGATTTCAAACTCAATTCCATAGATTTTTTTAAATCTTTTATCCCATGATATATTCTACCATGTTTAGTGCTCCTAAAAGTTTCATTAAGAAGGAGTTTCAAGCTAAATGGCATGGACATCCTAACCAATAATCTTTGGAAAGATCTTTGGAAAGTAGACTCCAAACTGTACAAAATGCAGCACGTGAAACATCTTTCAGTGCTTTGAAATGAAATAAACAATCAATAAAGAGAATCAACAGTCCCAAGAGTCCAGGTTCTCAAACTGAATATGACTTGTAGATTTATATAAAAACATTAATTTAAATAGATATTCGACAGTTTGCAGTGTTCAAAGACAAGTTAGTGGAAGTTCATTTTATTCACTCAAGAGACAAAAATTAGAGGTTTGTATTAATTAATAAAAGGAGCATTTCATTACAACTAGATCAGATAACATGAACTGAGATAACATTACAGCTCACTGCTTTCCAGACTGTTACCTTTCAGAAGCCAAGTATGCATTCTTCAAGTATGCATTCAGACTCCAACAAAGGTACCACACTTGCTCTTCCTAGTTAATGCACCCATGGACTTCTCCCACTCATTCCCAGAAACATGGAAACTGCTGTTGGAACTGTTTCACTGAGTGGCACAATGCTCAGACAGCATATCCTCAGACATACAGAAAAGGACTGAGAGTCTGAGTCTCAGGAGACCCAATCCTGCCACAGCCTACTGTATGACTTAGGGCAAATCACTCAACTTCCCCACTGCAGCATTAATGTTAGCAGTAATGAGTGTTTCTGCTACGCTAGTAATACTTAAAGGCTCCAAATCTGAGCTTTCTGAGCCCAGGTGTTTCCTATCCAGTGAGATGTTTGTAGCAGAGATGGATTCAGAGCCTCGCTACACAGGCTTGGCATGACTCCAGTGAATCCAAGGAAGCTGGGGATCTAGCCAGTAGTTGGTGGGCAATGGCCCACAAAGTGAGGTTTCATTTTCAGTAGGCTCCTCTAAAGATTACTGTAACGCAAACAATGTATAATGGCAGAATGAAGAAAGCCTGTGATATTCTAACCTTTTGAAAAATTCACATTGATTTCAATGGACTTAAGCTCTGCTCTTTGATCCTGCTTCTGCAAACTTGTCCCTGTTACTTTTGAGCATTCCAATTATATGGATATTGCGGGAAAGAAAAAGGCAGGGAGAAATAATGGGGCTGAGAAAAAGCTAGAGAAAAGTAAGGAGCCCAGTCTGTTGTGACAGTCGCAGAGTTTTTATAGTCTGTTTCAAGAGTTCTACCTGGGATTGCTTTAGAGATCCCTAGTCTAGGAGCCCACGCCTCTTGCACCTCAAAAAAATACAAGGGCAAGACCCAGATTTATATAAGCTCTTGCTCTCACACTGTTTTCAAGTTGAAGAGGTGGTCGGTATACATACTGATTATAACCACAGCACACACTGGAACATGAGTTTAGCCTTCTTCAGGAACCACCATTGTTTGCATGGTAGCACTGTGCACTTAAAAATACGCTCCCTTGTTTACGAAAGGGACCAGGAGGTACCAAGTGAATGCTTTGCCAAAAATGTCACTTTGAAAAACACCTGAAAAACAACGCAGTCATTGGTCACAGCCAGTATGGCTTCATGAGAGGAAAGTCCTGCTTATGAAACCTGATTTCTTTCTATGACAAGGTAACACACCTAGCTGATCAAGGGAAAAGATGTAATCTTTTTGGATTTCAGTAAAGCTTTCAATACGGCCCCTCACAGGATCCTTCTGGATAAAATGTCCAGCACACAGCTGGATAAACACATCATGTGGTGGGTGGAGCACAGAAGGTAATAGTGAATGGGGTAACATCAGACTGGTGACCTGTCACTAGTAAGGTACCACAGGGCTCCATCTTAATACCTGTGCTCTTCAACATCTTCATAAATGACTGGGATGCAGGACTGCAAGGGA
>JAWWLV010000001.1:83582905-83606064 GCA_035041135.1 Platyrinchus mystaceus
TCACTCCAAGCATTTAGTTTTCCAGGCAGACACAGAGCCACATTGCTGGAACAGTGTAGGAAATGTCACCCAGCTGCTGCCCTTGCTAGTCATCTCCTGGAGGTTAAAGCATGACATCAGACCTGTGGATGTTAAACCTCATGCCTTTCAGAATCATTTTAAAAGCCTGAATGAAGTGCTGTGATGACAGTAATAAATAAACATGCAGAGAGACCTATAACAAGCTTCGAAAAAAGCATTTGCAAAACATGTGGCTGAGTACACCTCTCTTACTAAATTTTGCTGACAATGCCAGCAGGTGCCTGGTGGCAGAATTACTGATTTGTATTTATTTTTTTCCCTAGCATCTATTTTACTGAGTACTTTTTTTTTTCTTCCCCTAGCTCTGTAGGATTTATGCTCTCCACTAAGCACCTGCTTCCTATATAGGAAATAAATGGTTTGGCTCTGTCTGCCCTGCAGAGGGATAGAAGTCCAACATACCTATTTAGCTACCAAGAACTTCAAGTCACAGAAAATCATAATTAGACTTCTTGCCCTCAGCAACACAAAATAAAGGGTTAAACCTCCCTCTGTGGTGCAGCAACAGCCTAAGCCAAAGTCATCTTGCACTGAGCAGCACCAGCAGAAGCTCAGCAGGGCACAAGGAATGCAATTTGTCAGGGGTTTCACTACTCAGCTGTCTTCCCCACACAGGGTAGATGCAACTAGAAGCAGGCTCACCTCCACCTGCTTATGGATGACAGTGCACACATTATTCACAGCAGGCATAGTCATACCTTTAAATCAGGTAAATGATGTGGCAAGACAGGTGTCTAGCCATGGCAACACAGAGTTCAAAGCTGAGGAGCTCATAAAGTATATACCCCATTGCTTATGGTGATTGTTGTTAACGCCAGCTCTGAGTTACCTGTTCATCTGGATCTGCAGATATTGGCGCACACACTGAGTAGTGAAGAAGTTGTTGCGGGTCTGCCTGTAGGAGCTTCAGTCACCTCTCTAAACTGAAGTGCTCCCCTACTGGAAGGAGCTATTGAGGTATTGAATGGGGATCCAAGCCCTTCACTCCTCACATCTCAAGAGAATTTGGGCGTAAGTCAGAGCTTTGTATCTGTTCTTGTTTCAAGTAAACCATTACCTCACAGAGCTTCCTGCAATCTCAAAAATATCCTTCCTGTGCCTACAACTGACCACCTAAGCTCTACCACACTTCAGGTCTCAGAGCAAGTTAAAAAGATGAAAATATCTTTCTTGTCATTGCCGTGGGAAATTTCCATTTCTTCATTCTTCTGTGGTTGTCTGTACACCTGCACAGATGATCAAACACTTCAGATGTATTTCAAACACCAAAAGCTGAAACAGATGTGCTGTGGCAGAGCAGGTGGGTACTGTTATTAACCAAATCTGGTGTCTGGAAGGAGTTGGTAAGTACCTCCCCTTCTGAAAACAGAAATTAAAATGGTTCCCTGTTTATGATGACTAGCTGAGTCCAGATTTACACAAAATTAACCAAAAGATACTTAAGGGAGCAAAAGCACAGTCATAACAGTAACCACTGGCATGAGCAGCTGGATCCCATTCCTATTGAAAGTCCCAACATGAAAAGTATCTACTTGTTTGCCAAGTCACTCACAGACAACTCAGCAGCAGATAGTTAAAGACCAGTTTACTTTCAAGGGGATTTCCTAATCACAGTTTTCTCCGATTTCTGAAACTTGCAAAATTTTCTTTTGTAGCTGATATACTGTATTATTTGGCCAACTATCCATAGTCACTACCTTCATTGCATAATTATTTGGGGTCTATTGCAAACTGCACCTTACATCATTGTTTCCTATTTTTTTACTGGACAGCTCTCCAGTAGGTGTCTGAGGGAAGTTTATCAGTGTATTTTATATTACAGTAGTATGTACAGGCTGTTATTAAGCACTATTCAAGCATGGAACAAGAGAAAGTCCCCAGGTCTTACTTTTCATATGCAAGATGGTTAGAGGAATGTAGGTCAGGAAACTGGTCAGTGGCAGAGGCAAGGAAGGGCCCAAGGGCTCCTGACACCTACTCAGCATCCTCCCTCCTGAAGCTCACCAACAGCATTGAGTCTTCTTTGTGCTGGAACCTCTTGTTCTGTTTGAACCTTTATTAGTCTGTGGTTAGTGTAATGCCTAGAAAAGCTGCAAGTTGGATGTGAATAGAAAGTCTTGAAAAAGACAATCTCCTTTTCTCTGTTCCCTGCAGGTGTTCAAAAATATTTGCCATAGTGCAGACAGCTGAATAGCCCACCCCACCACCTTGTCTGGTTCCAGCCCTGATGAGGTTGTGACCACAAATAGCAAAACAACACTCCCTATTCCTCCAGGTCACAACCTCCATTCGCAAACACTGTGTGTGGGCCTCACTTATCCTGTATACAGTATGGGATTGCCTCATGTATAACCAGGACAGAGCTTATGAGAACCTCAGGATGAAAGCAAACTGACAACTAAGACATTGAAAACCATCTTTTTCCTCACTATGGCACAGAGGAAAGCTTTTTGGTTTAGGTTCTTTTCAAGCAATAAATATGTGTTTTACTTGTTTAAGTTTAGCTCATATCCTTACCTATACTGAATATTCTGCCTAGCTGTGCTCACACAGGTAAAGGAAATTGTAAAGTTTTTGGTAATGTATTGTAGAAGATAGCTACAGCATGATAAAATGAAATGGCCATGTATCAGCTAAGCTACTCCATTACACTCAGAAACTGGCAATGGTTCAATTTAGAAGTGTATTATTAATATTATCAGGAATCATCTTTAAATTAGCAATATCATGCCATTCTGAAGAAAGTAAGCAATGTATCAGACTGTATATAAAGAAAAAAACACTGTTCAAAAGACATATGAAATTTTCCAGTTCTTTACACATTCATAAGCAAGTCCCCACAAGAGTCCATTATTCAGGCACTGCAAGAAGGTATAATTGAGAGAAGAACAAAAATGAGTATCCAAAGGACACAAACTGAAATGGAAGAGATACTGAAGGAACTTAAAGTGTTTAAGTAATAAATATGAGAAGAAACTTATTAATGTGTAAAAGTTCTCCTGCAAAAAGAGGATAATAACTTCCTCATGCCTGTGGTTGGTAACTTGCAAAATCGTGGGCTGAAATAATAGATGAAATGATTCAAGCTATATCTAGGAGACACTTTCTAACAGCAGGGACCATGGAACACCAGAACACACTGCTTAGCAAGGCCGTGGTGTTCGCATCAGTGCAAGCTAGATAAACATCCGCCACAATGAGACAGGCACGAGGGACCCAACCTGGGAAAGGAGCCTGGACCAGACAAGTTCCCAAGATCCCTTCCACCCCTATGATCTCCTGGCACCCTACAGCAGGTAATGTATGCCCCCAGTATTATCACCTAATTCAGCAAACCTCATGCCATGTTGCTGCTCAAATATATTTCTGGAACAGAATTGCCATAACCTCCTGTGCCTGACTGCGCTGAGCAGCCAGACATCTGCTGGGGTTCGGTGAATACAAAGACAACTAAAATTCACATCCCAAAGTCTCTTTGTTGTACTGTAACGTTGCATTTAGGGGAAATGTTTTTCGAAGCACCTAGACAAGACGAATAGTATGCACAGAAGTGTTATATCCATGGTACACAGTAGAAGCATTCATGTTACTATGATGGAGGCTTCAAAACATTTGAAAGACAGGCACTGAACCTTTAAGACCTGGCTGCTTTTAACACAGAAACAAGAGTCTGAATTGATTGTTTAAAAAAGAATTCACAAAAATTGATTTATGAGATTTAAATTGGATGAGGTGTAGATGATACTGAATTAGTTCTTGTTACTAAAGGGTAAGCATTTTGGGAGTGGGAATAAACGGCTTTCTGTCATGCTGGTATTCCCTAGCATTACCATTTGTGCCACTCACCATTACTACTCCAGCTATTTTTGGCTGATACTGAGAAGATAATTTAACAGAGAAATATCTCAAGAACTAATTCCCTAGTGTCCGTCTGTCTGCTTTCACACTGTGGGATGTACATAAAAACAAAACAGTTCTCCAGTGCAAATGAGAAGAATATGCCGTAGAGCATGGTACTGCTGTTATGAAAAAAAAAATCCCTTAAATATTAAAATGGACTTCCACACGTGGTCTCACTTCTGGACAAGAAACAGACAGCCAATATGAATGTTTGCAGTTTACTCACAAAAGCAATAGGAAGTTCCTTGAGGTACTCCTGCAGAGAAGTGACTAACAGGCACAACAGAGCCTCCTGAGATAAAAAGAAACCAACCCAAACTTTCATATGCAAAACTAATCCAAAATAAACTGTTCTCTAAGGCTTATAAATATTTAACTTTTCCTCTCTAAAATATTGCCTAGACTTGGTGATGGCAGGAACCTGACATTCTTTCCAGTCTTACATCTTACCTTTCTTATATTCCATGTTTCTCCTTTTCACTGACTTTTCTACGTGCAACATCAATGAGATGTAGGAGAAATCAAATGTCCACAAGAAAGGGGTTAATGTTTTCAGGATTTGCAAGTCGATCAAAAGCATAAGGAGAGTTACTTCTCAGCTACTTTACAGGCTAAAAAACTGTAAGTATTTGAATCAATACTAAAATGTTTGAATTCCTACATGATTACCTGAGATTGCAGGAGACTGGGCTAGGTAAAATGGTGAGTTAGACTAATACTGTGGTTGTTTCTATGAATGATAGTTTAAACAAACCAAATAGATGCTACAAACAGATGAGATTTGCTCATCATGCACCCAAATGTCTTTCTTCATAGGACAATACATGCTATTTTTCAACAGTCAATTCTGTGAAAAGAAATATATTTTATGATCTATGAGACCAATAAAAACCAACTCAGTTTGAAAGATGAATTTCAATTTCCAAATAATCCCAGTGAAATGAGTGTAAAAGACCTACAGATCAAAAATTATTCACAGAAATTATTCCGACAGTAGTTTCAAATAACCAACAAATGTGAGAAAACTGCAAGCTATTAACACGCAATTCACACACCAGAAGAGAGGCAGTGTATGAAATAAATTATTCAAGACAAAGAGTTATAGTGCTGTTCTTCTCCAAACAGTGCTTTACCAGCAACAACTTTTCACAGACCAGAGCACTGATGAGATGGTGTTTGTAGCATACAACATTTACTCACACTGGCCTGCAAACATGAGGCACCAAAACTCAGCACCTAAATTAGGGTGTGACTTTTCTAGAGCCAACTTGTAGACAACAGAGAGGGAGAGAGATGCTGTTCCAGAGGACAATTCACAACATCCAATTCAGGCTTAGATTCTGTTTTGCCATCTAGAGAAGGCTACAGAAGGAAAAATTAGTCTATGCTACTAATTTAAGACATATATTAGGGGCATAGAGTGAGATGTTGTGAATATTCATTATAATGTCATGCAGCAGACACAGAGAAAAGCCGAGGGACAACTCTCCTATACATGTGGAAGCAGAGAGAATCAGTCTACAAGGATCAGCAATAAGCCACCTGACTTTCAGGCAAACAGTCTCAAGAGAAAGACTCTTAGCCCTTCTCTGGGGAGGACCATTTTCCAAAAATAGGGATTCTGGAAAAAAACAGTACCAAAATCCTTCATCTGATGATAGACAGAGATGCAGTGACTAGTAACACCACCATTCTCCAAACTGATGGATGTTCATATGAGGCATTTCCTTTCTCAGTCTGCTGGCCTTCTATTTTCCATATGAGGCTTCCTCTACATTCCCTCTACACTGGTATGTGTGTGGAAAGGAAGATCTAGTGAACCACTCTCCTGCTACGCTGCGCCACTCATCACTTGGGCTTACTTCTGTGCTCTGGTCACGACTGGAAAAATGTCATGGATAATAATGCAAAGGTCACTGGTGATACTCCTTCAGTTTATTAATCTATTGTTGTTGTCAAAACTATCTGTTGTCTTTCACAACTTATGATCAATTAAAGATCATTTGGTTCTTTGCTCAAGAAGAGCTGTACTAGTGACAGAATATTGGTCAAATTTTATTAACATTGTCTCATTAAGCTTTACTTACAAAATCACTTGAAAAGGTTGCTCTTCCTCACTTCATGTCTTTAAATGGCTGTGATCTGCTAAATTGCTCTGATCTGCTAAATAAATTCCCACATCCACCCATTCATTGTTAAGTAGTGAGATACTTCCCTTTCTGTTTCAGTGTCAGAACAAATCCAGCATGACAAGGCTCCAAGAACTCCAGTTCTCTTTCCTACACAACCCAAGATGGTAGCAATTGCTTAAGACTAGCTGGCTTCTTGAATTTATGTCTGCTAGTGAAGAAATCTCACGTAACAGAGTGCCCTGATTCATCTCTACCATACCTGATTCTGCCTCTCAGCTTCAAACCTCAACTTTCAAACAGACCTTAAACCTGACATGGAAATTGATTCCAATTTCTCCTTCATATACAGGCTGGTTTTTTATTTTTCCAAAGCCAGTTTCCTCTCCTTTGCAGTGAGATCTGCAAACGCTTAAAGAGGCATCTAAAATTTGCTCACCAGGCTCAGTTTAGCTAGAAACAGATTAGGCACGAAGAAGAAAATTCAACCCTTTATTTTCCAGAAAGATTTTCTTACTCAAGTTGTCCAGAAAAGTTGAGACGCCAGCTCCCACCCCTGCCACACGCAGATGGGATTATGGCAAAGGAGATGTTCACAGTCTCCAGCAGAGAAACACTTTAAGGCTTTTAAGGCACCCCATGAGCACCAGCTGGAGTTTGCAGCGGAGCAGCTGTTCCAGTATGTGGGAAAGGAGATTGCAGATTAAAGCAGACAAGGCAGCTTAAGGGAGCATTTAGAGTGGGTTCCCAATGTAGACACCCCTTTTTCACTGACAGCTGCTCTTAGGGAGGGAGAGTAGAGCATGCACTTGCTCCAAAGCCCAGGAAAGCAGATCAGTGTTTAAAAATTGCCAGCAAGTGCTGCTGCTGCCTTCAGACTCCCACCAGACCATCATGAGGGAGCACCACATGTGTGTGGCAGACATTGCACCAGACACAGCTGTTGCCAGCTCCTTGCAAGTGAGAGGCTAGTGTCACTCCTCCAGTGTTTAGCAGGGAAGAAAAAAAAAGAAGGAAAAAAAAGAAGGAAACTCAATTTAAATACCAAATAAACACACACATCTTTCAGAGGGTAGGAAGAGTAGGAGCTTACAAGAAGCCTCATTTCTCTTCTCCCTCTGTTCCCTAAAGCAATACCTTTTTATTGTGCATTTATGTCCTTCTTAGAGACCAGAGGATGGACACAGCTTGAAAACTCTCTGTACACAACTGTCCTTCACATATGCACAGGAGCGAACACTTGCTGACATTGGTTTGTGTTCCCACATCTTGTTTTTGCACCTACACAGAAGCAAAACTTGGGACTAGAAATGGTGGCTTCCTAGAGAGGTGGACATCTGGGCTGAAGCTCAAAGAAACCTGAGCATAGGGCTAAAGTCATGCCCCAAAGGGCTTTTTCATCCATCATCTGGGCTGGACCCCAGCCTTATAGTCCAGATTCAAAATCAAAGCCTGAGCTTTGAGAAAGCTAAAGAACTGAGCTCAGCCTGGGTGGGCATGCGCTCAGTGCAGTCCTCCCCATCCTCCCAGGGCTTTCAGCAGGAACACAGGCCACTTGGACAGGTCATCCATGAGGTGGGTCTCCTTCTCAGCATGCCCTAGGCTGGCATCAGAATACCTTTTAGCACACTTTTAAGGGTTTGAAGGAAAACACTCATTGGGAAGCTCAGCTGTGCAGACATACACAGCATGTCTGACCACACATGAGTATCCTTCACATCTGAGAATTTCCCACAGACCAGAGAAAGAGACTTGCCCTGGTGCTAACACCTTAGATCCACAGAGGTTTTTACTTACCTTCTCCCTACTGCCATTTTCTGTCACAGAAAACCGGGACATGGCCCTGCTTTGGAAGAACTCATTTGCAAGTGTGCAGTGTCAAGATCAGCTCACTGTTTCTCTCAAGAAGGCAGAGACTGTCATGTTTCCTGCAATGTAAGAGAGACAGCTTCCCACAGTTAAAGCAATTTGGCAGAACTTCGCCTAGTAACACTGTCATCAACAGGAAGAAGTCTGTTTGATTTGATACCAAACTTTTCATCTACTACATTAACATCACTTTTATACTCCTTTGGCTCATAATTTGGCATGCCAGTAGCACTGAGAAGCTGAGAAGTTCCCGTTGTGATAGATGCTATGCAGACACATGGCAAACTTGCATTGCCTGCATTCAAGCCTGAAGTCAGCAATCAAAAATACAGCATTAACTTCACAGTCCCACAGTTCTTCTCAAAATATCACAGTGGTTTATCGCACTGTACAAAAAACACCTCAAAAACACATAAGAAATTGCTGCCTTCCTATAAAAACCCAGTGATTATTTACGGGGAAGGAATCACATCTAGACATATTGCATGGCAGCAGTGCTCAGTCCCTCTGCTCCAAAGGCAACCAGTGCTGGTGATGGTACTCTCTCCATTGCTGTGTGAGTTATTGCTCCATTACCAGCCTGAACTTGGAACACTGCTCAGGCTGCAGCAATAACAAGACAGATAGGTCTTTATGAAATCTATACTATTAACACTATTTGTTTTGCCATGAGTTGACAACTTTAGTAAATTGCTCATAATTGGCTATCAAGGAAAAAACACTGTGCTGCTCACCATTATTATGGTATTGATTTTCAATAATTGCTTTTTTTGGGGGTGGGGGGAGTGCACATCTCGCTTTTGTGTTGTAAGAGCCTAGAAAGAAACTGGCTGTGTGCATCTGCTCTGTGTCTGGAACTTCACTGTGGAAAAAAAAAAAAAAAAAAAAACCAAAACAAAACATAAAATGTACACCAGGAGAAGATGAAGCAAAGATTTATTATTTTTTTTTCTCAGGCACTATATTTTAGCATTAAAAGAAAAGAATGGAATTAACCATGTAGCTAAACACGATGGCAGCCCTGTAGGATATTCGTGTTAGTCAAAGGCTGAAACGCATTAACATTAAAAAACTCCATAGGGTTATTTTAAATATTCATTAGGAAATTTACAAGCTTTGGTGTAATGGCTGAGGACTCCAGTGTTTTTATAATTGGAAGCCAGGCCAGTGGAAAGTTTTTCAGCCATGGGAAAATAATGTGGCCCAGTTTTATTTCCTATGTTAGAGATTCTTGATTATGCTCTCTAAATATCAGTCCCCTGAATACATCCACAGACACACATACCTGATATGACAGTATTGTTATGTGGTATCATTCATTATCAGCTCTTCTGCTTGGTGGTCCTTTTTTTCCTCCTTTTATTTTTTTTTAATGTGCAATCATGCCCATGGCCCAAAGTGTAGCACTCTCCTCTTCTTGTTTAGATGAAAGGGACAATGTTGCTGTGAAGAATGTAAAGAGTGCCTAGTGTCTCTCAACAGATGATTCTGAAAATTATTCTGAAAAATTTGCTGACAAGCACTTAACATAAACCCAGGGAAATTGTCAGCAATCTTATTTAGAGATGACTCACTCAAAATTCAATTAGCATGAGATTACAAATTGACCTAGGAAAAGGGTATTTCTGATACATTTATTTTTATTTTGCCTTTTTTTTTCTTTCAATTTATAATTTTTTAGCTATAAAGTAGCCAGAAAGTCAGCATTCTTTCAGTTTTGTGGCCTCCTCTTTCTCTGGATACAGGAGAACTGCCTGAATTCTCACTTCCTCACTCTCTTGTTCCATAGATGTCAAATGATCACCATGAAAGACTGGGAAAGGAGAGTTCTGAAGATTTACCCCTCCCTGGAGATCTTTGCCCAGATTTGCTATAAAACTCAGCATAATCTTTGATCTTCCAGTGACTTGTACTCTTCTCTGTTACTTGAAACCCAGCATTATTATTAAGCTTAAGTAGATTGCTTTAAAGTTCTAAAATATTTACTCTCCTGCCTCCCAATGGGATGTTAACAATAAAAAATAGCGAGGGCTTCTACATTTGTTTTTACTTTACATAAACGAATTAAGCGGTCTCTACAAGGTCCATTTAGACCCGCAATAATGTAAACTGAAGCAACACAAAAGAGCCTCCACATCCATGCTCACAGAATAGAAATCCTTCCGTTTTCAGGGGGAGAAGTTTAGATAAGATGCCTAACTCATCTTTACTCTCTGCACTGTGAGCAAACCTGGATAGGCCTCTCTGTTCATAAGGGAAACGTGTGACACTAACAGCTCAGTTGTTTGCTTTTGTATTTTTTCAAGTGAGTTCAAAGGGACTCACTTGATTATATCCCTTCCCCCTCCCCCACCCTTCATCTTTCATAACCATTGTTTAATGAATTTTTATTAGAAAAGCATGGCTGCACTTATGAAAAAAGAAAATCTGTCTTTGAAACCAGGAGCAGAGTGTGTTTTCCCTGGCATTAGCCTGTTAGTTTTTAATATCAGGTTTGCACTGGAGTTGACTCCTGGTGCATTTTGGAACCATAAGCCAACAAAGTGAAGCTAATGGGAAAGGAAATAATACAGGAGAAGAGAGTCCCTTTTGAAGTGTGGGCAGGAAATCTGCACAACTCTCTCTCCACCTCCTCCTCCTCCCTCCTTATTCCCCTACCCCCATCGCATGCAGTGTTCTCCTCTCCTCATAAAGAGTGTCTTTTGCTCTTTTTTTTTTTTGTTTAGAGGAGAGGACTGAGCAAAAACTCCAGCTTAATTTCAGCTTGTCAATTAGCAAAACTTAAGGGAGAAACATTCCTTGGTGTAAAAAGGACCAACAAATCAGTAAACATAGGAAATGAATAAACAAAGGATTCAACTCTGTCGTTTTGGACAAGATGAAAGATGTTGCCTTCAACCAAGCTTGCCTCTGCAGTATGGCTCCCGTGAAGCCTCTGAGAACCAACTGTGTGCACAGTACATCTCAGCTCAATGAAGATATTAGTGCCTCAGATACTTACTCACACTCCATCATGTTAAAAACATGAAGAAGAAATTACCAGGCAAGATCACCTCCAGCTCTTAAATGGCATGCTGGTGATGCAAAGCACTGCCAGACTGCAGTAACATATTTGGTCCCAACTATTTATTATAGCTCATTCTTTGCTGACAACCCTCATGAAGCTCACTTGGAAGAAGTCTGGGGTAATGTTGGTTGTCCCCTCTCTATTTCTCTTAGTTATAGCCTCAGTGTTTCCTGGAGAGACAAGTAGTCAGTAGGAAGACCTCTAGTTTACCATTGGGAGGTTTGCCTACTTCACCTATTCACTTGCCTGTGTTGTCACAGACCTTTTTGTCACATTTGCGTAGGTCAACTATTTAACAGAAATTGAGCTCTAAAATATCTTTCTGATTTTGTTTGCAACACTGCAGCTTAGAAAGCCATAATTACACTTATCATATAGTGGTTTCTAGGGGGAAAACATACGTGAAAAAAGTAAATCTTGCAGCACTGAAAATCATCAAAGTATAGAGAGACTTGAAAATGAGATACAGTGAAAAGTGAAAAAGATTTCAGATTTTAAAAATAGAATACAGGAATCACTGAATTCCTTGTGTCCACTATCCTTCAACTCAAAGGTTATGACAGTCTAAAATTATATCACAAGAACAATGGAAATATCTTAGAAGGGAGTACAAAATGCTATAAATATGACATATGCCAGCAATCAAGGTTAATATTTTGTCCAATGGTTTTAAAAATGGCATATTAGAAGCTGTTTTCATCAATGTCAGAAATCCAGCACATTATTCTAACACAAAACAGCACAGAATTTCCTCAAGCACATTATCTCAGAAGACAGAGGGTAGCTTCCCCTAAATGCCACGGTTTTTCTCAAAACCTTTTTCTTCCTAACAGTAGCACTATGTATTTGCTTATTAAGCTGGGTAAATATCTTTCTCTGCAGCAAGAAAGTTAACATAACTTGAGGAGATAACTCCCTACTGTTTCTTGTTTGCTGTTTTTGTTGATTACCAGAGAAGGTCAATAGAACAGGGCTTGGCAGGCTTGCTGAAATATTCCTCTTCCCCTTGTAAGAGGCTTGACAAATTATTAATACCATGATCCTATTGCACACTTCTCATTAAGGACTGAACAGTATGGGGACAAAAGTAAAATAGACAGTAGCCCGTGCAGAAAGTATGCCAGGTGTACAAAACTCTACACACTTTAACTTGCCATGCGCTTTTCCAATCCTTCACAAAAAACATCATTACACAGGAGTTGTGTAGTGTTTTTCACTTTTCAGGGTGTTGAAATAGCATTGATTGTCTTCTGAAGTAAGATAATCTGTGTCAGAGCAAGCTACCATAAATTCCTGTTAAAGCTGATGAAAAGAAAATGGGCATTTTTGAGACCAAATTCATTTCCTCCAAAAACAGAAGCCATATGAACCACATCCTATAAGTGCTTTTTTGTTTCCATCACCTATAGAGAGAACATCAAGTAGCTCAGGGAGCATCAAGGGAGCATCATTTGGTGATCACTGTGCCACCACTGATTTTCTGAAGTCACTCCTCCAACTAAGACACCTGAAATCCAGGAAGGAGGAAGGTCTAACTACGTGTCTGGCAGTTTTGTCTGCCATGGTGGGCAGCCACTCCGACCTGAGAGATGCTGAGAGACAGCAGCCAGAAGGGATTGCTGGCTGCTTGCTCATGAAACATGACATCAAACCTATCACTAAGGACTAACTGAGCCTCTTTGCGGAGGTATTTGTCCCTCTCAGTGACTTTACTCAGAGCCTCCTGCTTCCACCAAATGACAGCAGTTATGAAGAAATACACAGTCTTGACATCCTGGTTAAAAGAAAGACCATTGATATAACAAGGTCATTCTCTAATGATTTCAGTAGGGTTTGGACTTCATGAAAAAGAAGAATAATGAGCTTGATGCAGTCTCCTGTCTTATCCACCCCAGTGGATTGGCTAGATTGGAGCCAACAAGTCTGACTTCACGCAGGAGGCAGTTACAGGGTAGCTGCTAAAGAGCTACCATAGCAGATGGAGACCTTTGACAGGGAAGATGTGCAGTCCCAGGCACTGGCTGAGAGCTAGCCCTGCTTTTCTGACCTACATTTGAGAAGGTAAGCAGTGTTTTCACACCTCATGTAGGAGCCTGTGTGAATACTGCAGAGTTATTGCTGGGCCCAAGGCTGCAACTGCATGTTCTTGTTAAGATCCTGTAGAATTGAAAGCCTGTATGCATATGTGATTAATAATATGAAAGACCATATGTCATCATTCAAGGCAGCATGGGATTTTGGGCAAGGGGGCTAAAAGATCTGCTTGGAATGTGATGGGAATGTGTACCCATGAGCACCCACAGGGAAGCAGTGCTCAGTGGCATGAGGCATTTATCCTCAGGGAGGGATTCTGAGAGGACAGTTGTGCTCAGTACATAGAAGTGGCTCCCACAAACTCATGGAGACGAGCTGGACCAGCTTCAGTTCCTGACCACATCACAGAGTGTTACAGACTCTCACACCCCCGTGTTACAGAGCGGTCTGAATTTACCTTATATGATTTCTCTATGTCTTGGTTTCTCTATAGTAGAAAGGAAGTAATAACTCTTCCCACCCCTTCGTGATGCACAATCACTCACATTTCTGGTGCAGGTGAGCCCTGAAAGCTCCTCAGCTGATAATTTTCAACTGGCTGATGTAAAGTTAAATATAGGACTGAGATGGGGTCATCCTGCCTCTTCTTCTTCTCCACCTTTCAAAAAGGGATGATGACACAACTGAATAAAGAAAATTATATCAAATCAGAGTGGAACTGAAGGTTACCTTGGCTGAAGCAGCAACATCATCTCAGAACACCACTCCAACAAGCAGTTTATTAAAAAGTGGTGAGGTAAACCCCATTGTTTCACATTCTTGGCTGCTGGAGGCTGGAGCAACCCTCACCTGATGTAATTTTAAACTGCTTGGCAAATGCACTAAATAAGAGGGAGGATTCTGCACAAAATGAAAACTTATACAATCCCTTAAGAAAAGCCAAACCTTAAACATGTGAAAGCTTATGAAAAATTAGATGATGTGAAAAACACTTTAAATCAAAGCAGCAGGTAAAGCTGGAAATAAAGTTATCTTCAGTTAAAATCTCTATATACCACATTGATGGTAATGGTTCATTTCCTGCAGACTGTAAGTAAATCAAAGCCTACTTTGGGTTTCCATATCTGTCTAAGATCTCATCTCCAAGAATGTATTATTTTGGCATTTCCCACATTGGAATTACCTCTGGTCCGAATTTAGGTAATAGAGTATGATAACATATTAACAAGTAATAAGCATGAAATTTTTATCCATTTTAAAATGTATTACTGAGAAAGAAAACAAACATGTAAAAAAGCCAGCATTTCAAAAGTAATCAGCAAAAGAACCGAGAAAACAAGACTTAGGTCACAAGAGAAAAATGAAAGAAAAGTATAGCTAATTGGTGGCAGTTTTGCTGAGAAAGAATGTAAGAAAAGCTGCATACCTATTCAGGAAAAGTAAAACAGATGTGTGAACTGTCTGGCTGAGCTATTGTTTTAACTTTGTAATCTAAAATAGCTGACTTGATTTCATTTTAACAAGGGATTAGTTTAGCAGACACTTTGGATTAGCAGCAACATATATAAATAAACATGCTACTCTTAAAACTTAAACACTCAGCTTACAAGATGCAGGACAACAAGCATCAGTAAAATGCTAGTCTTGAACTTTTAAATTATAGAGCCAAAACACATACCCATTCCAGAGAGAAAAGGAATTAGTAAGAGTCCTCACATTGCATAATGTAATACAAGAAATATTTGTATTATGATTTCACTGAGAAGCAACTCAAGCCCTGCTCTATGCCCTAATTGCAGAGGATTAACAAATATTTTTACACCTATGCTATATTAAAAAAAAGAAGGATAAGCTCATACTTTGGTATTCATATGAGAAGGATCCTTGCACAAGTCAGAAATCATGGGTCAGGTATTCTGTAAAAAAAAAATGCATGTTGCTTCAGCCATAGGAATGGAGGGGGGGGAGGTGAAATGTCTGCAATTTGCAAAAACCCTTTCCTAATATGTTTTTCACACAGCAGCAAAGATCTGAAATAACTGATCTGAGCAGAGGAGTTGTTTTGGCTGGTAACCAGAAAGAGGAGGAGCCTGTAGGGGTGATTGAAAGGAGAGAACCACTCTTCCTCCAATGTAGGCAGACAGCTATCTATCAGCCTGAGAAGTCTCAGAGCCTGCACTAACTTTTAAGTCGTAAACTTTCACAGACATTGAGGGTTTTATATGGGATTTTGTATAGTCTCTTCCAACACTGCCAAGCCGGATGTGATTCTAATGTCACAGCGTTTTCTGTAGCAGTCATTTTGCTACCATCTGTTAGAGGTCAACACTAGTATGGTTCTATATTTTTTTAGGCTCCTTAAGTAAGTAAAGGCTTAAGCCTGCTACTGATTTCAGTGCACTTTGACTCTTGCCATGAGGCTGAAGACCTATACTTGGATATATAGAATCACAAAGACCATTCACCTACAGGAGATGGGCAGCATGCTCCCATGAGTAGCAACTACCTAAGTTACAGGAGTTTCAGTTTAGTCTCTAAATTCCTCCATGCTGTCTATAAGGATAGCCATGCTGGAACAGTCTTCCTCAGAAGGGAAGGTGGATCAAGGTGGAGGAGGATGTGTTGTTCTCCACATTCATGATAAATACGCTGAACGCAGCAAGCATCAATTACAACAAGAAGTTCAATCTAAATATTAAAATCTGTTCTTATGTTAAATATTGTGAACATTTCATAAATGAAAGTCTGTAAAATGAGTTAGACATACCTCTGTGGGGAATGGCTTAGGAAGGCAGATCTTGGGCAGTATCTGATGTTCTTTTTGTTTTTCATGGAGTAATATTCAACTGATCAAATACTGATGAACACATTGGCTACTCACCATCAGATGCATGGCAGACAGAGACTAATGTGTATTAAGTCCAGGGAATTTATAAGAGTTTAATCCAAGAATCTTTAGCAAGCAGTTGCTTTTTTCTGGAAACATGGCTACAAAAGAGAATTCATGAGAAAAAGATCTTGCAGCTGCAGGAAAGCAGACTACTGAAGGATCAGAGAATGCCAAAAACCCTTGAGCTATTAATTTATTAGTGGTCAATTACTGATGATTAACCACAATTCTTAAACAATGACAGCTCAGGCAATTACATGGCCAAGACCTTTATCCCCTCAGAGACATAGTGGGGAGGTGCTGATCAGGTCAACTGGCCCTCTTGCAGCTACTTGGTTCTCCCCCTACACCACAGTCACCAGCAAACTAAGAAAAGCACATATGCAATGCTGTATAAAGTATCATCAGACTCAGGTATCTCAAGTGCCTTTAGTCAATGTGACTCAAAAGTAAGAGCACTTTTTCATAGCTCCTAGGCCACTTATTTGACATGATTGAGGCTCTCTTGGGAAAAAGGTTGTGGTTTGATCTCAGTATTTTCCAGAACAGCTGTCTCATTATGAACTTGCCAGATGCCAGCTAGTCTCTCCATAAGGAAGGTTGGGCTTTTGAATCTTTTCTTTGGGTAGTAACAAATCACTCCTTCACTTTTTTAATAAATCCTCTCCCCTAAAAAGGAGTAAAGTCTGCCTCTTTGCTAGAACAAGGAGAAGCAGAAGACCTGTCAGTAACTTATAGTCATCTGTTTGGATATGAAATTCACCCAAACCAAGAGCACCGAAGAGAAGCACATAACTGGAGACAGCAGCAGATGAAAGTGAGCCTGGCAAAGGAGAGCTTGGGATACCAAAACCTGAAGCAGATCCTTTGTGCTTAAGACCTTTGCTGCAATTAAGAGCAGGAGGACTTTATCTGCAAATGCAGGCTAAACTTCCGTTGTATCCTTGGTCCACTTCAAAATCTCACCAACCAGACATTTACATACCATGTGTGGTAGAAATCCATCCTTCAGGAGACAGAGAGATACACCTATTCACAGACTGGGAATCTACACAGTCACAATCACACATATTTCACAGTACGATGAGAGAGACACTGAAGATCTGGTTCTGTGACTCAGCCCTCATCTTTTCTTCTGTGGCACAGACTTAAGTGACACAACCTAAAAGTGTCAAATAAAAACACAGAGCAGGGACTGAGGCAACATTTGCATGTGCCACCTGCCTACCTCCAGCCTTGCCAACATCTGGCAAAGCAGAAAGCAGAGGAAAAGCAAGTTTTCACTACTCCAGTACATTTTTGTCTGAGTAAAGACTGTGAGATGTGTCCTAACACTATTTTAATTAAAATGCAATATCAGTTTGATTTGAACCACCACCTTTGATACCAAACTCAGCAACTTTATGTAGTAGGCTTGAGTGGAGATAAAAAATTAATGTCTTAAATAATTTAGGCATCAGAGAGAGTCCCATGACCATAATATAAACATATTGATGTTGGCAAGAAAACATTTATTATTGATTTTACATAAGAGCTTCAAAGTTCCAGGTGAATTTCCTGTTTCACACCAAACTTTTTAGACATGCAGAGCTTAATGTAATTAGAACTATTTGTGTGAATTTACATTTATGTTGAGAAAAACAAAAATTATACAGAAGAAGGAAGATCGTTCTGAGTTTTCCAAGTATATTTGGCCTGAACAAGTACTCTTAATTAGTTTTCAGTGCTGCTGCAGTAAACGAGTAGGTGTTTACAAAAATACAGAAGGTACTAACCATTTTTGGAATTGTCATGGCGATGCCCCAGATTTCCTATAAAGTCCTGAATAGGTACAATGTTATTTTCTTCTGGCTTTGTCTCCTTTACCCAGAATGAGGAACACCTACAGAATATATATATATATATATATATGTGTGTGTGTGTGTGTGTATATCCTGCAAATACATATATACATATATACATGAGTCTGATGTAGATATATACATGTATTCAGGGGGCTATGTGTGCATGTAAGATAACAAAAGTATGGTAAACACCAAATCTGCAAGGAAGAATGTGCATATTTTTGTTACCGCTAATAATCACTTGGCATAGGGTTGTTCTTGCGTTTTCTTCACGGTATGCATCTTTGAGAGGATTCTCATTTTCTGAATACTGCAATTTTAAATTAAGAAATCCCTTTGCCTACTCTCATTTAAATTCAAACACAAATTTGACAGTAAGTCACTGTGTTTGCTCGCTGCATGATCTGGGCCCAAATTTCCAAACAAAGATTTTCATGCCAAAATTTTAGACCCCTAAATTTGGAGAGAAAAACAGCCTCATTATATTTGTTTTTCCTATTCAGCATTTTCCTGTTCTGAAATAACAGTCATGGAGGTAGAACAGACGGGCCAGTTCTGAGCCCCAGCTCTGGCAGCTGCACAGCACTGAGGGAGTAATCTCAGAGAAGGGTGTAAGGCCGTTCTTAGGTGGCATCAAGCTGCTGGGACTGGCTCCAGCAAGAGGAATAGCCTGAGACTGCAAGGAGCCACAGCTGGGCCTCCTTGAACTCAGATACTGCCTGAATGGTGCTGCTTTGCCACCACAATCACTGAGGCTGCTGAGGCTCCAGCAGGGACCTGGAATGGAAGACTGAGAGCCGTGAGTGGAGCTGCTTTCCTCAGCCCCAAGTGCAGCACAGCTCAGCCAGCCCAGGAGAGCTGTTTGTCCATATTATGTGGCTTGTGTATAATAAAACATAGCTCACACATTTTTAGATCATCAGCTGCAGTATTAAAACAGGCCCCTTGCTAAGAAAATAAATACGAAAATCATGACTAGAGGAGATGGCACAATCATAGAGAACTGAGAGCAAAATCAGATCTATTCCTTCTTTTTCTTCCTTTTTTTTTTAAACTAATGTAATTAAAGACTTCCTCAGCATGGACACAAAGGGAGTATTTATTGTGAACTTTTTAAAAAAATAAAAAGATTTAAAGGTTTAATATACCTCCAAGGAAAAAAAAAAAAAAGGCAGTTAAAAGATTTCCTTAAAAAAATTAAAGATCTACAAATGGCTGGTGAAACCCCCATAAAGCAGCTGGAACTTGTTAATAGTCACACTCCTCTGTGACCTGAGATGCAGGACTTTAACCATGAATTTTTTACATATATCCTTTAAAACAAGAGCTGGCTGATGTCACTGTGGCCCGCTGAACTAAAGCTTTCTGAAGACACTGTGTCACCTAGAGGAAATCAATTCTCCTAACATTTAGGCTTCAGAAAAACACCTTTTTTTCCCATTTCTTTTTTTTCTTTTTTTTTTAAGAAGAAAAAAAGAAAAAGAAAAAAAAAGAAAAGGAAAAGGAAGAGGAAGAGGAAAATGAAGAAAGAAAGGAAGAAAGAAAGAAAGGAAGAAAGAAAGGAAGGAAGGACTTAATCAGTAGCAGTGAGTCAGTATTAAAAACCAAAAGTATTCTTTTCCCTCTGCTCTGCACATATGGTTCCTCTGAGAGACCAGAGTTAATGAATAATAGTAGTAATTTCTTCACCAGCCATTGCTAACGTTGATACCATGGGAAAAAGACTAAATACGAGAGAGCAGTTTTATACAAAGATGGACCCAACAAACCTTCTGGATCTAAATAGACAGAATTTTGTAGGGTGTTGATAAACAGATCCTAAATGTCACTCTCTTAATCACAGCCCCAAGCAGATCCCCAGAAGAAAAATTGCTGAGAGTCATGCAATTAAATCAAAATCCACATTCAGATTTTTGTTACATCTTATTGGGAAGACCTGAATGTCACATTAAACTAAGAGTTTCTCTAAATGCTAACATTCATAATTCAGAGATGTGCAGAAATAAAGGCCGTTCTTTCCTGCAGGATTTTACCCCAATTGGAATGAAGGCCCTACTGTGTACCATCCAATGTCCTGTGTAATCTTACCATACAGCTCCACACTTCCTTGCACAAGAAAAAAATTGCACATGTTGTTCCAAGAACGCTGATGCAACATAAGTTGGCTTCAGAAGGGATCCTAGCAGCTTTCTTGCCATGGCACTGTGCAATTAGCAGGGCTTCTTCTATAAGCTGGAGGACAGCACCAACCCCATGAGACCACCTGGCTTCTGGATTAGAGCTTATCCACCTTGAGGAGCAGATGTAGTGAGCACAAAACTGTTTGCAGTGGCCAGTACACCAGGTCCTGTTGTGATGCCAGCGCAAGACTCGAATACATTGTGCTTAGACTGAAGAGTCCTGGTTAAGAAATGTGATGGCGTGGTCTTTAATAAGTCTGTATTAAAGTAAATTCAGGAATGGTACCTTGTTTTCAAAAACCCCGAAAACATAACAAAATTTGGGGGACCAGCAACATACAGTGCTTGAGCCATTACCTCGTTTCTGGAGATAAGCTTTGATTCTCATCGTTCACCTTCAAAACACCAGAGGATTAATGTGCTGTGCTAGCCAGGACACTGGAATAGCCAAGTCCTTTTGTACATTTAACCATGGTAGAGAAAGCTATTTTATGTCCCCATGCCTCTGCTCCTTTATTAAAGAAACCCACTGGTAGGAGGAGTTATAGCTTTGAATATTTCTCCTCCCACATTTTGTTCTGCCTTGCTTTGCATTTGTACAAGGCCTAGCAAGTATTAGAGCCTCAGCACAGCTGTAATAATAGAGCCCTTGGGAAAGATGGCACTTCCATGGCTGCAGGTGTTGAAATACTCACCCTGAGATCTCTGTCCCATTAGCTCTGCTCACCAGCCTCCTTAGTACTGGAAAGGTTATTCTAACACTGTGCCTATGTGAAAGAACTCAGGCTCTGATCTGGACACAGATCAACCTCCCAGAAGCACTGCCACATTTGGCACAGCCCAGCTGTCAGTCTTCACGAAAAAGCCAAGAACTGGAAAGATATGAAGACCAGCTCTGCTGAGCCCTGTAACAGGTCATTCAAGGTCAAATTAGGGTGGTAATATGGGGAAATGCACTCTGCTGGAGCTTGTCCCATGCTTATTCTGCAAGGAAAACTACAGTCTTTAGGGCCATCACTTTCCTTCACAACCACTAAATTCAGACAAACATTTAAAAAAAAATCTCAGAAAAAGTTAAACTAACAAACTCTAAATAGGGAAAGGTGTTAAATAATGTGTGGCCTCATTCTTGTGCTCTCCCTGACAAACAAAATGTGGCCAAAAGAGAATTACAAGCTATGAAGCTGTTAAACTTTCCTTGGACTCTTTATTTCAGATTCCTTATGAAGGAGTTGTTAGACTGGGTATGTCGGCATGCGGTATGATATAAGCCATGAGGAGAAGGGAAAAGAGGGATTCTCTTCTTTCTGCATGCATGCACACACACAAACACGTGTATACACACAAGGACATTGAAATGAATGAACCCATTCATAGTAAACACACGTTCTGTTGGTTTATTAGGCTTGGAACCAAGTCACACCTTCTCAACCTGCCAAAGCTGTACATACCAGAAAAATGTCTCACCTGCAGTACCTGTCAGGCTATTCATATTAAAACAAGTCTTACAATTTCTACTGTCCATGGACCAAATCCTAAAGGCCTTTTGCAGCACTGAAAATGGGCAGGAGGATCTGGCAGAAAGAATGAGGTACTACAGTCGCTGGGACTCACCACCTCCTTAGGAGGCAGGCAGTGTTTCCCACAGGAATGACTGCTAGTGGGAGGAGGGACATTCCTTGAGGTTCCCCTTTCAGATACTTCTCAGAATCCCTCTCTCTGGGTGGGTTGGCATCTCGTCTGCCAGCAGGAGCAAATGGCCTATCTCCCACAGGGTCTTAGCAGATCAATCATAGGTAGAGGGCAAATTGCCTCTAGACTGTCTTCTGGCCCTCAGTTGGTCTTCTCTCTGTGGTCATCAGTGCTACTCAGCACCGGAGGTGCTGGGAATAATCCTCTGTCTGCATCCAGCTGTCTGTGTGCTGCAACAAGAGCCTCACAGTGCCCTGCCAAGCTGCTCAGCCTTTGAAGGCACAGCCCCAAATACCACACGTTCCATTCCAAGGCAGAATGTAACGACAGCTATAATTAAAACCGTTATTAATGCAAACATATGAAGTCACAACAATAACTAAACTGTCCAACAGTGTCTGAAGTGGTGTCTCACTTCCTCTGGAAGATCAGACCTGTTCCAGTCAGAGGACAGGACAACTGCTTCTCCTGGCTAGTTCACAAGGCTAGCTCACCTGGAGATCTATTGTCTAAACACAATGCATTTGTTTCCTCTCCCATACACTGCTTCTCACCCATCTTCTGGATAGAAGCTTACTGGGACTAGCACATAGCTGGTATGGTTGGTTGACACTAGCTGGACACCAGATGCCCACCAAAGCTGCTCTATCACTCCCCTCCTCTGCTGCATAAGGGAGAGAAAAAGGCTCATGGGTTGAGACAAAGACAGGGAGAAATCACTCATCAGGTACCATCACAGGCGAAACAGGCTCAACTTGGGGAAATTAATTTCATTTGTTATGAATGAAATCAGAGTAGGATAATGAGAAAATAAAACATAAATCTTAAAACCCCTTCCTCCCCATGCTCCCTTCTTCTTGGGCTCAACTTCACTCATAATTTTCTCTACCTCCACCCCTGCAGCAGTGCAGGGGGATGAGGAATGGAGACTGCAGAAACTACATCATACGTTGTCCCTGCCTTTCCTTCTTCCTCAGGGAGAGGATTCCCCACACTTTTGCTCTGCTTCAGCCTGGGGTCCCTCCCACATTTTCTAATATGAGAGCTTCCTAGAGGGTTCAGCTCTCATGAACTTCTGTAGCGTGGATTCCTCCCACAGGGTACAGTCCTTCAGGATCAGACTGCTCCAGTGTGGGTCCCCCATAGAGTCACAGGTCCTGCCAGCAAGCCTACCCCAGCGTGGGCTCCTCTCTCCATGGGGCCACAGTTCCTGCCGGGACTGTTCTCCAGCATGGGCTTCCCACGGGGTCACAACTTCCTTCAGGCATCCACCTGCTCCAGCATGGGACCCTCCATGGGCTGCAGGTGGATATCTGCTCCACTGTGGACCTTCATGGGCTGCAGGAGGACAGCCTGCCTCACTATGGTCTTTACCACAGGCTGCAGGTGAATCTCTGCCCTGGTACCTGGAGTACATCCCCCTCTTGCTTCACTGACCCTGGTGTCTGCATAGTTGTTGCTCTCCCATATTCT
>JAWWLV010000001.1:83606164-83636164 GCA_035041135.1 Platyrinchus mystaceus
GCCCTGGTACCTGGAGTACATCCCCCTCTTGCTTCACTGACCCTGGTGTCTGCATAGTTGTTGCTCTCCCATATTCTCTACTCCTCTCTCTGGCTGCAGTTGCCCTTGTGCAGTTTTTTCCCCTTGTTAAATCTTTTGTCCCAGGGGTGATACCACTGTTGATGATGGGCTTGGCCAGCTGTTACGTTTCCATCTTGGATCTGGCTGGCACTGGTTCCATCGGACATAGGGGATGCTTCCAGCAGCTTCTCACAAAAGCCACCCCTATAGCTCCTCTCTACCAAAACCTTGCCACACAAACCCAGTACAGAAAATTAAGCCAACATTGCACTGCAAACCGCTTACATTCACACACAAGTAGTTCTGGCCCATTGTTGTCAAGTAAGGTGTATTAGGAAAGAAAAGATGTTTGATGACCATCATCAGCTCCTTACGTGTATATCCCAACAAAATTATCTCAGAGGAGTCAGAACAATAGTAAGCACATAGTTCATAGTGGTCTGTTTTGGACATTTTTTTCCCCTAATCTCTGTACATAGTCTATGTGTATTTTGCTCCAGGCAGTTTTCCTCTGTTCTATCACTACTACACTTTCCTACACCTTGATCTTTATTTCTGGCATATGCAGCAGAATTTAAGAGCTTCTTTATTTAAGGTCAAATTAACTCTCCTCTTTCTGCCAGAATTTTTTTTTTCCTCAAAAAACCCCTATTAGTCCCTGTGACTACTGTTCACATACTTTTTCATTAAAACTTAGGAATCATGATTCCTGAAACAGGATTTCATGCAATCGTAGTAGTCTCCCTTACACTGATAAGAGTGATGAGGAATATGCTGGTTTTGCAACTATCATTTTAGTCTTACTTACTTTGTGTAGACCCTCACCCTAAGTAATCAGTCTGAAACTCATGGTCCTTACCTCACCTCAGAACACAAGGTTTATTTTTATTAGCATATCAGGCTAATATTGAATTTCACCACTTCTGTCAAACTCTTTAAAGAATGAGTCTGCATCTCCAAATCTCTACCAGGTTCAAATTCAATTTACAAATCATCCATTTGTAGTTGGAAAAAAAAAAAGTAAGCTGTGAATTCTCTGGAGTGTTCACAAAGCCATTTTCAGTAACACCAATAAGTGGTCTGCAGTCGATTTCAGCTAATAAAATAGTAATAGCTAAGGCCTCCCACAACTAAGACGTGAAGTCTTTTATAACCATGCCAAAGCCTCCTTTTCTATCTGAGCTTATTAACTCTCATTTCCTGTTAGCATCTACTATTCATAAACCACAGTCCCTAGCTATGACTGTTCTCCTACAAGAAGATTGCACTGAAATCCCAAAATCCTTCTTTGAAACACCTGTGGATGATGTAGTTTTGTGCATGCCATCCTCTCAAATTAATTCCTTTTACTTCTTAGACTTTTTACTAAGGTCAGGCAATGTCATTGTATAGGAGCATTCTCTATTTATTTATTCAGGCAGCAGTATAAGGTACAATTGTCCTAATGTAATCCATCATTCCCAGAAATCTACTATTTCTTTGTCAACTGCAGTGGTTTCACTGTTACCTATATGTCTTGCCAAATATCCTTCTTTCTCAGGTGTGTTATTTATGTTCCAGAAAATTTACATTTTGCTAGCATCACACTAACCCAGCAGCTCTGGTTCTGTTCCAGGATGCTCAGAGATTCCAGTTATTCTCTTCTGACATTTCAGTTTCTTTTAGCATTTTTCCCATATTAACATATCATCTGTGGTGCCTCATTTTCTTCTGTACTATCAGGACTTTTTGTTTGTTGTACAAATGGAGTGGTATGCACAACCTAAATGGAAGTCTAAAGAAACAGGGTTTTCTCAATAAGAAATGGAAGACACACAAAACGTGCTGTTTTTCCAAAGACTTTTCCCAGAGCCCTCCTGATATATCCAGCATATAAAAAAATTTAGTATTAGACAATTAGACAATTAGAAAATTATCCCTTAACAACTACTGTGACTTTTTTTTCTTTTTTTTTTCATACTTATTCAATTCTTCTGGTCTATCCAGACAGAAAACATTCTGTCCCTATTTTCTCCTCTAAAGGTGAACAAAGAATGTATCCACACTCATTCTCTTACATGTTTTTTTATTCTTGGGGTAATAAACTCACATAGATCCTTTTTTTGCCTCTTTCTTCAGAGGAATGGAATTTGAATCGGAAGAGGGACTGGAGGGAGGCTGACTCTCTCCTCTGATGTGTGTTCTGTTCAGAGACATCCTCTGATGTGTGTTCTGTTCCCTAGCCAGTGTCCTCTGATGCTTCTTCAGGTATACTGTCCTCTTGTCCTCTCTGACAAGCGTGTCATCCTTATGAGAACAAGGGCTCAACACATTATTTATTTCAAAATGAATGGCCTTCTCCATAAAGTTAATACAGACTGTATCTGTCCACTTTATTTACTCTCATGTTAACTTTAGTTGCTATTAGCTTACCCCTGTAAACCTCCCCTGACTCTTCATTATCTGCTTCTTGTCAGGAGGATAACATTATTTCAATCAATGCACCGTCATGTGCACCAGTATCCAATTTAAAATGAATAAATGTCTTACTTGCTTTCAGGGTGATAGTCCATTCATCTTCTGATGAATTGGTCTTATGAAGAATCCCCCAGAGCAAATGGTGCTGTCATTGATCTCCTGTATGCTGCTTCTTACAAACTATTTCAGTGATGTAATCTAGTGCATACCTTCTTCCAGTTTACTTGCACTATTTTTTATGCCATCTGCAGGCCCAGATGCTGCTCTTGTAGGGCTCCAATTATAACTTCATCAAGCATCTTTATTTGCACTGTTTTGGATTCTCAGTTCCCCTTCATTCTGAACTGAGCACCTGGTTAGTTTGACAAACTCTAACTCCTTCGTCAAGAGTTATTTCATGATGTTCCAATGATTTGTTCCAGATCCCAGTCACAATCTCCTTTGCAATCAGGTCTTTCTTCATTAAATTTCAAAATTTTCTCTTCAGTCACAGTATTTCATGATTTCAGAGTAAAATACTTCTGAACATTTTCACAGTTAATTCTGACAGCCTAAGCAACTGAAAACCAAAGAAATATGTTAGGGCTTCAATACAACCTATTATAAGACAGAGCTATTATCTTTTAACTGTCTTCCTTTTTGTAAGCAGATAAAGAGTATGGGGTCATTCACATCTTCTACTTTTATCTCCCACTCATCCAAAGTTTTCTTTGCAGTGAAACTATTCATTTCTTCATTATTTCACTTGCGATGTTTTCTTCCTTCCTTTTCATTTCCAGCACTACCAGTTACCTCCTGGCAAATAATTTGTGTACAAGAAACTGCCCCGGTGTCTTGCCCATTTCCCATTGCTGTGGATAGCTGCGTCAGTTCCAAGGTCCTCTACCAGACTGATCATCTGGGACCCGAAGCCTTTACATGCTCTGTGGCTTGCCAGTGCAGTGGTTCACAAGTGCCATGCTGACAAGGCTGACACCTTGAAGGAGTTTCTAAGGCACAGAGGTTGCTTTGCTGCCTCAGGGGATTATAGAGCCTGAAGCCATATTAACTGTTGAACAGATTTCTCTCTCAGATACTAAGGTTTCTCACAGTCACTGAATTTGTCTTCTGTCCAAACCTCACAGAAGAAGTTTCCCAAATGGGGAAGCATTCCTCCTTCAAGGTCTATTTTCCTACAGTGAAAGACATTTCTTTCTAAACCCTTAGAAGAACTAGGACTAGGCAATTCCTCTCATCATTTCCCAGGTGTGCAAGACATATTGCATAAGCTTGGTAAATCTATCAGTTGTTGGAAGGAGTGGATCCATTATATATGCAAAGTACAGATGGTCTGCACACATCCAGTAAACTTGCTGCTCCCAAGACGCACAGGATCCAGAACAACTGGTCCAAGATCAGTGGTACAGTAATAAATAAGAAATACAAATAAACGTACACCTCTGGTGTAAAAAAGAAGCAAGCAAATACCAAAACAGATACATCAAAACAGGAAAATATCATTTCCCTCTGCTTGTCCTTGACTATGTCTTTATCATACACTCCATGGAAATCCCAGACTTGCCTCTTCTAAGACTATCTCACCGTTCTCAGGATGACAGATCTCTGAACATGATGAGCAAGGCTGAAACTACACTCTAGGCCCAAGCATGTTGTCAAACATAAGAAAATCCATTATAAATAAAAGCAGTCTTCAAATTCCATACGGTTGGAATTGCCAAAAAACAGAAGGGCATCATCTGGAAAACTTAGCAAAAAAAAAAAAAAAAAAAAAAGAAAATTACTCAAAGTTACCTCTTCTGTTGCTTTTTATTTCTGAAAGACAGAGTTTGAATGTGTTATACACATCAGTGATATGACAGGTGAAAATGAAAGATCCATATGAGTATCATACTAGGCATATCTACAAAATTTGTGAAAGGTCTAAGGCTGCTGCAAGAACTGACACTGAGCAGTGTTGCAAATTGTCTTTTTGTCTCCTGACCACATAAACAAAGCTGTGTCTATATAATAACTGAGAAAGATGCTTCTTCAGCCCATGAGCTTCTGCCAGGAGGTAGGATGTACTCTCAGATTTTGTTAAGGCACTTAACAAGCTAATGCTGAATTTGAAGTTAGACCACAATGAAAACACCCCTGTGAAAAGACCAAGAAACTCGTACCATCATAATCATTTTCTAGGTTCTCGTAACACCTGATTTTGACTAAAATCTTTACAATCAAGTGCAAACATACTATAGGACAGTACAAGAATTTATAGAAAAATTTTCATCTTATGTGTTCACAACTCATATGCTTTTTTAATAGCTGCTACTACAATGTTGGTCTCCTCACTGTGTAAATTCAATAGGATTTACATATAAGGGCTAGTCTGTCATCTGTTTATGGAATATTCAACTCTTTCAGGGGAATAAATTATCTGACTTAGCCAAATTTTCTTTCTCCATATTCCATGTTCTCATAATCCCTGCAGAGCTAGAAATTCCAAGGGAAGTGCTGCTATTACGGATCAATGTGAGGCCAACCTTCACTCAGATTCAGGGCTCTGGAAGCACTTTTCTTAATCCAAAACAAGAAGTCAGATTAAATTTTTCCTCCCAACTCTGAGCAAATCCATCACTTTAAAACCCTCACAGCTTAAAAGTATTAATGTTTTTCCCTTTTGAATTTGGCAAGTTCTCCTGAGTGAGTGAGAAAGCTGATTGTTTCAAGTTGGAACTGCATAGGTCATTGTGTCATTAACAAAACCAAATGAGAGTGGTTTTACTGAGATCATTCAAGGTGCATTGTGGTTACACTGGCTGAATATATGGCCATATATTCAGCACCATTTCAAGTCAAAAACTTGCTCACAATTTTTTTTTCCTAACTTGAAAAGTTTACTGTCTGGTCACACGTGCACAATTGCAAAATCATGGAATCACAGAATATGCCAAGCTGGAAGAGACCCACAAGGATCATCAAGTGACTGATATTCCAAATGTCAGTACTCTCTTCAAAACATATTTGCCATTAAACTGAGATGGCATATGATCATTTTTACTGCCAATGGACCATTTTAAAGAAAATGTGACTGAGGATTACTACAGAGACAGGATTACTAAATTACTGAACAGGATTACTACAGAGATTTTCTCATCTACCATAAGCATTTTAAATACCAGGATAATTTGTGTTCTTTTCTTCATTATCAAAAAAAGTCTGGAGCTGTAGGCTAGAGACACAAAAAGGAAGTTTAGAGTTTTGTCATTTGCTTTCACTCTCAAAGGTTTCTCAGAGTTTGGTTTTAAAGGAATTTTTGAAAAGGCAGACATTGAGCTACACTGTGTGGAAAGCCCTGCATATACTCTGGAGGGGGAAGGGAAAAAAAGGTCTTAACAATGCTACTATTACCATTCTTATTCCTAGCTTCAGAGCAGAATGACCCTTCAGCAATTTTAGAAAAAAAAAAAAAAAGGACGTATCATCTGAGCCTTCTCTTTCCATAACGCAGTATCCTCAACAAGACAGTTCTGGGGTCCAGCCTTCTCAGAATACACAGACGTTGCAAATTATTCCTGACTGTTAAAGCTGGTAATCATAACATATAGACAACACTGACAAACCAAAAGGTTTGTGACGAAACTCATATAGAGAAATATGTGCAGCACAGGCCTTAGCTCATTGAACAACCCACCCTCAGATGAGCCTGAATTCATGGGGCTGGTTTTCTCTACCCTTGCTGGTGTTTACAGAAAACAAGACACCATGTCTCCCTATAGTTTTCATTCAAGAAAGAATTTAAAGGATTGAGGGTTCCTATGAAATTTCTAACTAAATACAATAGTTTTGGAGGTCTATGACATTGCAGCTTCATTTGGCCATCCATCAACATTTCATAACCGTAAGCACATTACCTTGACCAGTAATGTGAAATGTGAATGAACTAGAACACTGACAAGGTTAAGCCCCAAGAGAGAGGGTAAAGAGATAGAGAAACAGAAGGGGTGGTGGCAAAAAGCTTGCTGAAAAGAGACCTAAAAGAGGAAATATAATTACACTTTCTAATGTTGGCAAATAAGGTAAGTGGACACCAACATTGCAAGTTTCATTACCTTTGAGGTTCAGAAAGCCAACTTCTACTAGGAGGGAAATGCTGTATCCTCTTGCTCTCAGATCCTGATATGTTAAAATCCCAAATACATTCTATAAAAAGAAAAGTTAAATGGCCTTCCAGTACTAAAACTATGCCTGAAAAATTAGTCTTATATCTCTGTTCTACTCATAAGGTAATTTTTCTGAATATCATGATCAGAAGTGATAGATCCAGGAAGGGAAGTAAAGTTAGTCCTAATAAGACTGAGGTCATAGGTCATGCCATATGCCAGAGTGAGAGAGAATTATATTGCAAGCCTGAGGGCAGCAGGTGGATTTTTGCTTCCATTGACTAAATGGTCTCTTCCTAGGTCACATCACATTTCATACTCCAGTCAGTACAGGCCTGAATTCCAACCCTAAAGCAGGATGCAAGGTAATAGATTTTGTTAGTAAACATGTGGATAATCTGCAGCTGGCAATCTTACCTGGAAAAGAGACTTCAGCAGCTGACAGTCAAAAACTTCACAAGTGCTTCAGAAGGTTCTGGGTGAGCCCTGGGTTTACCAAAAGGATACCCATCTCGATAGTCTTGCTAGACAATTCATTCAATTTCCTCGCTCCCAATCCTTCATAAATGAACAGGGAATGGTCCTCAGATAACAAGATGCTTATAAGCATCAGGCATTTTTTTGATAATGGTAGTCTGCCCTCACTCACCTACTTTCCTGGACCCCTCTGAAGCATGAAGGTTTTCCCTGAGTCATATATGGTCTTTAGCAGAGCTTTGGCCAGCCCAGCAATTCTGGGAAGCATCAGCCTATTAGCCTTGTGTAGTAAAGACAATATTACCAAGTGGTGACAGTTCCAGTGCTCCTGTACAGTGGATCTCATTATGACGGGAGACAGGATGAAGCCGGCGGTGTCCTCTGCCACTAGAAGAAGATACTTGAGTAAAGCAAAATTGTTTTATGACATATGGAAAAAACTAAAGGCAAGAAAAATATGATTTAACGAAAAGTGATTTCTAGAGTGCCCGCTACAGATGCACTCAGCTGTATTGTATAAATTTTAAGGAAAGATTCCAGATTTTTGTGCCTTATTTGGTTTTAGAGTTTTTCCTCAGCCTGATGGATTTCTTAGTGCAGTTTTCTGTTGCTTTAGAGATTAAAAATTATGCTTTAATAGTTATTTTCTTTTTCACGTGAAGTGAATTTCTACAAATGCAAAAAAAAATGGTTTTTGTAACAGATTTTTCTTTCCACAGCCAGTATTTTGTTGTGTCCATCAGGAGTATGACAGATGCTTCATTACTGGCCTCATCAGCTTGGCAAGTTAGGATTTTCACCATCAGAGGGTTACATCTACTAGTGTTTAAGATTTAAGGCATGTCTTCTACAAAAACAAGTGCAGTCTGGCATTTATGTCATTTCCAGTAATCAAATCATATTTCAGACACATATATGCTGATCTTGATGTATTATTTCCAAAAATCGATGGTTTGTGTATGACTTTGAGACATATGCTTTACATTGTAGGAGGCTGATCTGCAGAGGATGACAATCAGCCAGTGTTTTATCGGTGTCCTACTATCACACCTGTGCACTAGTGAAACATGAGAGGTTCTTGTAGCTGTGTCACCAACCATACCCACAGTGGGCATACTGTAAGCATTATCCCTGATAATCACGTATTTGTGAACCCTAGAAGTTTCTTTATAGGTCTTACACGTTTTCATATTGCCTGTCAGCATGCTCAGTGGCCTGAAACAGGCTGAGCATTACATGTGCTCTCCCAGGATGCTATTTTATCTCCCTTGGTTTCCCCACCCAGAATATATGTTATATCCTACTGAAGGATATGGTTGTGATTAGCTTTAAATGTTTGTGAAACATTTGGAAGTTGAAAGGTTTGAAGTAGCAGGTTTTATCTCAAGTTTACCTTCAACAGAAGTGGGAGTATGGAGAAGGTATTTTGTAGCTCGACCCAGCAAATAAGAATACCTACACCATTTCTGAAGACAGGCAGGTAATGTAGTGAGAAACAGGTGACTGAACATAGATTCAAGTAACAACTGAAAATATATTTTCATGACTTTTCATGACAAGGAATCTCTTTAGTGCATTGAATGCAAATATTCATACTTTTAAAAAGAGATTTGTTTTCAAAAACCTTCAAAACAAGAATGTATTATAATCCATATTCACAAGATAAGCTTTTTATATTGTTTATTAAAGTTTTGATACCTTTGGTAAACATCAGTTACAAAATCAGAAGGAATAACACTGAATTTGTTTGACTAATCCCGTATTCATATCACGTAGTTAACATGATCAAATTCCAGGAATTAGTCATGGTATAGTGACTCTGGAGTGGGGATTTTGTTCAAGATCCAGATGCCTAAACTTAGCAGTTAACAGAGTAGACAGGTATAAAAGAGTGAGGTGTCAAACTACTCAATAGGCAGATCTGTAGCAAAATCAGCTGCCATTTCAGATTGTTGTAGTGTATCCTGTGAGGTGACAGCTGTCTATCCAGAAGTTCCTTCACATATATTACATTAAAACTCACTTGGAGGTCTCAGGTACCCTAGAACATCTCCCCTTTGTAAGTGAGTCAACCCCCAAGTATCTGGACTAGACTTCCTTGACTGAATTAAGTAGTGGGAATGCTGGGCTAGCACAAAAATGTACATTGTCAATACATATATGGAGGCCAGGCTGTATTCCACTCCAAGCTGTAACCAATCCCTGAGGATGAAGTATGTCATTCCATAAACCAGCTTTCCCAAACTATGATTATTTGACCTTTGCTAAAGAACTAATGGAATAATCATACTAGCACAGTTCCTGGGAGCTAAAAACCATCTCATTTTTTTAAAGATGTTTTAACCAATTGCTCGGAAGAATCCTTTTGACGTTCTTAGAGGAACTGTGAGAGGCTGGGAGAGTGCAAGGGACCCGGTAGGCCATGCTGGGAACTGCTCTTCACTATATTTCTATGGTAGAAATGGCTCTCCTCCAGAGGAAAAGGAGGTTCTGTTATTTCTGCCAATTTCAAAGAGAAAGGGTCCTTTCTGCATCACAGCAAAAGGAAAACAGAGCTTCCAGCCATTCTTCCTGCTACACAGCAAGAAAAGGAACCTCTTTTCTTTAAAACTTTCAACAGCGAGGAGTTAAAAACCAGAATGAAAGCTTTTTGTGATATGGCACTACCTCCTAACTGCTGACACAGGTATTTGTTAGTACAATGCAGAGAGACCGAGTTTTGTATCCTTTTGAACAATCTTTATAAATTGCCCTTGTAATAAAGATCTGGTTTAGGCAAGGGGAGGTCAACTTTAGAGTTCTGAACATCACACACCTAACAAGTGGTTCAAGAGGTGTCGCCATGCTAGCTCTCTGTCAGCAGCACCAGGAGAGTAGAAAAAGTGGTGGAAAGGAGGCACAGGAAACCTGCCCTTTGAGCCACAGCTATTCACCCACTCCCACCCAGTAGCTGATCATGACACCCACGTCCTGCTATACTGCAGCAAGAAACCTTATTTTATACTAAGAATGTGATTATTAGATGCCTAGGGATACCTGAAAGTAACCATAGATTAAATGAGGAGAACTTCACCACCAGCACAAAAGCAGAAGAAAGTATAGGATCAGGAGTGATGGGAAAATCAATGGGAAGCACTGATGATTTCCACCTAAAGTTGTGCTCACTGGAGGTCAGTGGTCATGTTATTCAGGCCATCAGGAAAACCTGGAGAAAAACAGGTGGAAAGACCGTGAAGGCTTGCTATGCAAGGAGAAGTGATGATTTTTGCCCCTCAGATAACTTTTTTCTAGATATACAAACACCACAGAGCAAGAAGGCACTGAAGTACTATTCTACCCACAATGAAACCATGATTCTTATGTCCCCTATAATCCACTCTTTCCTCTAAGAGTCACAGGTGCCATATTTTCAGATGATTCTCAGAGAATATTGAAGGATATGAAAATCCTCATGCAGCCAGACAGCTCCTGACTAAGCACCTGTCTCAGGAGACTCTAGAATGAGAGCTACTCAAGGAAGTGTTATAAGAAAAAAGTATTTGTTAAATTTGCCTGTCATAATATGATTAATTACAATAACAAAGAAAGATCATCCTTTGTTTCTACTTCATCTATTTGGGAGGAGAGATTGTTAGCAAAACCTGTTAGACCTAGGATCCCCCTTAGCCTATCACACACTTTAGTAGTATGTCAAAAACCTCCAAGAGCAACAGCACTGCACAGGAGCTGCTGATAGCTCCTCAAATGCATAGATTATTCTATTTTTGATGATATGCGTATGTCAATCTCAGAGCAAAATTGAGCCCTCAGGGCAAAATTCTTCTCTCAGATCCACACATCAATGGGAGTTCCCCTCATGCAGGAAGAACAGACTATGGGAGGTGAGAGCTGCTGTGCAGGTCAGGATAGAAAATTTTGTCTGCAGTGTTTATTTTTGAAATAGTAAATTGAAAATATAAATGCAATTTTCTGTCAAAACAAAACATTTGAACAAAATCTAAATCTGCCCTACCAGCATCCCAGAAAAACATACCACGTTCACAAACATAAACAAATATTTTAGCTCAGGGGTTTTGGAGTGAAAGAGAAGGTAAAATTATGTCTTTAGAAAAACTGAATATATCAAATTCTTCCTCTACAATGGTGAATTTCTTCAGAATGAAAACACTCTTTATTATAACAAACTCACTGGGGAGAAGGTGTGTGAAGATTCAGGTCTGTGTAATCCTTCATAAGGTGAGAAATCACATTCCTAGTGCCTTCAGGCCTTCACAGACTGTCCGGGCACATATGTAAAAAAGAAAAGCCTCATTCCACCATGCTCACCATGAAGCATGTCCAGCATATAAAATGGAATTCCTTTTTCCAGAAGGGTTGATGAAGAAGAAGGATCACTAATCTAGAGTAGTCACTCAGGAGCTCTGGTGCAACCTTGCAGTTCTCCACAGGCAAATTGTGTATGTAAATTTTGGGTTAAATGTACTAAAATATACATGTACAAAGAAAGCAGCCAGTCAAGGATTTAGCATTGGAATTGCTGCCAGAGTGTGTATCTGAGCCAGATTTATTTTCACTTTGCACATGCTTTTCTTTGCATGCTTCTTTAATGAATCCCTTCACAGTGAAATGGTACAGAACCTATAACTTGTTTAATTTCTAATTCTCTCCAATTACTAATTTGAAAATTAACAGCTAGTAAAACAGATTTTAAAAGAGTAAATTGGGGCATATATCCTATACCAATATATCCTGTTGGGGCACATGTCCTACACTGAATTTATGTGAATTTCACCTGAAAATTCCAGGCTGCTGGTGTCAGGTTTTAATGCTGGTGGTCTGATTTAGTCTTTCTCTCTTGCTTCTGCTATTTCATCTCTTTCAACATCTTCTTGCTTGAAAACTTCTATACTCATTAGCCATTATTGAGATAACTAGCACAGTCTTGACTCTATGACTCCAAACAAAGATAGAAAGTGCTTTCTCAAGTTTCTTACTGCAGTTTCGGAACCAGCTGATACTGCAAGTGGGTAAAGGGACTTACAGCTTCAGACAGTACGAGCAAAGCAGCAGCCAGGGACAACACCTAGGGCTTTGGAAAGATGTCACTATTTTGAATTATTAACAAGAAACAATCTAAATTGAAACTCCACTAATGTGCCTGTAGGAACCACATACCCCTAACACAAACGTTTATGAATTAGGTAAGCTTTTAAGTACTAATTAAATAAATATTCAACTGTAAATCATTCTGCCTGTGGACATGTAGTTAGAAACCTTTGTTATCCTGCTAGAGACACCGTAGATATAAAATGGTAACAAGGACAGCTATAAAAAGTTTGCATTCTATTTCCACTTGAGAAATGTCAAACTTTGTTTTTGTTAGTGCCTCTCTGGGAAATATTTGTCTGGCAGTTTTTTAACTATAACCTGAGAAGAATATTTAATTGCAGAAATAATCACTGTTGAGTATCAAAATTAACTTAATTCTCATTAGTTTGACTATGGCAGTACTTCTTAACTTGACTTGTAAAATTTGTGCAATGAATTATTGAAAAGCCATTATAGAAATAACCTCTTCTTTTCTAACATGGCTGCTTATGTTTCCCCAATGAAACACAGCATGCATCTGTTGCCATAGATACCATTATTTTCTGAAATAAACATTACTTTTTTCTCAGTCCTACATTCACATACAAAAAGCTAACCTATGCCACCTTTTCCAATCACATATATTGGAGGTAGAACTATCTATTTAAATAATAATCTTAATAAAGATAAAAACCTATCTTACCTCAAGATGCAGACATTTAAGTGACATGAAAGATGGTAATTCTCAAAGTTTATTAAACACAACATGGCATATACATATACAATCTTTAAAGGAGGGACCTTTTGGGGACTACTATCAACGTGCAAAACACGAGGAGAAGGAGTTTCTCTAACAAGATGTGCAGGACAGGGAAAGGTTTATATAAAATACAAGCCTTCCAAAGTGTGCTTCTTGTGCCTCTTGTGTTCTAGTCCTGTGGCCTCTGAATGGTTGAAAAAAAGAACCTTTCACTCCATGGCTGGGTTGAATTTGGGGTAATTTGATTTGATTAATTGGGCAGTCCTTTTTAACCCTGTTCTCCTGCAGCACAGAGAGTTTGGGTAATTTTCAAAAGTCTCGTGTACAATTTCCAAAAATAGCACTCAGTTCAAGGAACTTAGAAGCCTGTCCTCAGGGATCAATCTTGTCATGTCTATGCTAAGGCAGCCTCATGCAGTTGTCCTGAAAGAAACATACTGTTGCAAAGAAAACATGTCATACTTCTAGCAGTAGGGAGGAAACTAAATTTCCAGTAGTTGCTTTTCTGTCAACTATTACACATGCAAAGCAGGTGAATAAAGGACAAAATAAAACAACACTCCAGAAAAATAAACCACAAATGCACATATAAGTGAGTAGAAAAAGCATCATACAAGTTTCGTCCCTGTCCAATTCTGACTATGGTCAGGGAGGTATGCAAAGTAACAGATGCTTATAACTGAGACTTGAAACAAGGGCCTGGAGTGTAGAGGATATAAATCAGCAGCTGTCCTGCATTTTGAACAGAACCGCACTGAAGTATGCAAGCGGTACTCAGCCTTCATAGGCTGATAAAAGATGTGTGGATATTCTAAATATTTGTTGGGGTTTTTAAGAACCCTTCCTCAAAGTACAACCAACACAGAGCAAAAGCAGGTCACATCAATCCTCAGGAGCCAAAGTAGAGAGATGTGCCTTGCAGCATACCTCAAGGGACAAGGGATGGAACTATTTTGGACCCCTTTAGGAAGTGGATCTCTAAGGAAATACCTTGACAGCAGCTTCCTTTATACACTGGGAGGTTTTCGAACTAATCATTCTTTACTGATCAATCAAAATATCAAGGGAGACATGGACTTTGATGTAGGTAAGTCTGGAGCCCCTCGAGGCTTTAAATACTAAGACCAAACAGAAAACAAACAAGCAATCACTGTTGAGAACATGACGGTGGCTACCAGCAAGAGATTTCAACATCTGGGTCTACATAAGATGGAACTCTATTTGCAGTACACTGTGATATTCTATGATAATTTGCAGATCCTAACTAGAATTACTTTTCCTTCATGTAAGCATAAAGACACCTAGATCAAGAAGATACAACTTGCTAGGCCCTATAAACTTCATAGATTACAGCCCAAGCGAAAGACTGAGACTAGACTAGCTTGTGACCTAGCTTTGCTGTGGGACATGATAACAGTATGGCTGTTCCTTTTTCAAAATTCCGTGTTGTTTGGGCAGTGACAGATCTTTATCACCATTTTTCAGAAAACTTTGAAAACTTATGCCATCTGACTTTAGCCTATTTATAGAAAGACTACTATGGATTACAGTTACTAAGCAAGATTCTGCATAGAGCAAGCACCCATATCAAAGGAATAAAGCAACAATAAATAACTCATTCTGTCACTCAGAGAGACCTTGACAGCCTTGAGAGGTGGGCCTGTGCAAACTTCATGAAGTTCAACAAGGACAAGTGCAAGGTACTGCACCTGCGTTAGGACAATCATAGGATCATAGAATCAACCAGGTTGGAAAGGACCTCTGAGATCAAGTTCAACCCTTGTTCTAACACCAACGTTTTTACTAGACTATGGCACAAATCCCAAGCACAAATACCAGCGTGGAGAATGGATAGAAAGCAGCCCTGAGAAGAGGACTTGGGGATGTTCATTGATGAGAAGCTCAACATGAGCCAGCAATGTGTGCTCACAGCCCAGACAGCCAAAGGTAGCCTGGGCTGCTCCAAAAGAAGCAGGTCAAGGGAGGTGATTCTCCCACTCTGCTCTTGTGAGACCTCACCTGAAGTACTGCATCCAGATCATAAAAAGGACGTGGACCTGTTGGAGCGAGTCCAGAGGAAGGCCTCATGGATGATCAGAGGGCTGGAGCACCTCTTCTATGAAGACAGGCTGAGAGACTTGTACAGCCTGGCAAGAGAAGGCTTCAGAGGGACTTTGTAGCAGCCTTCCAGAACCTAAATGGGGCTGACAAGAGAATAGAGAGGGACTTTTTACAAGGCAACGTAGTGACAGGATAAGAAGTAATGGCTTTAAAATGAATTAGATTAGATATTAGGAAGAAATTCTATACTGTGAGGTTAATAAGGCACTGGAACAGGTTGCTCAGAGAAGTTGTGGATGTTCCATCCCTGGGAGTATTCAAGGCCAGGTTGGATGGGGCTTTGAGCAATCTGACATAGCAGAAGGTGTGCCTGCCTGTGTCGGGGGAGTTGGAACTAAATGGTCTTGAAGGTCCCTTCTAACCCAAACCATTCTGTGATTCTATGATAAATTAAAGCAATTAAAACAATCAGTGAGAAACTATCACTTGCTGTGCCTTTCTACAACAGCAAAACTCATGGGGTCTAAGGTAAAGTGAATGAGGCCCAGAAAGAGATATTTACAGTAATAGACCCAAGAACCTGCTTTTTCTCAGTTCTTGAGAAGAATATAGTTTTGATAAAGAATTAGTATTTGAACATTAAAAAGACATAAGTGATTTTAACCCAACAGCATCTTCTCCCTTATTCTCCATTATTCTTCTCCATCAAAATTACTCCAGAAGTCAGACTATCATCTAGAGTATAATTTATTCAGGAGAGAACTCATGGTAAAAAAATCTCCTCTCTCTTCTTCTCCATGAATAAAACACTGAACCCTTCTCAAAGAAAAGATATTAGACACCATTCAAGGCCCAGATATGTTTTGTTTCCAAATGTAACATTTCCAAATACTCTATATCCAACTCTTTAGCAACAAGGATGAAGCGACAAACAATGCCAAGGCACTGATATATGAACCATGTCCCTCTCTGATAAGCAGAAAGGTTTCCATGAGCACAATATCCTAGTTCAAGCCCTGGCTCCCACAACTACTCCAAGTCAGGCTTTCCAGAGGCACAGACATCTGTCTATACCAGCAAACATATCTCTGCCCTTTAGTGGTCAGAAAAAGCTATTTGCTCCTGTAAAAGTGCAAGTCTCACATGCTAAAAAAAAGTACATGAGTCCCAGAAATAAACATTCCCAGAAAATCAGACCCTCTCTTAATGCTAACACACTGAGAAATGGTTCAATATTTTATCAACACTACAGCTTTCCTTCTATAGCAAAGACAGTAACCAAAGGAAGAGCAGTAACAATCTCTGTGTATTAATAATGGCTGGCACCTCCTGCAAACTTTTGTCGTGATCAATACTCCTAAGGCTCAGATATGCAGAATAGTCAGTTCATCCACAAATATCCGTACACATGTTAGTAGTCCTTGGCAAACATGGTCTAAACTAAATTAAATTAGCCTTTGAAGAAAGACCTCATTTGTCAACCAGTGATAAAACATTAATTCATCTCACCCCCTAATGCCAAGGTTAGAGCTTGCACATCTAATGAAATCACTTCAGACTTGTCCAGGTTCTGCATTTTCCAGCTGTTCCCCTTTCTTTGAGCTAGCCTAGCTTCTGCTTGCAGCCTAGATCTTTCTACATCCTGAACTATTATATATCCAGCACCAGATCACAAGTGATGATGAATAACACTTCATGATGTATGGGTTACACTGGGATGCATCCAGATGGATGACAAAAAGGGGGACTGGGACTACTGTTCCCAAGTACTGATATAAATTTGTCTAAGGTGAATGCACAGTTTCTTGCCCACAATTACTATCTGTGAGCCTTTCACATCCTTTAATATTACGCAGAGACTCAAGCTGCAATGAAAGCTTACGTGAGCTGAGAACTGCCTCTTAACTGATTTCTAATCAGAACTGGCCCTAAAGCCTTTTCCCTCAACCATCCCTCTGATCACTGGGTTCCAATCCCCATAAAATGGAGTCTTCTGCACATTTGGTGTCCATGAGTTCAACATCCCCTCAGATGGCTCATTTGTCCAAGTCCTTTGTAAGCTTCAGACACTGTAACCATCTTTGTCTTCCTATGTGTATAGGTTCTTTTGTGAATCAAGTGATTTCTAGACTTCAGCAGAAAGTCCAGTGTCCCAGTCCTAATGGTTCTACAGCGTATGCAGCCAGGCTTTTTATTTTTAATATGAAAAGAGATAACTATAGACCACTGCATACGTAAATGTTGAAGGAAAAGATTCTTAAAGCTGAGAAAAATAAGTGTTCATTAATTCATTAAACAGCCAAAAGTTAGGAAGTGCCATTACCGGTATTTACTATGCAATCGGATTCTACTCCCACGTGTATACACATAATGTTATATTCTTCAATTATATGATGTCTTCTTCTTTTTTTTCACAGGACCCTAGCTGTATTTGGTGCACAGTGTTCAGTGAATACAGCAGGTGCCCAAAATTTCTCTTTATCCTCATGCTTTATTTACTGCAGATCCTCTGAACATTGCATTGAATACAGAGTTACTTATTGCCTCATGGGATTTGTGCTGATGATTGCAAATCTAGTATATCAGTGTACTATAAGGATTAATGAATTTATGGTCACAGTCCTCCTATGTTCACACTACATGAGTGTCATTCCTATGTACACATTAGGAGAGTGTCATTAAACCCATTTTATAGACTGAGGCAAAAAGACACAATGATGTGCCTGATGTAAGACAATAAGTCAAAGGTATATTGCATGAATCTACACTGCTATGTAATGCTGGCTCCTTCCTTGAAGTGCCAAACCTGCAGTTGTAACAGTTAACACTGAGCATTTCTGTAAATCATACTCCTGGTCTTGTGACTTTAAAGTGCAGAAAACAGAAAGCCACACATTCATTGATGTCCTGGAAATGTCTTACTAGCATCAGTGTATCATCTTGGAAGTCTGTAGCAAGCTATATCCACTTCTGCATGATCATTAACTGTGCTAATGATAAAGCAAAAATTACACTTATTACCATCTTTTCCTTCACTGTCTACATACATACACCTACTGCTAACTCATGTGAGTGAGGAATACTCCTAGAAAATGGCTTCATTGTCTTCACAGTCCGAATTCCCTCCTTGAGCACAGTTTAGCTCATGCAGCAACTGAAGCAGAGGTCCTGTGGCAAGAATTTACATGATAACATAAGATAGAACTGTATGAGATTGCTTTATGAAAGATTCTAAGGCTACGTATTTGGCAATTTAAATTCTGTCAAGTTTCGAGTGATTTGTTTATTAATGTTTTTGTGTATGTGTACATCTAAATCCCTCCTCTCAAGAGGTCTTTTTGTAACCAGGAAGAGAGGAAAATTGGAAACTTCATGAAATCTAGGAAGTCTATTGTGAAAAACTGACACATTTAGGAAATATTCAAATATTGTACTGAGTCCCACCTAGGGAAAACAATAAGATGATTCTTTTCCCCAAGAACCTGTTAGAAAAACAATTTGCACTTTAGTTGACTAAAATATCAGAAATCACAGTAGGGAAACCAGTTAGAATGAAAATCATAGAAGAAAAGGTCATTTGCCTGCTCTGCCGTCAAAGTGGCATCCACTACAGTCAGCTCATGCCCAAGTGATCCTTGTCTAGCCTGTTCTGTAAAGTATAACTCCAGGACAAACCATTCTAACTTTTCAGCTACTCCATCTGATAAGACAAAGGGAGGGAGGAAAACCCAGATTGTAGAGTCTTCTGTGAATATACTAGTCACGTGTAAAAGGAAATCTGCCCCTCTAAAGAAAACAAAGTGGTGGAATCGCTGCCATTTAGCAGTAGAGGACACACAAAGGAGGCACATGGAAGATACTTGTCATGGAATTGTACGTGTCAGTCCAAAGAGAGACGTCTAAAGAGAAGGTGGCTACATCTGAGCTAGTCTTCTAAGGCACACCTTATTATGCTCACCAGAAATCTATTCGCTTCCACTGACAAGTTCTGATGTAGCTGTTTGAATTGTAAACATCTGAAGTTAGGCAAAATGAAACAGATTCCTTCTTTCTGTCATTCAATCAGGCTAAAAAGGGAGCGAGCCTCTCAACCACAGAGATGTCAGGTGCCAGGCACATAGACAAGTAGAACATGAGGCACATGCAGAAATTAAATGTGGAACTGGTGGGCCTGCAGCCCTCAGGCTCCGGCAGAGTTTGAGAAGTAGCCAAGAGTCCTGTGTTAAGGTTTTGGAACTAAGCACTCAAATTCCTCTGAAGTCTAACTTCAGAGTGAGGCATTAAGTCCCTTTTTTAGATCCAACTTTTTTGGATACAACCTCGTATTTTTATAGCCTCTCGGTAGCAATTATAAACCAGCAATTAAATGTAAGAGTAGGATCATTACCCCTAATCATATTGGTAATGAAGTCTGAGTATTTGATTCAGGGAAATGAAATTGCAAACATTTCCTTTTGTTCTGTTATCCAATCTCTAGTAATTTACATGTGGTCCTTGAATGTAGCTCTGTCTTTCTGTGGTTGCTCCTGCAGACTTGAGTATACAAATTTCTCTCTAACTTTAACTGGACTTTTGGATATGCAGACAATATAGAACTGAACCACACATAATGGTAAAATTTCCAGAGTTCATGGGTATTCGTGCCAGCAGATACTCAGATGCTCAGACCTGTTTCCTGTGTAGCTTCTCATAATTTTCAGATGTTAGCAGTCCAAAAAATAATAGTCTAAGAGAGAAGCTGCTCAAGAAAGAAGGGAAAATTTTACTGACAATTCACGAGGAATTTGTTACTGTGTTTATTTTTATATAATTAAATTCAGAGAGAACTAGAGACAGTAGCCAAAAATGCTGATTGCAATAGGGTCAAAGTATAATTTCTTTTTGAATTAAAAATAAATTTTCATTCAAAGAAGAAAAATATACCCAAAGACAAGAGAGAAGAAACTTTCCTCAGAACTGTCAATGATTTCAGAAAGCAATAGAACAAGTAGCCACTGGAAAAAAACCATGCTAATTAATGAAAATGAAGAGGAAAAAAATTTTCTTCCTAACAGCCAAATTGCCAAAAAAACTGATCTCTCTTTTCAACATCTAAACTGGAGATGAATAGACAAAAAATAAGAATGTTAAAACATATTTGTTTATAAATAGCTATTAGACAGTCTTCTGGTGAAGATAATCTTTCAGGACACTGTTATCGCTTTGCATTTTTTCTGGTAGCTCTTACAGTACGTGCTACTGACAACCATTCACTGCCCACGTATCTTTAAGAGACAAAAAGGAAGGATTTATTTTCTTATAATAGCCTGTCTCTTACATAGTTATTGACAGGAAAAACAGGATGTCAATTTGTGGTGTTGGCTTAGAGAAAAACAGTAATCATGATGTGGGAATATTGCACCAACTGCTTTCCACTTACGTTCCAGGTCAGAACTCCAATAAATACATACACTTGCAGAAAATGCAAGATTAGAAAATTTACGTAGAGGTTCTGACTTCAGCATATACAATAAGCTGCAGACAAGAAAGAATAAAGAGATTCTGGGAGGACTTTGGGGAAGGGCTGGGATATGAAACCACCTGTCTCATAAGCTTGATGAAGTTTAAATGCAGCTTATGTGTCAAACAAACTGGTTTTCAAACAAGTCTAACTCTTGTGACTAGATTGGAAGTTTAGAACATGATCCACAGACTGTAACCTAACAAAGACTTCCAACTAACACAGTTTTCTTTGCCGCTGTTAATAAAAGCAAGAAGATTCCCTAGGTATACTTTTCAACATCAGAAAGCTGAATTACAACTAGAAAGAATAAAACTATAGGACGAAATTATATCTAGCATACCAACAAGCAGGGACATAGGAAATACTCCTTAATCAACTGAAAAATAAAAGCCTGATGTAATACCTTTCCTATTGATTTGAACAGACAACAGATCAGGGACATCAAATACAATCCCTAGAACATTCCACTATGATGGCTACTATATTCCTCCTGACACTAAGGAAAAATTATCAATCCTTTAAAAAAAATAGGACACCAAACACAATCATCATACTAGTAGATGGGGTGCAAAAGTAATTTCTAATTAACCATCACTAAGCTACAACTTACTCTGTACAACTTATGTAAAAGCCAATAAGAGACCTGTAAGTGAAATAAATGACTGCAGAGTCAGATGCACGACTTTGATTCGTTGCAAGGAAAAAGGGAATAAGGTGCTTGAAAAAGAAAAAGCATTAAATACAGAAGAAAAAGCTTTGCTTTCACATGGGGAAATGCCTTGTTACTCTTATTCCCTTCGGTAGTAGTTATTCTGTGTATCCGTTAACACATGACTACAAATATTTATAAGTTTATTCATATCTCACTGTTACAAGATGTACATTCATATCATGTGATTCAACATAATACACTCCAAAAATGAAACTCAACATGTCTGGTGAATTCATGTAGGAGCATGCTGGCATAATTGAAACCTAAAAAAAAGTTGTTTCTTTGTTCATTTTTCTCTTTTGCAATAACAAAGGGGTTACAAACTTTTAAGATGAGTTGGTTTTGGAGATTTTTTTTTGTTTCTTTCATTTTAGCAATCCCTGAAATGTCTGTAAACTCAGACACACTGTGTGTATATAACCAAAATAATGCTATGGTACTGCAAATCACACTGGTTGCTCATATTTTTGCAAAAGCAACAGGTTTTTAAAATATAAAAATAAATGCAAAGCATTGTCAAATTTACACTCAACATAATTAAAATAATACACATTTAGAAATTTTCAAACAAAAATAAATAAAACATCCACATACATTAATACAAAGAAACAGAGATATTTGCCTGTCTTTGATGTAATTAATACATACCATAAGCCTAGATTCATGAAAGTATTGACTTTCAATAAATATCTTCAGCTTCAAAATCTGATATTTTCTACATTCTTCAACTGATTTTAGTTAAATATCAATTTTCAAAATAAGGTGTATGAACTGCATCAAGTTTCAATTATTTATTGGAAATCAGCAAATTTCTAGGCTGATTTACTAAAATTAGGCACCAACTTTTAGCATCAAATCTGTCTAACAGACAAAATTTGAGGGATATCTGGTATCATATCCCTCTTGAAGAATGCCTTAAACACCAAAACCTATGACCTTCGACTGCCCTGGGTAGAAAGGCCAGCTAACAAAAAGAACCAGTATAATATTGGCCACCACTTTACATTGACAGGACCCATGTTGTACCTTTTAAAGTCGTGACTTAAAGATGCCATTTTACAAAAAAACGTGAGTCATAAAGCAGAAGGCTCTATTCATCTCTTAAGAAGAGGAGATCACTTTCTGTAGCATACCACATTTCTTTTAGATTTTTTTTTTTAGTTTCCAAGCAATACTAGGCCTTCTTCAGTCCTACCACATCTTACTGCAACCAGTAGAGATTTTCAAGTGACCAAATGAGAAGCTGTTGCCCTGTTATTCACAGCTGTTTGGAAACTTGTTTGCCATGGAAATTCTGTCATATCGGGGAAAGAAAACAACATAAGAGACTGAGTAGGTTGCTTCCAGATGAGAAGTGGGGCACTTCAACCATCCATTTTAACCAGGAACACAAAAAATTTCCAACCATATTGGTTGTGCGCACTTGGTAGAGTTGAGTACAATTAGCAATTACAAGAACACCACCTGAATAATTAGATATTAGATATTATAAAAATAAACACATTTATAAGAAATATGTGTAATCTATTTTTCCTATTCTTTGAAAGTTTTCCTTAAACTGAAGGGGAAAAAAGTCCTGCCATCTCCAAAGCAATACTGTCTCCAAAAACTAAAATTATCTTTTTAATAATAAAAAAAAATATTTTGCCTAGTACATTTAAACGAGCAGAAACATGCGTATTTTTTGTCACCAATTAAAAAAAAAAAGAATCCATAATCTGGCTTTACCTTAAGGACTTGGACTTTCGTTGGACTACATCTCTGCTTTATTTGACTCAACAGTCCCAATGTGTCGATGTTATGTCAATTCAAAATCATGTCTTATTATTATTTTATAGGCAAACATAGGACTAAAAGACATAGCAGATAAAGCATGCAAAGAATTGACATCTGTACACTTGGTCTGTGTGAAAAATTTATAGTAGGGGAAGTTGGAAATCAGGGTTTCCTAGCAATTTGTGCATGCTGTTGGGAACTCAGAAATTTGGTTCCAGTCTTAACACTGACACAACTCAGCTCCACTGAGCCATAAACCAAATTCCCACTGACATATGGGGTCAGAGGATTGGGCAGTAACTACATGTTCTGTGGAAATAACTCACAGGCAAATTCTGCCACTCCAAAACACATTCAGTGTGCCATTTAAGACTTGTGCTGAAGTCAGAGTTCAAATTTCTAAGAGCAAGGCCTCTGCTACGTAGAAAGATGTCTACCACCACAAAGTTCATGTCACATTGTGATCTGGGAGATGTTGCTACATCACAAAAACAAAAGTAATAATACTCAGTGCTGACAATGGGTGATGGAACCTGGCCCTTGATTTATATGCTTTAATTTCTAAAAACATGGGGATAATAATTCTTACCTAGTTCATAATGGGTGAGGATTAAATAATAGACATTTATGCAGTGCTTTGCAAATAAACATTATATAAGTGCTAAGTATTATGATATTAACCAAAATGTCACTACATCTATATGACCCTACTAAGCAAAAAAACTTTCAGTATAATTTTTTTCACACATTTCCAAGTCAATAAAAATGAGCCATGGAGTCAATTTGCTATTTTGATACAAATAAATGAAGTGTTTAAGCTTTTGTGACAGTTTTTAAAAACAAACAAACAAACAAACAAAAAAACAAACAAAAAAAACCAGAATCTATTTTTTCTGTTATAAAGGGGCCCATGTAGTGCATGAAGCCTTTTTTTTATAGACTTGGTTATAAACAGCATTATTCATTTGGCATTCATTCAAGTTATTTTTCATATAACAGACAGAACTTTTGAGAAAGATTCTTTAGCAATCCACATACACTAAATGAGGGCCTCCTCCAAGGAAATTCTGCTCAGTGGCTGCTGTTCTGATGATCTTGGAAATCTCACTCTTCTCAAATGAAATATTACACAAGGATCAGGCTGTATCATGGCAGACAATAAATGAGGCTTGGCATGCCTGAGAATCTAAAACGATTACAATACTTTTAAACTTTAATAAGGACCTCAGGACCATTACTGTGTTATCTTCAACCTCCAACCTACTTAAGAAAAATAATTAAACAATAAACTAACAAACAAAAAAGAGACCACACATTAACAGAGATGGAGTAGATGCTTTGGTCCAGATTCTCAACCTGTATGATCACTGGAGCTCCACATGGTGAACGGAGCCACAGTGACTTACACTGAGAGAAAAGTACAGTCCAGTACAGAGCAGCCAAGATAGGATGCCTCATTTCTTCCCAATGATGTAAGGATGACAAGAGAAGGCCACCTACATGCATCATCAAAAACAAAACTTTTATACCACCACTGATGAAATTGGCCCATTTAAGAAATAAGCAAAGCAGAACTGGTTTCGGTGACAACCTTTACATAGTGCACCTTTTCATTTCCTTTCATGTTAAACGAAATGCAAGAGCAGCATGAAACACATTGGCAGATTCACAGCAACACCCTGCCCCTCTCCCGAAGCCAATCTGTGGTACCTCCTTCAAAACAGGCTAAGCTGATAAATCTTGCCACCTTCTTCCCATCTGTGGCAGAGAACAAGAATGTCCTTGAGATATCCATTGAAAGAAATCAGAAAAAATGTAAGAATATTTCATTCTGGAAAGATGTATGCTACACTACCAGCCTTGTTTCATCTTAGCAGGGAATTGTATTCATGTTACCACTGTTTTTTGAATACAAGAAAGAAACAAAAATTCTGAGACAAATCTACAAGCATTTTTTCTGTGTTTGTAACTAGTAAAACAGTAAAGGTGAAAAAGTTATTCCTTTCCATACAAGGTGGATGCATACTGTATGTGCATCCTGTAAGACTGTGAGATTGGTAACACTTCTCAGCCTCACCGAGATGACTGAGAAAATTCAGATCCCAAGCCTACAGTTTCAACAACTTCATTCTATGGAATTTTTCAAGGTTGAAAATCACTCCTTTGTGGAAGTCCAGCACAGGACTGGAAAAAATCACGTAAGCCTCTTTTAAGGACTCAGCAGAGGATTTGAAATAGTAACAATTAGATCACAAGTACAGATAACAAGCAGCCCTTACTCAGTCGAAAGCTCTATACCTTTGATCTTTAACATTGTGAATCTAATTCTCCTTCGAAGGCTGTGTGTATCCAGTACAACAGGTTACTTACTATATCCAAAACCATCTCTGTAGTTATGTTTATCATTTTTCAGATCTGCATTTCAGAAGTGCTGAAACCACTCCAAATATTTCTCATTTTAGCCAGAAATTCATATGTCATCAGGAATAAGATTATATTTTCTAGGTAATGTTTTGTTTCAATAAAAAATGTTTAATTGCCTGAGATTTGGTCTGTATTTCTCAGCAAGAAGTAACGCTACCTTACTATATTTTAACCTTGCTTTAAAAAGGTGCTAGGCTTTCACAGAGAGGTAAAAAAGGCAGGCAACATTTATCAGGCCTAGCAAATAAAAAATATAACTACCTATCATGTAGTAAGTAGAAGGGAAATGGCACAACTTTGACATTGCAGAAACTTTGATTGCTAGAAAATATCGGAATTTGAAGGAGAAACAAATAAAAAAAATTAAGAAGAAGAAAAGTGTCTAAAATTATCCTAACCATGAATTTTTGTCCTACAAAAATATTTGGATTTTATAAATATCAGCAAAAGCCAAAACTAGCAATGGATTGCTAGACAGTACATAAAAAGCAGGCCTAATAATGGTACTATTGAGAGGATAACCTTCCATCAACGTAGACTTTGGTAACAAAGGCAACAAGTAACTTTTTAGATGAAGACAAAACCAATATTTGTACCTTCTTCTCTCCTCTCAAACAAAAATTTTTAAAAAAACCCTAATTAGAAGTGAATAACATAAAAAGTAAAACTGGGAAGAGGAGTCAGTAAACCCAGACACTTTGGTAATATAATTTAAAGGATTTCCCTGCTCCCCAGTCTTGCTGGATTTGTCGTAGCTACTTTGCTTAAGCATTAGCTTAATACTTGGTGTCTAAATAACAGGCGAAAATTAAAATGGCCAACTATTGAACTTGTCCACTTCTACAAAACACTTCTATGGGTTGTTTTAGTTTGTTTGGGTTTGTTGTTAGTTTATTTCTTTTTTTTTTTTTAATTAAAATGATTGTGAAAGTGTCATACAGGTTTTTCATCTTGTTTCCCAAAAATATGGCACAATAACTTGACTAGAAGTCATGGCATCTACCTTTTCCCATATGTGATAAAAACAGCTTTATCCCTTCATAGAAGACTCAGACTGCCATTTTGGCAAAGAGCTGCAATGCACCAGTCTGCACATAAAGGATTTAAGTTATGTTTCTTGCAGAATCGGTTATTAACAGAATAAGTACGGCTATTTTTTTTAATCTATAATATTTACAGTATTGCACTTTACTGCACCTAATTGCATTTTGCTAAAATTAATGCTGCATCAGTATTATGCCTTAAAACCATATGTCCATCTTTGTTGTATAATTCATTCTTTCTACATACTCTAAAACAGCAAGATTTTGTTTCAAAGATCCAGGCATTTGGGAAAAAAAAAAATGAAAATCTGACCTCTTTCTATGGCTCAATGCATCTCTGAGTTCAGGTGATTCTGGCAAAACAGGTGCATTTCTTATTCTTCCCATCTTTCAAGTTATCACTAACAATTAAGCAAGTTCTAGTCTCTCTCTTTTTCTCCTTTCAAAGGACATAGCCATTTGAGACACACTATTTTTTGTTATTCCTGCTTTTTTTTTTTTTTAGGAAAGAAAATAAGTAAAAAAAAAAAACCTGCCTTGCCTCAGATCTGAAATTCCACATTTAAATTCAAACCAGTTCTGCAGCAGCAGCTCCTCAGTGATGGAAGAGATTCATGGCAGTGAAATAATACTGTTGGCAACAAAGAAATGTCATCTTTAATGGAGACCAGCCCCAAGGATTTATTATTTATTATTATTACTATTTGTTTTGTTTAGTTTCGTTCTAATATATTTCTGATCTTCAAAACGTGTTTAGTTTGACACATGCACAAGGTAGCAAAACTGACAGCAGCAGATGACGTTATGCCGGAGCGATCACTTTTGCCAGGGTCAAAAATCCAAAGTGTCCCCAATGTTCACAGATTAACATAATTTAGAGATCGTTTCCTTTCTTTTTTTTTTTTTCTTTTTTCTCTTTTTGTGAATTTGTTTAAACTCTCTTTTCTCTCTCCTCCCACCTACTTTGTCCTCCGAGGAGTCTCTGACTCGTGGGTGCGTGTTTGCTGCAAGTGTGTGTTATGTGTCCGCGGAGCGTCCCCACCGCGGCACGTCCGCGGCCGGCGAGTCCCTGGGGGCGAGCGGGCAAGGAAAGCGGCCGGAGGGCGCAGCCGCCGAGCACTCGCTGACCTCGGGGAAGGGGGAAGAAACAAACAAACAAAAAAAAAAATAAAACAAAATAAGAAAAAGAGAGAAGGCGGCACGGAGGCCGGAGCGCTCGCTGCTCGCCCTGCGGCCGGGGAGGAGGAGTGTGAGGAGGAGCGGGGGGGCAGAGCGGCGGTCCGTGCGGGTCACACACACGCCCGCCGCGGGCACCTGGGGCGCGGTGTGGTGGGGGGGGGTGTTCGGGTGAAGCGTGTCAGAGCCCCAGGGCCTCGGCGTGCTTCCGGGCCTTCAGCCTCAGGTCGGCGATGCTGGAGTTCTTGCTGTTGCTCTTGGCGGCAGCGGCCACCACGGCGGCGGCGGAGGCGGACTCGGCCAGGGAGGCGATGGGCAGCCCGAAGGGCGGCGGCGGGAACATCAGGTAGGGCGCGTGGGCCGCCAGGTGCGGGTGCAGGTGCGGGTGTGCGTGGGCCACGCCCTCCAGCTGCAGCTGCGCCTGGACCTGAGCGGCGACAGCGACAGACACGGCGTCAGCCCCGCGGGCGCGGGAACGGGCGCGCAGCCCCCCCGCCCCATCCCACCCCACACCTCCCGCCCCGACCCCTCCCGGGAGCCCGGCGGCTGAAAAGACCAACTTGTGAGCGGAGCCCCCCCTCCGCAGTCAGGGCGGTAAACCTCCGCTCCGCACTCAACGAGGGGCCCAGAGACACGTTTAACCCTCCTGCTCATAGCTTTAAATAAATAAATAAATAAATAAATAAATAAATAAATAAATAAATAAATAAATAAATAAATAAATAGTATGCGGCCCAACGCACGGGCGCCAACAAGTGCTAAATAACTAATTTTAAAAAAAAAAAAAAAAATTCTTTTTTCAGGTTGTTGTTGGTTGGTTGGTTTTTTTTTTTCCAAGGATGTTTATTTATATCTTACTAAAAACTTTTTGGCCATGGGTCCCTTTCTATACCCGACTGGTGTTTGCTTTGGAGCTTTCTCGACCTACACAAACACATTGGGTTGACTGAGAGATTTCAGCTCCGGGTAGTTTCAGGGAGGAATGGGGGAGAGTTTATTTATGTATTTAATTATTTTGGTCCAAATATGTCTTTTAAAAATCAATACAATTAATCTGTCAGCTCCACGTGTCTCTGAGACGGAGAAGGTGGTGGAGGGTCCCTTTGGGCTGGGAAAAAAATCAATTCCCCGATTAATTGACCAAAAAAAAAAAAAAATAAAAGAGGGAGAGAGGGAGAGTTACAAGCGGCTAGAAGTGGGAAGGAATTTCATCTCCCTCGTCCCGGTTTTCCCCATCGGCCTTCCCCGGAGGGCTGCACCTCACTGGGCCATGGACCCGGGCCCCGCAGTGGCGTCGGTACCTGCGTTCCACCCCTGCCCCTGTTCCAGCTGACCATCTCAGTGGCAGAGCATCTGGAAGCAGCCTACCCACCTCCGGGACGGTCTCGTCCACGGGAAAAGGACAGGTCTCAACAGCCCGCCTGGGACTGACTGAAGGGGAGAACGACAGCGCAAGGGTCCACATAGTTTTTCCCCCTGATAGTTTCGGGCATCTGGTGGAAGACCCTTCTCCCGCAGCGCTATCCGGCGCCAGGTGGAGACCGAACCCCCCCGGGCGACTCGGGACAGAGCCGGTCCGTCCCCGCAGAGTGCGGGCGGGCTTGCCCGGGCGCTTCCCGCCCCGGGAAGGGGATGCGCCCCCCGGAGGCCAGTTCGGTGTGCGGGAAGCCCTGGGGCCGCGTACCAGCTCATCTCACCGCAGCCGAGGGGCCCTGAGCACCGGCGGCGCCTCCCGAGGCTGCGGGACCCCCGCGCTCGGCCCCCTACCCGGTCCCGAGGGGCGCTGAGCTCCCGAAAGCCGGGCGGGGGCTCCTTCACCAAGTTTTACAGCCTGTTTTAAATACGTGCCAACTTCCACATAAATGGCACTTTTAAACGTGTCCGGCTTCCTCCCGTGCAAACGAAAGGGGGTCGGAGCTTACTGGGGAAAAGTAAAATAAAACCAAAGCTAACTACCTGTTGGAAAGGCATCCTCAGAGCTCCCATATTCACATAAGGGGCTACTCTGCAGGCGTCTAAATGGCTGGCGGTTCCCAGGATCACACCTGCGGGGAGAGACAGGGCCAGATGAGCGACGAAGGTGCCCCCGGGGTCCGCAGCCGACCCCTCCCAGCAGGCCCGCAACCCTAACCCACCTTTGTGCATCTGGTTTTCCTGCTTTCGGCACTTTGCTCTTCTGTTCTGGAACCATACCTGTGAAAAGAAAACACAAACAAAACCAAAACAACAACAAAAAATGGAGGTGGCCTAGGAAGCTGCTAAGGGAGCGTTATCCCAGGGGCTAAGGATGGACGGGCGAGGCGAGTGACTCTGCACAACTT
>JAWWLV010000001.1:83641164-83647122 GCA_035041135.1 Platyrinchus mystaceus
GCCTCGTTAAATAAACTTTTCTTGGGCCGGAGACAGTCCGTCCCTCTTCCCCTTATCACCCCTCCTTCCCCCAAAATACTTGATAGAGGCTCGAAACCCCTGTGGAGGGGGGCCCGCGCGGCCCTGCACGGGGCAGCAGTATCAAGGGCCATAGGTGCCCCCCAGCCTCTCCAAAAGAGCAGGAACCCTCCCAGCCTTCATGGAGTCCAACTGGCCTCGGGGAGAGTTTGCGACCGGAGGCGGCCGCTGTGCATGCTTGTCCCGAGCAGAGGGGAGGAGGACTAGGGGGGCAGTGGGTATAACAGTACCCCTTTTTTGTCTTGAGGAAGGGCAATTCTTTTGCTTTGGCAAATTATTTCCTACTTTATTATTATTATTATTATTATTATTATTATTATTATTATTTTCCCCTTTTCCTTCATGCCAGGGGGCCTAGGGCACTGTCCCTCCTTTAAATCCGGCTAACGAAAAGAGGAACAGCAGCGGACACTGCTATAGGCTGAACCGATTCCCCGGAATCCCCTGCCTGCCTGGAGCGCCCCGTCGGGTGCGCATCCAGCGCGGGCACTGGCAGAGTCCCGGGACGAGCCTGCTCTCACTACCTCTTTTCTCGTGCCTCACCTTCTGGGTGGTATGGAAGTGGTGGGGAGTCGCAGCTGCGATCCCGAATTAAATACGTTTTTCCTCACCAAATACACATGTATTATATACGTATATACATTTGTGTACACATAAAAATGTGTGCGTGCACACATGTTAACCTATATAATTAGGGGCATCCCAAAATGCAAAGATAAACTACAGATCGTAAATTAATTAAACGTAATAGAGCATCCTGAACTGCATCTGGGCTTAAGTAAGGCCGGAGCCAAGAGGAAGCGCTCATTTTCACTTCCAAAATGAAAACTATCCCTGACTGGGATCATTCCTCCGGACTGATACCGGCTGCACAAAATTTTGGGTAGGGTCTGGCCTCCAGTAAGGGGGATGTTCGTTGGTTGGTTTTAATGGCGTTTTGTTCGCATTTCTCCTCTAAGGGGAATCCCTATGAAAAGACGAGGGTGCTAACCCAGGAAATGTCTAGGGAAAATCAGAAGAGTTCAAAAGCTGTCTCTTTTCCGAGGCTACAGCATGTCCGTGATAGGTATAAAATATTAACTAGCATATCGGTGGGACTGAAATCACACGCCAGAATCAGTTGAAATTAGACGGAAAGCTGGTATGAATTTAAACTGTCACAAGCATCTCAGCTCTTTCCAACTCCTCCCTTCCATCCCCACCCCCAGTCCCTCTCCGTAGAACAGATTAGCTAAACATACAAGCCAGAATTTCGATTCTGGGGAAAAGGGAGTGTAATAGGAGGACTTTGTTGCTGTTTTTGTTCGTTCCCATTCTATTTTTTCTTCCTGAAGCATGCCCTGCTTTCATTTTTTAAAGTCATCTCCTGAGCAAACGATTCCTCTAAACTGAACCCTCTCGTTTTACAGCCTCTCGATCAGAGAAGAAAAATAAGCAGCGCTGAGTGGTACTGGCTTTTGCAGAAATACGGGTACTCGGATATGTGATTATACCCCATTCTTCTGTTTGGAGAGGGGGATAGAAAAGAGTAGGATATTAAATAAACGTTTGGGCTGTAAATTAAAACGCCCAATGTATATTAAACAAGATCAAACAGTAGGAAACAGCTGAAAGGCTGGTTGTTCCCTAACCTATTAACCGGGTTTTATTACCCCAAAGTAGCCAGTAGCTCCCCAGGCAGGTCCACCTGTCTGACTTGCCTAGAGACACTTTCTCAACTTTCTAACCCCCCCTCCTTCTTATTCTCTCCTTCCCCTGCGAGCCTGTGCGGCATTTTTAGCTTGGCTTCCTTTAAAAATATATTTTTTTAATTTAATTTTCTTTTCGCTAAGAGAAGGAATGGCGTTTTGCCTCCCGGGTGCAGTGCTGCTTTGGCCCAGGTGAGAAGAGAGGCAGGGGACCGAGGGCCCTGGCGGCCGGGCCCGATGGTGGCTGTCGCCGCAGGGATGCTCTGTCTCACCGGGCCCGTGCCGCTGCCCCGCAGCCAGGCTCTTCTCTTCCTTCGCCTCTCCGGCCGGAGCCTTTGAGTAGGACATGCTGACCGACACAAGCCAAAATGTTCAGGGAGAGCCTCTCCACATCCCTCTTTCTCCTAAAAGCAGCAGCAGCAGCATCCCGACGGCCCGGAAGCAGGAAGAACAGGTCTCCTTAGGCATTAAAACTCCCGGACAAGGTTTCCTCGTACAAAAATATACAGATAGACAAAAACGTCTGACGTCCTGCGCTGCCCCCTTCCCCGAGGCGAGTGAACGCCTAACGCACCGGATCGATTTCGGATGTGAACGGGGGCTGGCGGGGGGGCAGGACCGAAGTTGTGACTTATTTTTTACTGCTAAGCTCACGTTTTGCATGCAGGAGTACGTGTTTCTAAGCGTATGTTCCCGCCGCTACGGGAGGGAGGTGGACGGAGGAGGGAGGCAGGATGCAGGAGGTGATCCCACTCGCCCCGCTGGGGCCGGGGTGACCGAATCGCCCCCGCTATGGAAAGCCAGGAACTACCGGGAAGGGGGTCAGGGCTGCCGGCGGGAATCGCGGGGCCGAGGGCTCCTAGCCCCGCTCTTACCTTCCGCCGTCCTGCCCGTGTTAAACTCCTTGAGTTTGTCCTTGTCGCTCTCTACGTGGTCTTTGAAAAGATGCACCGGGCAATGGTTGCTGCTCTCGGTCATGTCCTGTAGGTTAGAGTCAGAGTTTCCAAGCTCCCTAGAGCGAGCCAACCCACTCTCCAAAACTTCCCTGTACGTGATCGTTTCCTTCTTGTTGCTGCTGCCACTGCCGCTGCTGCTCTCTTTGCTTTTCTGGTCAAAAGATTTGGATACAAAAGCCGTAAGTTCTTCCATGGCTGCCCGATGATCTTATCCACAGAGATCCACTTGTTTTCAATCGGAGATGTGGCCGTCCTCTGCACGCTGTTTTTGCACGTAGAAGATGGGCTGTATAGGGTTAGATCACTCCTGCTGTTATTTATGCCTTTCAATTTGAGATCACACTATTTATACATGGCTACCTCAGCCCAACCCCCAGCTCTCCCTGTCTCCAGCAATTACTGACTGCTCCATAGTCGCAGGCGGACTCCGAGCAGCTATCTCCCCCACCTCAGTCCAGCAATTGGCTTTCTTTTCATTTCATCACTCTTTGGCATCTTTGCACCTTGATTTAGGGAGGCAAAGAGGCAACAGCGAAAAAGAGGGGGAGAGACAGAGTGAGAGAGAGGAATAAAAGCAAGGGAGGGGGGAAGAGGAAAACATGAAAATAGGTATCTGCATTCTGTAAATGGGTTGCAGAAATGAAAGTCGAGGAAGACTTAATTGATTGTAAGGACATCCTGTGCGTGGCAACACTGTGAGTAAAAACGGACCCACAGCTAATCAAATAACTGTGCTCCTGCAATTAAATGTATCGCTGTCAAGAGGAAAAGAAAATGAGTGTTCAATAAAAAAGGTAATGAATAAAACGCCGGAGATGTGCATTTGTTGTAATCATTGGAAATTTTACCTGATTTGCTATTTAGCTAATTTCTCTTAATTAAATGGTCAAAAAACCCGGCGAAACAAAAATGCTGTTTTAAAAGTGCTGCCTGTTCTCGCTGAGGGTGGGTGAGTGGGTGTGCGGAGGGGGACGTGTGCTGCAGCTAAACAAGTTGCGAGGTGCCTCGGAGATCCGTGTCGGTGTGTTCGGAGGATTTGGAGGGGGTTGCTTAGCCGGAGGGATGGGGGGGTGTCCATAGGTAGGGGGTCTCTCCAGATGCGTGTAAACATTGCAGGATCTGTTTTCTTGTTTACTGTTATTATGTTATCTCAAGATACTGTAGGGGAAAATTAAAACCTAAAATGTTTATTTGGATGTAGAGTTATCCATTTGCATGCAGCAGAAGGGTAATTTTTAACATGGGAATTTTTACACGATAAATAGAGCATTATATCGGGGTTTTTTTTGTTGTGGATTTTTTGGTTTTTTGGTTGTTTTGTGTTTGTTTTTTTGATTTTTTGTTTTTTTTTCCCAACGAGACATATCCTGCTGGATTTAACATAGAACTGGCAATAATTTCCCCACTTTGTTCTCGGTAGGCTGCAGTTATTTCTGTTGCACTCCTGGAATAATTATTATTCTGTGTGTTCGAATAGCTGCCTGAAATTCGTCTCCAGATAACAGCGCCGGCATTTCCAGCGCCTCTCCGCACCTTTTGATCCCCACGCGGAGTCGACTTTCCAGCTATTTATTTCTATCTCCTCTCCTCGGGCTTTACGAGAAGGGTTATTCGGTATTTGGTGGAATTTTGTCTTCTGGTCGTTTGGCTTTTTACGTCCTTCTTTTTCCCTCTCGCCTCGAGTTTGAGATAATCAGAGCACATCATCACGCCGCCCTCTGCTCTGAATCGCAACCAAAACAGGCTCCTTGTTGGAGCAAGGGGCCATTGTTTCTTTTTCGGGGGAGTGTGGAACTGCTCTGAAAATTAGCAGAACATTAAAACACTAAAAATACGTTTAATTAATCCAAAGGTGCCCCCAGCACCAGAGTAACACCTCCACAGGAGGAGTGGAAAAAATAATAATCGAGGAAGCAATTAATAAAGGGCTTAAAAAAAAATCAATCTCCCCCTGTGCGAATTTAAAATGATTATCTAGAGGACAAGGATTGATCATTTGATCTCGGCACTGCGGATATCCCTGACATTTATTATATTGTTGTGTCTCGGTGGCATCCTTCCACCAGAGTTCGTTTAACAAGTGAGGGAGCCTAGGAAGCCTTACAACTTAACAAACAGGTCTTGTCATCGCAAACGCCAATCAAATCCGAGGCTCTAATGTATATCACACGGCACCACATAAATAATAGAGGCAAACGATAGACGGGGCAGTAACGTACGGCTGAGGAAAAATCCCGGGACGACACACTGCTTGTGACTCTATCATGCAGTCTGCGTGTATAAGGGCTCGTGGTGGTTTGTTGCACACGCTAGTGGCGTGGTACTAGGGTGTCACGGACACGCGGGGACAGGGCACCCGCTCCCGTGTGGGAGAGGCGCGGTACCGGGGCTGAGCCGCCGCAGTGGAAACTTTCCCCAGCCCTCGGGTCGACCAGCACCGATCCCCACCATGCCCAGCCTCCCCCTGCCGCCCTCGCAGCAAGCAGCAAACAAGGATAAATATTTACTGACTCCGCGTCCCCAGCCCCGCAGTGGCACGGTGTGCTTCGGCTTCTCCGAGCTGCCGGAGTTTGCACCAAGTCCGCCGGATCTCCCCTTTCCTCCCCCTCGCCCCCGTCCCGCTCTCCTCCCCGCAGCTCCCCCCTGTGCCCAGCCCCACGCCTGCAGCCCACGCGAGCGCGGGGCCGCGCTTCTCCCGGAGACCCCCGGGCCCCGCCCGCCATCGCCAGGGCTCCTGCCCCCGAGGACAGGGGCAGAAATCCAAGCCTCCTCAGACAAATCCAAGCCTCCTCAGACAAATCCAAGCCTCCTCAGACAGAGGGGGGAAAAACCTCTGTTGCCTGTCCCCCCTCCCTGCCTCCCTCCTGCTTCCCGGCAGCGCGGAGCCGCCCGCTGGGAAGGCTGGTTGCCTCCCGCTTTCCGCAACCCGCGGGGCGCAGCTCTGCGCGGGGCAGCCACCGGGCGCGCAAATTGCGCGGCAGATCCCGGGCCACCTCCGCTGGCCGCCCTCGACGGCAGCAGGGAGGCCGCCCGGGGGAAGCCTTGTAGCCGTGGGGAGCTTGCCTCAGATTCGCTCCGAAAGCGAGAAGCAAAACAAAGCACCGGAAAGGGAAAGGGAGAGGAAATGGGGAAATAATAAAAACAAGAAAACAAGGGGGAAAAAATTAAAAAAAAATAAAATAAAATAAAAAAAAAAAAAAAAAAAAAAAAAAGGGAATAAGAAGAACCGGTGCAAA
>JAWWLV010000001.1:83665016-83689259 GCA_035041135.1 Platyrinchus mystaceus
CTAAAAAATCCATTGCGCAGGCTTGAAAGGTAAAAACACCTTTCCCAGATCTTTGTTCGCGAAGACTGGCCACGTTTTTTAATAGCTTACAGAAAAGGAGGAAAGGTTCTCAAGTTAGATATTATCCCACATGCTGCTTTAACAGAGCTGTACTTCATGGGCTGCATCTGCCCACAGGCGGTCTCTGTATGATGTTAAGTATTACAGTTACAGGCTTAAGTTGGTACTTAAAATTAGATGTCAGTACACCTAAATGCCTCAGTCCTGCTTCAGAAGTGATGTCCTGCAGTCCCACAACTCAATAAAACTCAGGTTTGTAAATCCCAGGCGAGTGATGCAGAAACTGACTTTGGTGGAACCTGTACCACTGCTGCCATTTTAGGAGAGTAACTTCAAAATCTGTCATTTTATGGTAAGAAGAGGCAAGCGGTGGCTTTATATTTGCTAATTGTACAAAATCCCACAATAGCACTGCAGCAAAAGTTAAAAAAAAAAGAAATAACTGTGTGACACTTGTGTGCTATTTTAGTAATTACTTACTGAGTCCATACTATTATGAATTGGGCTACAAAGGATATCAAAAAGTACTTCAATAAAAAATAACTTAATAATCCACAATTCAGTAAGATGTCACCAAACAATTCACATATACAAAACAAAACAAAACAAAAAAAACCCAAGCAAAAAAACCCCCAACCAACCAACCAACCAAACAAACAAAAACAAAACAAACCCCCAAAAAACACAAACAAACAAACAAAAAACCCCACTCCCACATGCCTCCAAAGCACTTCCAAGAAAAAAATTCTTTCCAAAACAGGAATCACTATCTTGGTCATTTTCCTTTCAAGTTTGCAATATGAACCATCTTGGCTTCTCAACAACTACAGCAAAGCTTCAAGAAGATTTTCCTCATAGCATTTAATTTTTTAACGGGATTTGTATGCACCATTCCAAAGAAGTATCAAGAAAGTTGGTCTCATTGTTTGTGATGGCCAGACAAGGGAAAGAATATTTGTGTCATACAAAATCCATCCATTTTCTCCTCACAGAGACATAATTACACACTCAAAACTCAGAGGGGCAGAAGAGTCAACTCGGATTCCACCTAAGTCTGTAGGATTAATCTCTATGTCAATTCTAATGGTACAAAAGATCTGAGTGTAATTTCCTTTTCTGCCTTGTGGTATACCAGATTGTATAAGATTGCATGTATTATTTTAAGGTTCTCCAGAGAAAATTTCCCCAGGCTTCGCTACAAGGGCTTTCAACTACAGTACAGCTTTTGAGGGGAAGAACATTGGATGAAACAGAAACAGAGAACTTAAGGAGTATAGGAAGAAAGTTTCAGAGCAGGCAGTGGTGGTAAAAGAGGAAGCAAATTCATGATAGTATTTGAAAATGAAAAAGGAAATCTTGGACTGATAAAAGGAAAAGACAAAATTACCACTGACTTAGTAGAGCCCAGAGTTGATTTCAGGAGAGAAATTTGTGCTGCAAGGGAGAACTGTAAATAAAATAATAAGCCTGAGTTACATCAGCAGGCTGAATTGCCACATTTACGTACAAACTTGAGTGCCACAAGCTGATATTGGTAGATGCAAAGAGGAAGGGAGCTGCAGTGGAAAAGGTCAATGCAAACAACTATTGCTGCTGGCAGAATCACCAAATGCAAAAATTTTGATAGAAGGGTAACACAGAAACAGCTTTGACTTGGAGACTCCGAGTGCAGGGAAGACATAACCTTGTCTTCATCGTAAGCTACAGGACAGAAGGAGCTGCAAAGTAACACTGAGAAGAGACCCAGCCATTGATCCGGGCATGGCTGAAGCTTGTGATCAACACAGAGCAGCCAGAGGCAGCCCCAGCCGCTCCAGCCTAAATGACTGCTCTGTCACAACCAGAGGTATCTTTGGCTGCTCATTTTGGGGGGAGGAAGGGGAGGGGTTCATGAAGGGAGGCTTTGCCTTCCTTTTTTATAGGAAAAGCATGACATATCTACCCTCCCCCCCCACCCCAACATTTTAGAGGAGAAAAGAAGAAGGAACTCTGTAAATTGAATCAAAAAGCAACGAGAATTTCTTAAGCTTCTGAAATCAGTTCAAGCACTTAGGCAAAGCTAACACAGCTAGAGGCTTCTTAGCCACAGCAAAAGGGGAGTTTACCCCCATTGAGCACATGTGACAGTCTCCCACCATGGGAAGAGATGGGAAACAGCCAAAGAGTTCCATGGTTCTTTCACCAAGCCTTTGTCTCACTTTCTATTTTGACTGTATTACAGGGGTCCATTTTAAAGTGCTGGCTTTATTGTTTTGTTTTGTTTTGTTTTGTTTTTATTTGGACTGATCTCCAGTGCCTGATCGGAGAAGAGAGACTTGAAAAAGGCAAATCCATTTTGCATCAATAATAAAACATTGCATTTCTAAAAGAAGGAAAACAACTGTTTTTGAAAAACAAGCCTGTGCTTATTAGTCAGTTGGTTCCTACAGAATGGTTATCATGCCAAAGGAGTCCTGGTGATTGTGTTTTGCCAGCACAGGCAGAACAAAGGATTATTAAAAATAATGTAAACTGATGACATATGTTACCAGGACTAAAATTGATGCACATTCCTGTGTAGCTTAGGGGAAGCCAGAAGCTGGATTTTATCTTAAACAAAGTCAGAAAATAAAAGCAAACCATTTCAGTCCTACTACAGGGAGGTATTTCTTTCTGTCTGCTCAGAAAGGAGAGGTTGGGGGAAGCAGGTTTGTTTTGGACAAAACTCAGACAATCCTCCTCCTGCTGCCAAGTAGATTCAGCTAGTCACAGGTACTTCTGTGATATTTTCCCCACAAAAAGGTTATGAACTAAATCAAGGAGCAACCAGATGTCTGTAAAAAAGTAGCAGTATCAGACCTACCATTTTTAGACACAAAAACACATTTCACAAAATATTTTTATATCAAGTGTTAAAATCTTTCAGTGGTGGTGACATTTAGATGTTACAGCCAGAAATTAAGGTCCTTTTGTCCCAGTCATGAGAAAAAAAATTGGACAAAAAAGCCACCCCCATTACTGAAAGCTCTCACACCTAGACTATGACATCAGTACAATCACAAGCAGTTTGAAACCATTCATTGAGGTCTTTCCTCATGTTGCCCCTTAACCCACACTCACCTGGTCTTTTGCTCAGTCTGGGAATCTTCAAATGAGCCTGGGTTTGCAGTTTCACTCTACCCCTGACCTTGAGGTTCTCACAAAGCAAAGGAACTTGTTTGTAATGCTCACACATTATGCCAGGATGGTGCCCTGTCAACACATGCAGTGTTATGGACTGGAAAATCCAGATACAGTTTGTGAAGCCATTCGAGGTTTTCCACAGAGTACTTTCAAGGGCCCCTCCTAATTGAATTTGCCAAAATTCACATGAACTCAGATTTAATCCAATCAGTTCTACATCACATGTCTTTCAACATCGACAAAATATTTTTTTCTAATTGTGGCTCCCTTATGGAACCAAATGAATCAGAAAAGGACTTAAATGAAAACCAGTCCAGATTGTTGTACACTTTAACCTTACATCTGTGGTTAATTAGGATGCTCAATTTCCCTAAACTCAAGTCATAAAATGGAAGTAATCTGTGGCCTGTTTGTCAGTCATTGTAGGGCACCAGACCTGCAAATCAGGGCAGGCTCAAATGCACAAGATCCTGTTCAACACAGCCATTGAAGGAAACATAGAAGATGTTATTGTGCAGCAGGCTGGAAGGGAGTTAGGAGAAAGTTTGCAAGAAAGACGAATGTGAATGACCTGTGTGCTGAGAATGCGTCTGAACCTTGAAAGAAGGGAGCAAAAAAAATGTGGAAAATGTGTGATTATTTAAGGCTGCCTCATTCTGGCCACATGAGGCTCTTATGGAAGGCCTGATAATAGCAGGGCTGGACACTGCCACAAAAAAGGCAGCAGCATACTCTTCACATCTAAACTTCTATCTTAATAGTGCCAGCACTTTTGGCTGGTGTAACCTTTTAGGGTGTAATTTTGAGACATCACAAAGTCCTCATGGGTCACCTCTACCCCAGCCCTGCTCTCTGGTTCTGGTCCTGCACACCATGAGGGCCACCCATCTTTACCTCCCGCTGAAGTCATGTGAAGGGCTGTGCTGTAGAGCTGAGCAAGTAAAACTCCTCGTAATCCTTTCCAAGGGCTTTTCTAAGGACCCGGATCATTTCCCCAGCACAGTTTTGCAGTCCAGTCCCACATACTGGAACACTAGCTGAGACTACAGCAAAGGGCTGGCATCTCCTGGTAAGGCTTTGGAACTGGCAGTGTTGTCACATGGAACAATGTCCTCAAATACTTTGTCTCCTTGCAGCCAGCAAAAGTAGCTACAATTAACCCACATCCTTATAAGTGTGAGAAAGGCTTGTCGCTCAGAGTTGTTAAAGATGCGCTGTCTGGGGCTATGGCAAATCACTGGAGGAACAATGAAACCCTACCCCACACACCAAGGTCTGTCATCATTCATTTCAAACATGCACTTCAGAGTGTTGCTGTTATGTTGTTTTTTGACATCTTGAGATCTGCATGAGAAATCCCTGTGGACGTGCTGTAAATCCGTATCTACAGCAGTAAGTTTTCATTGCATCAGTGTTATTAAATATATATATGCACTTATATATATATTATTTGGCAATGCTGAATGAACAATTGGCCTTTAACTCCTCCTAGACTATTAGGTCGTACTATAGGTCAGTGAAAAAGTAATTTTCCCTAGATTTGTAATAAGGTCTGGGATTTGACCTATGACCCCAATGTCACAAGGTATTCATTATCTCCACACAGATGATATACAGGCAAAGAAACATATATTTTTTATAGAACTGAAAAAATTATATTTGATGGATACATTTTATTGGATGGATTTTATCACCTGGATAAACTCAATTAGCAGACTTCATTAATTTTGAAAATGTAACTTATTTACATTGAGTTATTCTTCTTGTGGCCATTAGTGTTCAAAACACATAAACATGAGCTCAGGGCACAGTTGATTTTTTTTTGGTTCAGTGGCCAAATTAAAAAAAAAAAAATGAAAAAAGAAAAAAAAATCTCCTAACCAGAACAAAAAACTTATTTGTATGAATGCAGAATGCTTCATTAAACATGTAATTAAACTTTTTTTTCCTGTTTCTTAGGTTATTTTTTTCTTTCATTCTTAAAAAACATAAACATTTGAATTGTCATTTCCTAAAGTGAAGCCGAAATGTTTTTCTTTCAAAGCAAGAGAAACTAGCACTTCACCTTTTTGGGGTGGGGAGGTTATTTGCTTTGTCTTAATTTAGTAAAATAGTTTCAATCTCCTGCCTCTGGACTCAGGAAACAATTTCACTAGTCCATGAAAAAATTCCACCCATTCTGAGTATCCCTACTTACAGAAAAATATTAGTGACATGTAGAAATCAGAATGTAAAGGGCTAAAGACATAACTGAAAGACATCTGCAAAAAATATACTCATACCAAAAGAGACACGTTGCAAGAGTTTTTGAGAGGTAGTAGATGAGTCTGTGAACCACTTGTCCATATGATATTGTCCCTCAGCTAATTTCCAGGTGCAATTCTGCCACAGTCACAAAAATCCATCTTCTGTATTGCAGATGCCTCTCTCCTTACTAAAAAAAGAGGATGAGAGGCCATCAGCAGATTATGGGGTTTATTTCCTAATATTAGGATTAAAACTGGGTGTTCAGACCGAGCTATGATTGCAGAGAGATGAAGCTCCACCTGAGACCAAGCCAACAGCACATGGCAGGACAGGAGTCAGAGGCAGCTGGGGTGGGTGACTCGCCTGCTGCTGCCCCCAGTGCAGGGGGAGCCCAGGCAATGTGCCCAGACCAGGCAACTTGCAGGCATGTGATTAGAGTTAGGTGAGATGAATTCCATCCACCTGCATCCTGGGAAACGTCACCAGTGATCGTGTTAGCACAGAGCTAAATATTCAGGATGAAGCTCCCTTAAGCCTGTTTCACCGAGTTCCTGCTGCCCAGAGCTGCTGTGAGCAGCAAGGTAGGATCCCCTCAGCACAGGGAAAGCTCCAAAGGACATACAAGGTCTGATTATGGCTATATTAAGAAAGAAAGGAGCATAGGACAATGATATTCCCCCTGTCTCCCAGGGCAGAGCATCTCCTCTGAGGGCTTCTCCAGATAACTGTAGTTAAGAACAGGCATTCATGGCCACTGGCTTGGCTGAGGACTTGCAGTGGGGTGGCAATGCAGAATGAATAACCTATCCACTGATGTTGAGGATCCAGCCACTAGAGCAAGGTCCACTACTGTTGTCAGCATCATGAAGCAGCTTTTATTATAAGACTGAGCTACTTGTGTGTCCATCCACTGAATTCCTGTTAAAAGACTAAACCTGCTTGGGGATAAAAATCTGTTACAAGTCAGAAGTAATTTACAGTAGAGAACTGACCTATAAAACCAACGCATTTCCATTGCACTAATACAAAACATATTTCAGAAAATAGGTCTGCACTCTGAAAAAGGTCTTGTTAAAACAACTGTCCTGTTAAAATTATGGGCTTAGCACAGCAAGCCTGTTGGCCCATAGTCCTTGGAAATTTTCTAAGATGGTGACCTCACTCTCAAAAAAGAGTGGGAGGTTAGAAGTAAGGAACATCCCTGGGACTCCAGAGCAAGCATCTTGCCTTTCAGACTTCTCCGCCTTCTGTTCATTTCTGCATTGTCTCTCATACTGTCCCTTACACCTGGAACATTTTGGCCTCTTTCTATCTGCCAAATATTTTCCCTTCTCCATTTCAAATTCCTTCTTAAATCACTAACTCACTTCCTCCTGACTTCTTGGATCTGGGGCCCTTTTCTCCCACACTGAAGCTCACTCACTTGGGGAGAAAGCCAGACGGCCAGTGCACATGTTCTGCAGTCACCTCTCAAAGCTCAGGATATATGCATACATGCACAGTGACTTGGAATATGACTCCCTGCAGTCAGGACAGGAGCGTTTCATGTTATCCTGGATTATTAGAGTATTTTTTTTATAGGACAGGTCCACAGTACTTGAACCAGGACTCTCCAGTACTTCCATAGAAGTCAGAGGCTCTGAGAGGGGAAAAGCAGTATCCAACTTTTTAGGAAAGCCAACTTCAATTCCTGAGGGCACCAGGTCCTGTTCCAGAGGCCGCTGAACTCTGTGGAAGAAAGTCAGTGGGCTTCCAGGGACCTATGGCTGAAGGGTTGTATCTCAGTAGGGAAATAATAAAGTCCTGTTTTGTAAAGAGTTCTACCCAGATAGACTATTTTAGTGGAAAATATCTCACAAGCTGGAGAGGTTCACAGTGACCACTGGGAAGCCCCTGTGTGTTTGTGCTTTCTTTTTTTCAACCAGTATAGAAATGCACCTTCAACTTAAGTCCACTCCTATTATTAAGTATGTTGAGAGAATGAGAACCAGAGTAAAAATAAAGCTAACAAATCTTTAATGTTTTTCCTCTTCCTATCCTCTTGTTTCCAGGTGTTGCAGTCATCAGTACTTCAAATATTTAAAAAAAAAAAAAAAAAAAAAAAAGAAAGATTTTACAATAAAACAAATAATGAGTACAACAATTCTTCACAGCAGCCTATTTTATTAGCATACATATTGTAGCACAAGGGTCAGATTCAGCAAAGAGACAGAGGCACCTATTTCAGCCTTGTCTGTGTCCACTCTCACTAATCCACTCCTTCCGTTCAGTGATGAGCAAACATTTTCCTTGTTTAATCTTTTGCTACCAGTGTAGCTGACAGACTCTTCGTATTACCCTTGATGTCACTTAGAAGCATTACCTCTAGGTAAGGTTTATTTTCCCTGACACCATCTCTACCTATTTCTATATTCCTCTTTTATGGCACATCCAATCTTCCACCTTCTGTATGATGACTTTTTGCATTGGACATCCACCATGAACCCTCTGCTTACTCAAAGGACTCTCCTGATGCCTGTCTATCTTTGTGAGTACCAGAATGGACTGTTCTTTTGCTTAGAGAATGCTGTCCTTGAAACCTTGTCAGCTTTCCTGAACTCCTTTGCCTTTCAGTGTCCACTGGGATCCCACTTACCAGTTTCCTAAATAATCTGAAATCTGCTCTCCTAAAGTCCAGTGTCTGCTCTCTGTTAGTCTCCTTCATCACTCCCTGCAAGACCTCCCACCCCACCATTTGCTGATTCACGCATCCCCAACCCATTCTCCCTTGTCAGTGAATAGCAAACATAGCTATCCCTGGTTCACCCCCCAGTACCTGTTTCGAGAAGTTATTCCTGATGTCCTCCAGAAATCGCCTGGATTGCTGGTGTCCCACACTGCCCTTCTGGTAGATGTCAGGGAGGTTAAACTCCCCTGTGAGAATCAGGTTCTGTTCTGCAGAGACTTCATCCCTTTGCTCACCCTGATGTAATACCCTGTAATACCCTCCCACCATGATATCCCTCTTACAGGCCTCTCCCCTGATCCACAGGCTCTCCACCAGTCCATCATCCACCCCACTGAAGAGATCCTTGCACCCAGACTGATCCTTCATAGAGACTGTAATCGCTTTACACCCTCATCTTCCCTGCCAGTCTCTCCTGGAGAGCCAGTACCAGCCCATCACAGCCAACCCAGGTGTGCAGGCTGGCCCACCACTTCTCAGTTATTCCAACAACATTGTAATTAAGTGGGAAAAAAAATTCTCCTGGTTTTCAGTCTTGTTGCAGCACCTTGGGTTCTGTTCATTTTTACACGTGTGCGGGTACACCTAAGAAAGGGGCTCAGGAAGCAGAAATACCAGGAGGACTCAGCATCAAACACAGCTCTTGGGGCCAACAACTGCCCTCTGCCTTGCTGAAAGCACAGACACTGCTGAGCAGTGGTAGCAGCAGCGTTAGTGCCTGGGACAGAAGCACTCTGCAGGGGTCTGCACTGCTCCCCTCACAGCTCCCCCACAGTCCCCTCATGGCTTTGCTCCTGTCGAGAGGGATAAGGATGGCACCAGGATGTGTAAAGCTAGAGAGGTCCAGCAATTTTTAGGGGCAGCTGGAGAGGTTGTTTGCTGTGTGATGAGCGTCTGGGACTGGATAATTCAAAGCTGCCTAGCCTGCTGGAGTTAGCAGAGACCTTATGGAGAAGCACAGGCCATGCTATCAAACCACTGTTTCCTGCATACTCCAAAGCATGCAGTATGCCTTTCTGTTGAAGAGCTCTGAACTTCTCATCCTTTCAAATGGCTAACAAATGTGTTTGATTATGTGGCAAAGCAGATTTTCAGATGTTGACAAAGCCTTGTTAATCAGGGGAGCAGGGCTTTATCTACAGAGATACACAATGTACAAGGAGAAATTTCAGCACCTCATTAGAAAGACAAATTAATGTCTTCTCTGAGATTATGGCACAGGCAAAACATGTCCTCATATGGTATAAACACTTGGTGAGATGAGTGTCACAGCTTTACCATTATTTCTCCACCCAAGAGTAAAGTGGCCACCCCAAACTGATGCAAATCAAAATTTCATGCTACCTAGGGCATGTTCTGTCTCCCCATCTTCTTGTGATGATCTCCACCAACCATCAGATCATATAATTTAACATAACACAAATTATGGAGCTCTTGACACAAATCACCTCCTGTACACAAGGAGGGACAGTTCTAGTTTATGTCAGATTTCTTCAGACTACAAGAAACATCATGCCACCTAGCCAAGACCAGGTGTGCCTCACCCTGTCCAAAAAGGCCTTTTTCTATTCTTTTTTCCACCTAGACAGCAGCAGATGTTGGAGGCAGCCAGCAGCACCGCTGTGCACCAACTGAGGATGATGCCAAGCCCCAGTTAATGCACCCAAGGGTCACATCCAAGATATTCTGTACAGAGGTGAAAGGAAAAAGAATCTGATCTTTTCCTTTAAAAAAGAGTCACAAATCAACAGGAAAAAGAAAACAGCGAACTTCAGAATTAAATGCATGAGAATGTTTAATATATTGCCAGAATGTCAATGAAAATTAAGCAGATTCCAAGTAATCTAGAGAAAATGATCCCTTTGAGTCAAACATTAATAAAAGTTTGCAGTGATACAAAGATGATCTCATGCTCATGGTTATTTCCTGTATGCAACTTTTTTCTTGGTATAGTTTTGTGTGGTTTTTTTAAACTCACAGATGTTATAAAGTTAATTAAACAATCAGTTGTGTATTACAAAAAAAAAAAAAAGGCATAAAGAATAGTGGATGCACAAGTCACTACAGTGCAACACAGAATGAAGGAAAATGACCATCAGAAAAAGGCAATTTACACAATAGTACCAGAGCTGAAATTCTTCAGTATTCTTCAGGCAGATCCTGCTTTTTGCAACGGAGAAATTTTCAGCTCAGGCTGAAAATTGCTGGGAGCCTCCTCTGTGAACAATCTGCAAGAGCAGCACAACCCCAGCTGGAAAGTAATGCTTGCCAGTGAAGGGTGGTATAAATACAAACACATCTAGAGGAAAGTCTTTTGCAGATCAGTATGTCATAAACCCTCTGTTCATTGTGCTTCATTGTCCCACATGCAAGGCAAGATGTAAGAAGCTGTGTTCTTTAAGGTCCAACTGTTTTGGGAAACACATGCACTTAAATACCATGGGCATTCATGCAACACATCTCTCTGCAGTGCATAGTTGTGCCATAAGTCTGGTGCCAGGGATGCATCAAGTGACTCAGCGTGACTGAAAATTTGCAGGATTTGAACATGTAAATATGGGCACGCAGGTTCAAAGTATTGTTTGGAAGGTGTAGATGTTCTTCCCCTTTTTTAAAAAATGCATTCAAAGTTACTTAAAACTGCTCAGAGATGGCTTCCTGACAGTAATTGAGCTCCTTAGCCTCCTTCTGGAACCGTTCAAAAATATCCAGGTTCCCTTCCTCACTGGAAAGAGTGCACCTGTGAGCAAAGACCAAAGAGATCAACCACCAACCTATTTAATTTAAAGAAAACACTCTGCTTGTCGGAAGACAATCAGCCATCCTGGTTTGGGCTATGCTGTACACCCTTTTTTTGGCCATATCATGATTGACTCACTTCCATAAAGATCCCAATCATGCAGGTCACTAAATATCCATCAGAGCAGAGAGAGAATGATTCTCATGATGGAATGCAGCGTTTTGTGGCATCGATGAAAAGGTGCTTGGGTGCAAATACCAAAAGAGATGACAGATTTAATCTAAGTAAAATTCTGGAGTTAGATAACAGGGATCTGATGGTGGCCTCTGGCCTCTGGTGATAGCATTCAAATTAGGAGATAGTTTGTCTAATAAGTACTGGTGAAAGCCAAAAGATTTCTAGAAAATAATAATTCATAGATCCAGAGAACTGGAGGCATAGAGTTGCCATTTCACTTCTTAACAACCATTTTTCCAGCTCTTTCCTAACTTTCTTTTGAAGGCTAACAGGTCATCTTTTGGCACAGAGGATTACAGTTCTCTACCTCTGACTATTTATAGTTAATTTTCTGACTCTTCCACAAGAGCTTGGGGGACTACTTCATAAAACAGATTTTAAAAATATTTACTACTACATTTGTCAGGTGATGAGACATTTTATTAACTTTGTTGCTATGAATTTTTATCAGGCCAATGAGGAATATTTATTCCTAAGGGATTTGAACTAATAAAATTGTAAAATGAAAAGCTATAACAAGTGCTTCATCTCTTGATCACTATGTTTTTAAAACTGACTCTCATCCTATGAGTAATCCCAACTATTTCTGCTTTTGAAAAGACTTACCTTTGCCTTTGTTTCACCGTGTTTTTTAAAGCCCTGACACCTGTGAATATGTGGGAAACCAAATTTCATTGCAAAACCAAAAGGAAATTCTCCAAGTGTTATATAAAGAAACATATAAACCCATAATTGATGTAGATTCCTAAACTGACCAGTTTTAGTGCCAAGAGGAATTGTCGTGATTGTCTCACTACTTTCCATATAATCGAACCTCTAGAACTTCCCTATATTAATTTGTGCTTCAAGATTAAAAGCTGTGCTTGCAGCAGAGTGGCTCTTTTAAAAAAATGTTTCATTTTGATTTAAAAAACTCCATTAATGAAGAATCCAGCACAATTCTTTGTAAATCATTCCAAATGATTAATTATCCTTGCTGTTAAGAATACGCACCTTCTTTTTTTGCTCTGAATTTGCCTCAATTCAGTTTCCAGCGACTGGTCTTATTAGTCACTGTACCTTTGTCTGCCAGACTGAAAAACTCTGTCTTACCCAAATCTTTTCCTTGTGGAGGTACTTATATGCTATGATCAAGTCACTGTTAACATTTTCTCTTGGAAGTTATTTTTCCTATTAGTTTTTCTTTAATTATTCTCAGAGCTCCTCTCTGAACTCATGCCAATATTTTTTACAACCTTCTTTAATTCCGAGCACTGGATCTGGACATAGGACCCCAACAAACACAGTTGAAATAGTTCACTACCTATTCCTTTTTTTTTATACCAGCAGGAACTGATTTAGTCCTTCTGGCCTTAGTGCCATGCTGAGAGGTTGTGCTCAAGTGACTTTCATCCTGGCCACAAATACAAATACAATTTCCAAAATTTTCTACTTTTCCAAGCAGAGCTCCCCTGGAAGTGTAACCTTATGTTTTGTTCCCAGACTGGTCATTTCACATTCAGCCACCTCCAAAGACTTCTCATTTCACCAGGTCCAGCATTATCTCTCTCTGTCAGTGGCTATCTCCAAATTGTTGTCTCAGATGTGAGGACTCCATCTTTGACCCTTAAGTTATTGATAAAAATGGGAAACATCAAGAAAACAAGCAAACAAGGAATGTACCTTCTTGATGGAGACTCCGTGTTTACAATCAGAGTTGGTCACATCATTGAACTCAGCTTCAGTGTATTTAATGTGTGACACTGATTTTATAACTCTCTCATTTGTTATTCCAGTTCTGTGGTCCTAAATGCAATAATGTTGGAAATTTATAACACTGCAAATACTATTACTTCTATCAACCAAAGCTGTAATCACATTAAAATTTTCCTGAGCTAGTCTGATAAGATTCTTCTATAAATAATTATTAATGGCATTTCCTTCCTTTAAATGATTATTAATCTGGCCCCATATATGCGCTTCCACTACCTTGTCAGGAATGGTATCCAGCAGTTTTGATTACTTGAGGTATCTGTTCTGCTTTTTCTAAATATGGGTGCATCTGCTATTTTTCTGAAGTCTCCCTATTTCCCACAGTTTACTGAAACTCAGCATTAATGATCCATCATGCTTCTTAGCTCACAGCCTGAAACACTCAGACATGATAATACGAAAAGTCCTATTTTGGTAACTATAATTTAACACCATCATTAGACACTGTGAAAGGTGGACATATTTTATCATTATTGCAGTACTTAAACACTCTATCTGTTTTCTTCTTCTCTCTTCCTCCAGTGAGAATATAAAAAGGTTTACTGAATATTTCAGCCTCTTATTGACAATTCTGCCATGTCTAACTCATTAGTGAAACAACACTTTTATTGAGATCCCTTTTGCTCTTTAGATACTCAAAAATGCTTTCCACTGCCTTATATTCTGCTGGCTATAGCTTTCCCTTTGCAACCTTTTCCTTTCTTCATCTATTTTCTTAATTTCATAATTTATGCTTACTGATATTCACTTGTCTTTTTTCCATATATTGTTTTTTAATTGCTATGAATCCTTTCTCTTCCCTTATGCACCTGGCTGTATTCAAACCTTCTTCCTTTTCACATCTTGTAAGCTGACTTGTATCTTAATTATTCCATTTTTGTGGAATGGAACTCTGAGAAACTCTAAGTAAATATATTGCTGATGTAAACTTTATGTTGTTTGCATAAACAGACATAGTTAAGCCAAGCTTGAACAACTGCTGACTTCTAGTTCTCAGCTCAGCTTCTGTCTATCAAGATGAGGCCTAATCCCAAATTGTCCTGTGCTGGTTGTCACCCTTTCTGAGCTAGAATATTGTCATCTATAATTTTGCAAAATTTCAAGGGTATTTTAGTACTTGGCAGTGTGAAACTTCCAATATGTGTCATTCAGACTGAAATCCTCCATGATAGCACAGCTTTTCTTTTCCTATACCTGATAGACTGGTGTTTAGGCAGCCAGTGTTTGCTGCTCTCTAGTGTGATTTGGCAGTCAGCAATAGGCACCAGCAGCCCCCCATCTTCTGCTTTACATTTCAGAACAGCAGCCCATAAGCATTTAAGAGTACTTGGCAATGATTCAGAGACAGCTGATGCTATTTTCAATGTAGACTGCTTTTCTCTGTTCTTTTATGCAAATTCCATCAGTCCCTGAATAAAAGTTTCGTGCCACTGATTTTAACATTCCAGTCATGCCAATTTTCCTTCTGGTGGCTTTTAATACCAAGTGGAGTGTCTGTACACTAATCAGTGAGCAAGTCCCTTTCCTTTTGCTTATTATTGGGCTTCTTGCAATCCTGGAAGCAATTAGAGACTTTTCTTCAGGTTTCTGGCACCTTGATTAATTTTGTTCTGGGTATCTTGATTTTCCTGCTTTCTCTCTCCTTCCCCACCTTGTACTTTTGTTGTTGTTTAGTTCAATACCTTTCAGTCCAGTCTAAGCAGCCCATATCTCAAAAAACTAGTTTCCATCTGCTATGATTACTTCTTCCAAGACTAGTTAAGCAACCTTTTCTCTCCTCTCTGAAAGAAAGACGAAAATTCCCTTGAATAAAAACAATCTGCCCAGTGCCATTTGCCTCACCAGCAGCACACTTCAGACATCATTTTGATGCAGCTTCATTCTGTCTGTGGTCTCTGGAGCTGCTACCAACTGGTGGGACACCATATTGTCCTGAGTCACAAGTGCTAGACGTGGCAGAGGTAACAGGACTGAGGGGGTGAGAGCCTTCCCTGGCAGTACATTCTCCTCCACTGACATCTCCACCCATCTCCACTCTAATATGGCTCTTTTAAAACAAAAGGGGAGCTTTGCAACTTCTGATTTCATAAAACTGTAAGACTCAGTGCCCAGAACTACTGCCATTTTGGGTTATCTCCTACATCACTTATTGTACGGGACATGAGCATGTGGGGGGCAACCAGGGCTCAGTTGATATAGTTGGGCACCGTAATTCTCAGAGCCCTCAAAGAGCACTTAGGGGACTACAAGTTCATTCCTTGCCAAACACACTCCCCATCTGGTTGCCTGCCAATGGAATCCCCAGTTTCTCAGTGGGGGTCTATGGGAACACCTAATGCAGAGATGCTGGGCTGCCATCTGGGATTTAGGCAGTCAAGTCCTCCCTAAATATATGGTTCTAGTTCAGACAAACATAGCTAGGAAATAGGCTTGATTCCCTCACTTTTCTCAGAGGGCTGTAGAAGAGAACAATTAAGCAAAGAGACAGAAAGTTTCATATGTGTCCAGGCAGCTTTATGGCTCAGCTTCTGCAGGATTAAAGATTGAAATCCTGCTGCTTTTGCAGCCTGACAGATCACACTGGAGCAATGGGCAATCCTTGGAAAGCATATATGCAGCACAACAGGTCCAAGTGAGACTCTCCTTGGAGTGTAGGAAATTTTCTTGCATTTCACTTCTGTTTCTGTTCTATTTATCCATTTAGCATCATACCACACCACCTTCTATATGTTGCTCTGGGAATCATTGGGCTTTGTTGGTCATCATTGACTTTTCTGCCAAGCAGAGTTGAACCCCAGATTCTTTTTCCCCCCTCTGGTTTTTTTGAGTGTTTGTGGTTTTTTGGGGGTTTTTGTGGGTTTTTTGTTGTGTGTGTGTGGTGTGTTTTTTTTTGTGGGTTTTGTTTTTTTTTTTTTTTTTTTTTTTTTTTTTTTTTTTTTTTTTTTTTTTTGGGGGTTTTTGTGGTTTTTTTTTTGTTTTTTTTTGGTTTTTTTTTTTTTGTGGGTGTTTTTTTTTTTTTTTTTTTTTTTTTTTTTTGTATATTGATTATATCAGTAGAGTGAAGGAAAGTATTACAGGGAGAGACAGTGTGGTAAGAGAGGCATTGAAAGGGAAGTCAGCATATATTTGTGCTGTCAGTTTTAATGCATCATCTGTTGACTCTGTATATATTATATAGTCCAGAAATAGTTTCTGCATATCTTGTCCATCTTCTGTTTTATCCTTCAATTGGGATGTTAGAGTTTCATGTTCTTTATTGAGTTTAGACTCCTTTCTTTGATTCTTGGGATGGATACTAGTTTCCCAGGTCTGACAACTGCAGGGGATTTATGGAATGGCTAATTCTTTCTCCCAGCAGGACCTTTTCTATAATATTTGATAAGACGATGTCATGGTTCCACCCCAGCCAACAAACAAGCACCACACAGATGCTTCATCCAAACATCCTGCCTCTTCCTCCATCTTCCACCCCTAATCAACCTCTGAAGAGGCCCTCAAAAATTGCCAATGCCAACCATATTGCAAGTCATCATGGTGGGGTATTGGGAAAAGTCTAAAATCCGTGAGTTTCCAGGTGCAGCTCCACACTAGCCACTGCGAAGAAAATTAACTGTACCTCAGTCAAAACCAGCACAAATGATCATAATAATGTTGTTTCACCTTTACAATTGCATTTAGTAATTTTTTTCCAGAAACTGCATGGCACAGTCAGCTCTAGAGCAGAGAATAGGTGATTTTGCAATCTAAAGACTGACAAACCCTACTTGTCACACACATAGACAGATCTCTTTAATCATTAAAAACTGCTGCTCTGTCTCTTTTTCAATAGGGAATGAGGACTGGGACAAGGGGAGGCTTCAGGAAGTGAACCATGGAGGTGAAATGGTTCTTCGTCAGGTAATGTTAAATAATCAGCAAAAATATATGGGGGGGGGGCAGTGTTGGGAGGAACACAACACCCTTTCCTCCTTTGGAGAGTAACTGTAGCTATTACCGTGAGGAAAAAACACAGTGTATCCTGTCGACCGCTGCTGGCAATGGCAAATATTCTCTTCAAGACCCTTACTCAGTGCCAGCACACAGAGACGACCCTCTGAGCTGCTGGCACCATGTCCTGTAGAGCCAGTGTGCACCAGCCAATGGTCAACGGGGCTTAAACTCCCTCACAGAGAGATAAACAACAATGCAGTGTCTATGTGCACCTTCAATGTGATCTATTCAGGGTTTTAATGTAATTATTTCACAGAAGGAGAAACTGAGGCAAGAAGACACAGTTTTTTGCACCTTATACGACAGAGATAAAAATATCACTTTCATTTCCCAAGTCCCCTATAAGATGGTTAAATTTCACTCCTTAATATTTGTACTATTCAAATACCAACAGTCAGCTCTGCACACGGGCAATGAGACAGAGCTGCACAGGTTAGCTTAAAAGCACCAGCTCAGATATATATACATGTTAAATGTCTGTTTCAGTGTTTGCCAACAGTCATGAGCAACAAGACTAGCCCAGGTGACAGAAAGGCATTCCATCTCCTGGAAAAGAAGGCAAGCATTTGGAAAAAAGTGGTAGGGCAAATTAGGTTGAACAGATACCTACAAAGGTATATTTTAAATGTATTCTGTTTTTAATTGACTGTGAAATATTTTGTTTATTTTTAAGGGGCTGAGTGTTTCAAACCTGCCAAAATCAACACAACAAGAAGCTGATGGGTAATGCAGCTCAAAAACTTACCATATGGGACTGAAATTCAGAAAGCTGCTTCTACTGTACTTACAGAGCCCCAGTGGAGAGCTGTTGACTGGAGTAACACAGCTTAGGCATCATATAAGAAACTGTTTTCTAAGCCATCATAGGCAGAAGAAATATATTTGTCCCTTTCAGGTATGGGTTAGAAGAAGAGGAGTAATTTCACTTTGCATTTCAGATCAACTAGTTGCATCACTCAGGTATTGCTATACAGCTTCTATTGGCTGAATCCTGCACAACCATATGTAGGGGAAGCTGCCTATGGAACATATATCCTGGTGGAAAAGAATTTCAGAAATTGGTTTTTTTCTTGTTTTCTAGCTGGAAGACCTTGAGAAGATACCTTGAAATACACATACCCCGAAGCGGGAAGGAGGAGTGAAGCGTGTACCATTTATGCCTGAAAAGGCCAAGTAAGAGAATCATGGATGTCAGCTGTGGAAATTACAGACTACCTTTTGCCATCCTTTGAAATACAGGAGTAGTTGCTACGTGTATGGACATCCAAGTAACCCAGAGAAGCAAACTGCAGGAACTGAATACAATAGAAAATCATCTCCAGCAGAAACTAGAGAATAAGAGATGGAGATAAGACTACCAGTCCTTAATCTGTCCTCTCCTTTTGATGCACTGTCTGATCCTGTAGAGGTTAATACTAGAATCCCACAGGCACCTAAATGCTCACTTTCACTGATTCAATAATTTGGAATCTGGTAAAACCTCACAAACCTATGGTCGCTTTTTTTTTTTTTTTTGGTTTCTGCTGTATTTAATAGGAGCACAAAGAAGTTCAGTGTGAGTATTGTAGATGTCACCCAGAATTCAGAAAGAGCTTCCAGATATGTTAGATTTCCACAGCAGAAAGAAAAAAAAAAGTCCCAAATTGGCAATATGCCACTTTAAAATTAAGTAATTTGGAGGTTTTCTTGATTATCACAATCCCTTGAAGCAACTAAACAAGAAACAGTGTAGGATGAAAGAAAATGTATTATCTATGTATACAATAAAAAAAATAAAGAATACAATGCTGAAATGACCATCCATTATAGTTCACTGTTTGCAAATACACTTACAAAATAAATTTTCATTAAAAGGAAAAAAAAAAAAAAGGAGAGAGGAGGGGAATAATTGCCATTATGTGTCTGAGAGAGTGTTTTTCCATTAGCTGCAATTAATACAGTAATAGTAAATGAAAATTATTTCCCATTTTGTACTCATTGTGTGGAAACATTAAAATGAAAAAAAAAAAGATAAGTGAAATGAAAGAAAAACAAAACATAATAATTAATATATTGATGGTTTGGCATCATCTCTGGCCTGATTGATCATCATGAGGTTTTGTTTTATTTAATTAGTGTATGGTAATTTCTTACAGAATCCCAATGTGTCAATGAAAACTGGCAAGTGAAAACACTGACCTTCTGCTCACATATGCAACATCTTCTTACAGTGCTAACAGCCTATATGCATCAATGCTAAAAGGCTTCTGTCTCACAGGAGAGCCCATGTATCTGGGGGGATATCATTACTGCCTACAGCGAGATCAGAGTTTGGCTCTTCTTGGTGCATAGGAGTCTGGGGACCAAAAGGAAAATCAGGTTTGCCAGAATAATAATTGGGTGCTATAAGATTATGGAGTGCTGTCATAAATGAAAATCAACAGAGATGTGGGGTTTTTTTATATTTTATTAAATGCTATTATTGTTATTTACTATGTTCTTGGTCATCAATTTTCTCGGAGCTGCTAAAAGTGTCACATAAATCCTGCCTGTCCCTTTCTGACCCTTATAACATCATGCAATTTCCTCATTCACCCTTAATTTGAGGTATAAACTGATGTGAAAACATGCTTTTTATTAAATGGTGAGTTTTCTACTAAATACATTTCTTTTGCAGTAGGAAACTGCATTAGAAATAAATATCTCAGCCAGGCTTCCTACATTTTTCTCCCAGTACATAAGCAAAAAAATATGTATGTGTTCCATTTGCCAATTGCAAAATAATAATAATGTTTGATGGGCAAAAACTCAGCTGTCAGGAGAGAAGGCAGACAATTCTGCTTATTGAATGCTATTGACTTCATGGGGCCAATAAAACAACTTGCAAATAATAGAGAGAGGAACCTCTATTCATGTCCTAAGATTGTGTGACGTAGTTTTTTTCTGTTTGTATAGTGTTGTGATTAAATATGGTGGGGCCCTAGGGAGTGAATTTTTTGTTTGAAGGTTAAGCCAATATTAGCAAAAAATAAAATAAAATTAATCAAATGGCCCAAAGCATCACAGCCTCAGTTGATTCCAAGAATGTTTGGTTACAAAATGAGCAACTGACTAATTGTGTAAATGCTGTTAATTAGATGTGCAGAGCCCCTAACTGGGCTATTCCCTGTAACTAATAAGAAATCAATTAGCTAATGAAGTGGCCATTAAATGCTATGCTAATCTTAGCTGGGATATTTTTAATGTTTCTTCTTCTTCTTCTTTTTTTTTCTTCTTTATGATCCTTCCTAATTGCCATTGCCATACGGAGCTCACAGCTTTCAGCATGTCTAATGAAACATCATTATATCATAACTGGCATTCTTGGAAGAGTTAGTGGCAAACCTGCTTCCCAATTATTTTTAATTGCCAGACATACTCATAACTGGGCCTTCTACCAAGTAGTTCAGATCCCTGCACTGTCATGTAATATACCCAAAGATTGTGTTTTCTTTTCTTTGCATATGCAGCATGATGGCAGCGTTGGCCTCAATGAGGGATGCACATAACACCCTAAACAAGGAACCTGGGTGGCTGCCTTTGCTCTTCCTTTGATTGGAGCCTATGTAGACCCAGTATTGCCCTCCTGCTGAACAGCAAAAACTAGACAAATTTAGAGGAGGTTTTTTCTTTATTTTAAAACTTCTGGTGCCTGGTAAACATTACTCTGTGCCAACGATTCCGAGCTGAAAAGGTGGCTGTAGCTCTCGGATATTTATGTCAAAACACTGCAATTTAGGAATTATTAGTAGGATTAGCAATTGGGAAGTGTGAATGTCTTCAGTGATTCCCACAGACTTTGTCACTTTCTAGGAATTCATTATCACCATTTATTTATGTCTATGAATTCCAACTTCAAGAAGGCATAAAACATATTTTTTCTTTGGATAGCAAAGAAATCAGCTGCAAAATCAGCGTCCTCTGTTTAACAGAGCCTTCTGTAAGAGGATGGAGGCAAGAATAAGTTCCAGTTTCTAAAACACTCCTGCAGCTAAGAGTTTTTATTTAGAAACCTAGCATCTATCTGGTTATGGCATCATATTTAAACCCTGAATCTCAATGAACTTCTCTAAATCTACTTGCACTGAAGTAGGTTATGTGTCAGGATTAGACTGGCTCCTCCCCACCCCCCACAATACAATAGTACTCAGGACATCTGTGCCCAAAATACGTGCTTTTTAAAAGAATGTTTTCAAAAGGGAATCTTGCCCTGCTCTCTCTCTCTCACTCCCTCCCTCTCTCACTCTTTTTTTTTTCCCCTCTACTCCCTTCTTTTTTGGATAACATGCAAATTAAATTGGTTAATTCTGCACCCAACTTTCAGGAAATCTGCCACCAGCAGCTGCCACTGTTTCAGATGTCAGGAGGATGCAGATACGCTATGACATTTTGTTCATTAAATAAACAAACCAGGTTCAGGCTAACAACATTAGGTAGAAAGCCCCATCAATTCTTGTACATTTAGTTCACATAATAGGAAGTGACAATTGTTCCTTAGCTTCATAAGCACTATATTGAAGAACAAAAGGAAAAAGCATACATAATGTGGCAACAGCAACAACAGTTGCCATAAAATCCTGCAAGGTTGATTTAGATTAATGAGGCACATAACTTTTTGCCCAAGGCTACTTAAAATAAATATGGCTACAAACGTGGCTACTAGGGGAGAGAAAAAAAAAAGTCAGAATTTTTTTTTCTCTTATATGTGGTTTAGGTGTTATTTATTTGATTTGACTATCAAATAAGACAACTATTCCAATAATAGCCCGTCTGTAGCAGAACAAAAAGATTTGTACTGTGTAGCAGTATATAAATAAAAATAAAAATAACACACACAAAAATATCATATTTTTGTACATTTCAGCAGCATAATATTTTACTAAAAAAATGTTAACTAGTACATTGACCTTAGGTTAAAATGATAGAGATACTAAAAACTCACAGTAAAAGCCATATGTCTTTTCCATTGTGACAAATCAATCTACCTGAAATATCAACATTTTTGGCTTTTGCATCAATCACATGTATTCTGGCTTTTGCATCTAGGAAATATAAATGTTAAATAGTGGGGATAACAGGTACAATTTGTCAGCTCCACATCATATAACATAAAAGTCACCAAAACTGGAAATTCAGTAATAAAAAAAAAAAAAAATGTTACCAAAGAGGAAAAGTGTCCTATCAGAAAATCAGACCATCCTAAGGCTTGAATATTATAGATATGGCTGTCAGTCAGACTTAGACTGAAAGGTACAGACAATAGAAAAAAATCCTCACACATTAATATGTATAGCACCATGATGTGGCTTTTAATATTCCAAAGGGACTTCAACAACTCCATGAGAAAAAAAGCGCCAAACCTGAGACTGGCTTGTGTAAATCCTTGCCAACGGCAGCAGCCACACTGGAGGATGTGCTACATGGACAGGTGAACGCTTGCCCTTTGCAACACTGGTGGTTTTTTCAGTCCGTTCCCTCCCATATCCACCCATCCCCAAGGCACCTGCAGTGGAGCACTCAGTTGAGGCAAGGGATGGGTGCTGCCAAACCAACAGCAACACTGACAGCACACCACCACCACCACCTCTTTGATTTTTTCTGGGCATTCCTGTCCCATCCCTCCCACTTCATTCCCTGAGCAAGTCCAATCTCACTCCTTCCTGGTCTCTGTCTTCAACATTGCCAAAATCTCAGAACCAATTTGGAGCATCATCAAAGGTCTGCCTATGCCTGGAAAGCCAGCTGGGAGATCTGGATATCATTTTTAGGGTTCCCATCCCACGGTACATGTGGGGTGCCCTGCCCACCCCATCAGATTTGCTGGTACCACATTCAGCTGGTTGCTTCAAAAATACACTCTCAACCAGAAACCTCCCTGGTGCCTCCATCTGTGCAGAGGTTGAAAACGGGAAGTTGTTCCAGGACAAATTGGCATTAAGTTAAATACAGGGATTTTGGGGCCCTTTGATTACTTGCAAGCATTTTTCTGCATGGTGTCAGGGATCCCAGACTCCTTCACCTGCTATTAGGACATCTGTTCTCCATATGGGACACATCAAGCAGAAGGCCCACCCTTTCTGAAGGAGAGCAATACATGGTGAAAGATGAGAAGTTTAGAAGATCTGCAGGTCTTGGAGATCTGTGGACTTGGAGGGCTCCTGAATGCCAGTAGAGCCCACACCGGATGCTGTTGAGAGCAGACAGTGCGTATCCAGTGTCAGGTTCCGAATATCTCAAGGTGTCCATCAGCAGCCAAGCCCTGATCCCTCCTAAGGCTGCACGTGGAGAACAAGCAGAGGGAGTGGCTCAGAAACAGGGAATGTTGTATCCGCAATCTTGCTCCTACTTTCTTTCTTACTTGTATGACACCTACTCCAGCTGTGGTGTGGTCCGAGTCACAGATGAGGAAGAATTTTGCCAGGATATTGCAAGAATAACATGGTGGGATCAGAAGCATAACCCCCCAGTTTTGACTAGTTGTTGTTGGGGGACCATAGAAGTTATTTCTGAGGGATCTCCACAGCCACAGACTGTAATTCAGCCTGAGTCCTAGGGGAATTTGCTTTTTGACCGGAGAATGCTGTGCTTCCAAAATTTAAATGGAAAATGCTAACGTTTATTCAGTAGATCATTCTAGATTACATTAACTGTAGCAGGAGTGGAAGACTCAGACTGTAAAGTAAGCCATTTCTTCATTTCTGCAGACTACTTTTCTTCAGGATGAGATATTCATGTTCTTAGCTTTATGTATTCCCACTTTTTGGAATAATTCTTAAAACATTCCTCGATTTTAGGATGATGGAGACACTGCAGTGGATGAGAAGCTTTTTTGCTTTTAATGAGCCAGTTAATTTCCCCTGTGCTGCAGTGCCCTACAACACAAAATTTTTATGAATAACGTTCCCACAACAGTGACATCCCTACTTCTACTAAAAATATAGATATAATTTTAATTTTCTTGATATGAACAGCATTTTAAAGAAAGAAGTGTGATAGATGATTCTTTGCAAACTGAAATAAGCACTTCAAAATCCATGAAAAAGGTTAGATACAATGATGTAAGAATATCAAATAAGAATCAAATTTAGAAGACCTTACATTAAAAGAGTAACAGTCATTCTGCATGGCATTTTCAGCAAACAATAAAAGAACAATAACTTTTGCAGTTATTCTCTTGGGTAGGTTCTTTAATTCACTGGTATTTCAATAAAAGGAACTTCTTTTCTTCCTCCCTCCCTCCTTCTCCTTCTCCTTCTCCTTCTCCTTCTCCTTCTCCTTCTCCTTCTCCTTCTCCTTCTCCTTCTCCTTCTCC
>JAWWLV010000001.1:83689680-83700480 GCA_035041135.1 Platyrinchus mystaceus
TAAACCAGCTTACATATGTCTACCTGAGGGATTTACATCAATTACCACCAGCTGGATCTAAAATCATTTTGGTTGACAGCACTGCAGATTTTTTAATGTTGGTGGGGATATTTGTCAAAAAGCAATGTGAACATGAGCAAGTTAAATGCAGGTTAATTATTAATTTCAGAAACAGTATTCACAGTGTAACCTACACAACACTAGGGAAAAAAAGAGATAAAACAGGAAATAATATTTATTAAAAAATAATATTTTTTTTTACTATTAAAGCCCACTCTGAAAAGTACTGAAATTATCTCCAGAACAAAGGAAGGAAGAAAATTCAGACTAAGCCTGTCTTCACCTCTCACCTTACCCAGTAGTCCCCAGCCACTGTGTTTCTTGCAAGCATTGAGATCAGCAGAGGACTTGGGACCTCTGAAAGACAGATGATGTCTTCCCTGTAGTGACTGCACGTTTCACAGCCTTGTGTCGCCTTGATTTCTGGAACTTTATCCCAACCTAATTTCTCGAGAACCAATTAAATAAATGCCCATGCTTTGCAACTGTAAGATTTTTAGCTATAAAAGCTGCCTTGTGGTACTCTGCCTCAGCCAGCCTTTAATAATGCTGTCTCAGCTCCCCAGGCCGGCAGATTTGCGCTGGTGCTGCGTGCGTAGCTAACAGCTTCCTCCGAGCAGCTACGGAGGTTGCCACAAGCTCATGGGGCTCGTGTGTACACAGGAAACACAGTCAGGAAATTAAATTTTCTCTCCCCATAATTAATAAGAGCTAAACATTTGTGGGTTTGTTGTCACTTTTTAAAGTACTGAAGCCAAATCAAAAAAATATGAGCATTTTCAAATTAAAAGTAAATATTTCTTCTAAAAGAGTTTAAAAAATCCCAATGCTATGCAATCATGCAATCAAAAAAAAAAAAAAAAAAAGAAAAAAATAAAAAAAAACACCAACTTTTTTTGGAAGGTTGGTTAAGGAATTCTTTAACATTTGCCATTTGCTGAGGCGGATTCACTACAGTATGCAAGCATGCAATAAATGTGTAAGCACATGAGTTATCTCACCGATTTCAATGTGCCTGTTTTCATTCTGAAAGCGAGCACAAGCTTCAGAGCTCCACAGAGCAAGAGGCTAAGTTAGGACTCCTCCTGCTAAGCATGTTGCTGGTACATTTTTCAGAAATCATTACACAGAGTACTGTCCTTACGAATAAACCATGCTTTTTATAAGAATTGTTCTTACTCTGTAAATTCTGTGACTGTACAAGTGCTTGGCGAAACAGGAGAAACAGATCTGCTTGACAGCATATTGCAAGGACATTTTTAGGTAAAATGCATTGAGCCCTGAAAACAGATAATAGGTGCTCTTTCTCTGAAATATCCAGAGTATCTCACCTTCTCCGTTCATGTCTCGTTTTTGCTACTCTGCAAAATCCTACGTAATATTCAGACTGTTACAAGGGGAAAAAAAATCCAAGCGCTTTTTAATAAAAGGGCACAAATCACTTGATTTAAGATAGGGGTAAACTTCATTCTAGCCACTCCTTGCATCATTTTTAAACAATTTTGCACTGGAAGTTCCAAGTTTCTTTTCTAGATTTGATTTTCTAAATAGAAGTCTTCATAATTTAGTTCCTATTAAGCCTCCATTTTGAAAGCATAGTATTTGTTCTCTGTTAAAGTAAAATAAGCACTGGATCCTACAAGATAAATTTGTAAAATCAGGTCTAATATGTGCCTTTATCATTACCTGTCATTTCATTGTGATTAAATATGCAACCTACAGAAGGATGGATTATTAATTTGAATAGTTTCCTCAGGACTTACTTAAAGGAGGCAAATACCAGAATTGATATCTAAGATGTGTCAAGGGATGCATTTTTAAAAATTATTTAAAGCTGTATTATACCACTGAGAGCTGTAGAGAACCCGTCTAAAATTTTGGATAAACACCTCTTAGCCCACTGCGTGTTATAAAAATCATTTCTGTAACAAAGTGAGCAGAAAAAGTACATTTTGTGCTTATCCCGTTAATCCAACAAGTTTATGCAAAATTATTGTAATTACTTTTATTGAAGCACCGTACACACCTATGTCAGTGTGTGTTTTAGAAATAATAAATAATTATTATTAGGAATGGTTGAATTATTCATGGAGGATAAATTATCTAACAAATACAGGATTTTTTCCCCTCCTCGTGGCTTGTTTATTCTCTGAAGATACTCCTTTTTGCATGTTTTTTTTTTTTAATAATGAAGGATATTCAGCCAAGGACTGCAAATTGCTTGCTTATATTGCTCCTGATTTGATTACTTGTGATTATTTGTGAGACACGAACATGTTGGTCACATGAGCCTGGGTCTGGTTGAGTGGCTGGTGGGCTGGAAGAGGGTCCCAAGGATTTATGGGTGGGGGTGGTCATTGCAAAGATGCAGAAGCACCTCTCTTGGAGCTACACCTCCACTGCTTCTCACCCAGCTTGTCATCAGTGTTCACAGCATGTCAGGTACCGTCTCCCTTGAAAGCTGATAGTGTGACAGGGATCACGAGTTTAACGGAATCAATGTATAATTAATAGCTTATAAAATCTTCAATGAGTGAATGAGGAGCCTCACCTGGTGATGAGAGGGATGAAATGAACAATTAAGATGGGATGAGGGCACTTCACAGCAAGTAGATGTGGAGTGGAAGGAAAATAGCCTGGCAGCACCCTGGGTGTTGAGTCCCCTGTAGAGTTGAAACAGGTATATAGACAGGTTTAGACAAACTTGCTGGCTGTTTATCCAGAGCCCATGAGTATATGAGGCTCCGGACAAAGTGAACCTCTAAAGCAGTAAACACATAAAAAAATATGAGGATGGAGAGGAATAGGACATGAGGGTCCAGATTTCAGAGAGCTGCAGGGCTTGTGGGAACACAGCAGGCCTCCATCCCCAGCCATCCCTGCTAGGATGTAACAACTGCTAGCATTGGTTGAGCTCAGAAGAACTCTTCTTCTAGGGCCCGGTGTGCATGTGATCCCTGCAGGATGTGGGGCAACCTTTTTCCAGGGTCCCGCTTGCCAAACTTTCAGGTGGTCTGGCTGCGGCAGATGAAAGGAGTCAAGACACAGCTGCCAACTGCAGCAGCCAGCTTAAAGCCACGCGTGCGGGCTTGCCAAGGGACCCCAAAATTCAGCAGCCTGGGGGCTGCTGCCAAGGCGGCGGCTGAGTGGCTGGGAAGGAGGTCCCACTGGTGGGCATCGCCCAGCCCGGGGCGGGCCGCAGAAGGACATCCCACAGCTCTGGGCAGTCCCTGAGTGTCACAAAGACAAATGTTGGAAGGCGAACACTCAACCGAGCAAAAGACAACAATTAATATTTCAGTTTGCTCACAGATGCCTTTGTCTTGGCTGCTCATGCGGAAGTTCACTGTAAGAAAGGCTATTGTGCTGACAAAAATGTGTGTGAGCAAATGTTTACAGAAAGCAACTAGAGGAGGGCAAGCAAACAGCAAAGGGAAGAGTCCCCTGGAACTGGGTGGGTTTTGAGGAACACCACCATTTCCTGTGAGTTTGTTTGCTTCTGATCTGACTGCACTGAACCAGTTCTCATAGTGGTGGTGTGGCTCCATGCTGCCCAACCACAAAGCTGCTGCTTTCCAGAGATGTGGGGTGCAGGTGAAAAGAGGGCGGCCCTGGGCCGCTGGGGCCCTGAGGTGTGGTGTCATATATGCAGTCCATGAGATGGGGGGGTTCCGCTCCTGCATCCTGTTGCCCATTAAATTAAAAGCAGTGGGCCAAATCCTGCCTCCAATGTGCATCTAGGTCTGCCACTGATTTCAAGCAAAGCTGGATGCACGTGGAATTGTACCAAATTTGGCCCTGCTGTCTGCTTGCTCCTTACACAGCAGGAGAGTTTTGCTGCTTTTTATGGCAGCTCCAGAGTACCAAGGGTCTGAGGGATGGGGAATGCAACACTGGTAAAATTCTGCCAGTTCCCAACACATCAGATACCCAAAACCATGAAAGCTCTGTTTTCCTGATGTTCTCTTTCATTGAAGATTAAGCCTCCATTTGTTTTCCAGGATTTGATGTTTCATTCCTAATGATCTCTATACTCAGTACCAAAGTTGTCTTCCTGACAGCAAATGCCAAGTGTGATTACTCACCCAGCTAGAGATCCTCACCTCCATCTGATGGCTGTTCTCAGGAAATGCCATCACTGTGTGGATGGCCCAGCCAGGCTGCCAGCAGCCGGAGCATCACGCCAGTGCCCGTGATCTCCTTGCTTCCTCCCTCCCTCACTGCTTCTCCTTCTTTTTTTTTTCCTTTGGCTTAATATAACTGCACAAAGGCAACACTAAATAAGGAAAATATGCTTCCCAGTAACCGAAACTGACAAAAACAAAGATGGCATGTTTATATAATTAGTTACACATCGAACTTTTTTCAGCTTTTCTTCCTTTCAAATATCCCACAATGACTGTGCAGCCCAAGCTGTGAGTGAAGCTGAAATAGATGTGGAGCAAAGAAATTGGTGGGGTTGTTTTTTCCCCTAAAAAACCATTATAGACCTTAAGTAACTCCTGAATCTTGGAGTCCCTCTGTGACTGCTTTCTGCTGTGAGAGAAATTCATTAAAAGTTAATTAAAAGGTGAAGTTTAATATGTAGTTTCCTTTAGCTAATCCTCCTAAGGCAGCCTCATATGGCACTAATGTATCCATTTTGTTGATGTTAGAAAACAAAAAGGCAAGATTGTCTAATTAAGAGGTTGGTGTTTAACAAGAGAGAGGTTTTCTAATTGGTGACTGAGTCCAAATTAATCTTAACGCTGCTCATTTAAGCATTTTCAATCTAACTTGGACTTTTCCCCAACAAGAGTTTGCAAAATGTGAATTATTTCCAGGATCTCTGACATAATAGTATTCAGCCTACTTGCTCCTTCTGTGCTCATACCCCTTTGGGACTCGGTTTGGAACCCCCTCATCGCTTGAGCTGCTTTTCTCTGTCTCCGGTTTAGGAACCATCTTAAGGTCTTCGCTGGGCAGGCTGTCTTTAAAGGTGGAGTTTCCTCTCTGTCTTTCAGCATGTTTTCACTCAAGTATCTAAATATGTGTTCCATTTCTATGGACATCAGTTACTTTACTGGTAATACATTTTAAGTGCTTTACAGAAATGAACACACTCCATCTGATTATGGTAGTGCCAAACATATTTTTTTTGTCTAATAAAAGACAAAAGCATAATAATTGTATTCCTACTAATTCTGGCTTCTTTTGACAGTGGCTGCTGACTTCCTGTCCTTGCAGTGGGAATATAGAAAAAGAAAAAAGCATTGCTTTCCCTATAGAAAATACAAATTTACAGTGCTCAGACACACTTATGAGAAAGGACAAAAATATCCTAAGCTGCTATCACTCAGCCTGTTTTGGCCACCCAGACCTTAATTTTGAGACCATGCTGGGGTAACAGCATGTGGGAGAAATCTACAAACTATCACAAAAATAAAACAACTACCTCAACAGAAAAACAATTCTAAAATATAGGCTATCCAGGATAATTTTTCCTTTTCAAAAAAAATGGATATACTCACAATGATAAAACCCTGTACTTTCATCAAGGACTGTTACAAAACCAAACTAAAATTGTAACCTGCCCAGAAAATGAAAGTGCCACCTCAGAGCTGAACAAGGTGACATTTTATTTACAATACATTGATTTTTGTTTCTGTAGTCATCACCGGTGACTGTCCTTCAGTGTGACAGTCTGTGTATAGGAAAAGCTACTTCTCCTTTAAAAGAAGTCACATAGCCATGATGTTTTCCACTTTAATCTCAGTGTACCTCATGTGGTAATCTCACACTCTTCAATAATTTCTGAAGGTTAAAAAAAATAGCTCTCGCCAACATGACACTTTTCCCTGACATCTATAGTCCTCTCATTTCTTCCTTCTCCTTTGTTCATTTAGATGCTGGCCAAGGAGAGCCAAAAAGAAAGAGAAAGGGGAGGAAAAAAGCAAGAGAAAGGCCTAATTTCTTTGCAAAGCCATGGAAGCCCCTGTATGTCCATTTGTGCTTCTTGGAAGCTGCAGACGTACCATGCCAGACTGAGAGTTGTGCGGTTGGAAACTATTTGCCGCCCGCTAAAAAAACTCTTCTGAGTATGCCTTTGCATCCATGGTATGGAAGCTAAAAGTGGGATCAGCCTTACACGATTCTGGTTTGAAAAGTACACACAGAAAAAAAGAAGGCATATATAAAAAAAAAAAAAAGGAAGAAAGAAAAAAGCCTTGGTTCCTATACAAGAACACACAAGTCTTCTGGTTTGTCCTCAGCACACAAACACTGGATGTACTACAGTATTTCTGGGAGTTGGAATAGCATTCTGGATATACTGCAATTAAGAAGGTTGGGCGTGTTTGTGAGCCTGCTGAGTTCCTCACTGCATGTTTTCCGAGAGAGAAATGTGAAAGATTTTCCCAGTTATAGCCCCCATACCTTTGCTGAGAAGGGATGCCACAAATCACATGAATAATTAGTGACACTCTTAAGCATCTAGCACCGTGCCCATTTATTTTCTTGGCACAAAATGTATTAGTTCTACACTATTCATTTAATCTGCATTTAGCAAGAGATAAATTTTAGTCGGAAGCTGTACTGAAAGACAATATATACTGTATGTTGCAGAAGAATCTATTTCCTCTAAGACCATCTCTTTCTTTTAAAACAGAATCAGGAGAAATAGCATGAAGTTAATATATGTGAAAGCCTAATTTTTGCACAGCTTTGGATTGTTCAAATCTCCTAACTAAATGGCCAGCAGTGACCTTTTCAGGAATGCCATACTCAGTGTTAAATTCTCACCAAAAATACACATTTCTGTGATCCCCTCATTTAGATAATAGCTCTGTGACTCTTGCTATAAGTGTAGAGTGAAGGGAGGGAAGAAAAGAGAAAGATTTTCTTTCTCCACAAACATTAATGAGACTTTTCAACTATGCGGTAGAGTGGAGGGACTCTAAGCCTCTCTAGGTGTTTCTGTTTTTCAGGCTTTGAGCTCTTGCTGTGCATTGCTCTCCCCATCCTGGCTCTGAAAGGCCCTCAACAACACATGGCTTTGTCCCTCCATATTTTTCAGTTTAAGCTACACTCTACCAGGACCACCTTTAGCTTCCATATTTCAGCAGAAAACCAAACAGAAACGGAAATCATTTGATGTATTTTAAGTAGAGAAGGCCAGTAAAATATTTTTTAATGGGGATACAAAGTCTTTCAGCCAACAAGATGTTGGTTCAGTTCCAGCACAGATGAGGAACTAAAAGCTGATACCATCTAAAGGCTGTTGATACCATCTAAAGGCTATTAAAGCATTTGCAAACTGAATAGCTGCCTAAGTGCCATTCCCAGTGGCCACATCACCAAAGCACACTATCAAGTCTGTCTTCAGCTCCATTCTTGTCAGTTTCTCAGTATGACAAAGAGTGAATGGTTGTGGGCAGGAGTCATCCTTTCAATCAGGTTATTTATGCCCCTGGAATTTTGTGCTCCAAGCTGAAATCTGCCCAGAAACTCTATCACACTTCGGTATGATGTGCTGATATATATTAGATTACATTAATATACTGATATAAGTAGTTGCTCCCTGTCACGAGCCCTCTTTGATGCGTTAATAAGTATAAATCCATTAAAATACAGCCTTAGAAAGTCAGTCTGAACTCCTCCCCAACCCTATAAGAGAATGGATGGCTAGACTTGCAGTAGGCCTGTGGTCCAGTCTACCCATGCCGATACCAGCTACAGGTGTGAGTAGTACGACATGGTGGCAGAGCTGCTCTGAAGAAACCTGTGTTTGCCCCAGGAAGGAAAGAGTTGTGCCCAGGGGAGATACGTGACCTAACCCAGTTGTTCCTCCCTCCCCACAATCCACCCTCCTACAGTAAAGATACTGTACTCATACAGAAACCCTCCTCCCCAACATCAGCATGCTTCCCTCCCACAGCTAAAAATTTATGGGCTAACAGAAAAATACGCAAGATTGTTCCTTATAGGAATACACATTCAGCAGAGTAAATTCTGTTTTACTCACACATCTCTCTGTAGTGCAAAATATGTGAGAAGGGAAAAGGCATGGAGCAGAAGTCTGATTCAGGAATATACGAATACAAACTACATTTTCATGCATACACACAGACTTGTTTGCTGAAAGTTTCACATACATCAAATTAAAACAGATAAAGCAACAAATTCAGACATCATTTACCCGTAGGGAATACACTCAGCCTTTATTTAGCCACTGAAAATTTACTCCTGCTTGTCTGTATCACTAACCTGCTTGGGTAGACTGATGTTTTGATGCTGGAATACCCGTAGGGTTTCCAGAGAACATATCATAAGATTCACAGCTACAGACACATCACTGTAACAAAGTGAATTGGACTTAGATGGGAGTCTTGTGCAGAGCTGCTCAGTTTACAGAGGACTGAGGGTATTCACAGAAGAAAGCTTTAGCACCTCAAGAAGTTTGCTGTAAAAATGTGGATACCCGAGGTCATGAGGCACTTCTAGAGACTGGAAGAGAGAGGAGAGTTCAGAATTGCATTCTATGGCTTTAGGGCAGAATTCAGGTGTTACAAATCATACTTGAGTCTTTTAATCCTTTTATGAATATGGCCCTGTATCTTTCTGTGCCTCTGACATGATACTGAAGGAATTTTTCTACCTTCTTGGTAGTGTTTTAAAAAAAAAAACCAACTCATGGATAAGCTTCTCGAACTAAGATTTGAAAAAACGGGAAGACTGCAAAGCACACACTAGTCATAAGGTCAAATTTTGGACCCCATTTTTGCATAACTTGCTTTGTGCAGTGTGGTGTCTGTAAGATACAAGCTGTGATGGTCCCATGTTGTCTCTGTTCTCATATGATTATAAGGGTCTGAAAACATGCAAATAAATGAACACCAGCCCCATAAGCAGTCCTGGAGATCTTAGAGGGTAATGTTTCTCCTACTGTGTCTGTACAAATAAGACACTCAATAAAGTTGCCTCCCTTCTGAATGAACTGAGCAAGCACAACCTATAGAGTGACACACATGGCAAAGATGTTTTTAAGTTCCAATTTTATTTGAAACTTAGGATTGCTTTAAAGTTCTCCATTTTCTTTTTCATAATGTAGAGTGAAACTTAAAAGTGGCCCCAACTTGCAATGAAAGCTGCAATGAATTTTAGCAAATAAAAAGCCACTTAAAGAAAAAAACACTACTGTCCTGGCTGGGAATTTTAATAGTGCTCCACTCACAGCCAGACTGCTTGTAACTTTTCTATTAAAATGTTAAATCGAGAGCATTAAACAGCTTCCAATTAAGGGGTATATTATCACCTCGATGCACAGGGAGTTTCACACGTAAATCCCTATGTATTAAGAAGAGAATATACCCTGTGGCTTTTTAAATAACAAATAAAAGTTAAAAGAGATTTTGCAGGAGGTAGAAGAGCCATGGAAAGGATTATATTTTAACACACTCTGATCGTAAGAAAACTAATGTTTGAAACTGTATAGAAAGAATATTTATCTTCATTTTTTCCCCACTACTTCCAAATATTTCCACTGGGACCTACTTACTAAGATGAAAGTCTAAGTATTCCATAGAACTGGAAGTATTGATTTTATAAGGACTTTCATATGCACAGGCTGGAGGTACTATTGGTCATGCCTTGTTAACACTGAGGGCGTCCTTCCCATAGCCACAGTGCCTATTCTATGAGTTTAAACTCATTTTTCTAAGGCAAAGGCAAAGCTGTTAATTAATTTGAGTTAGTATTACTTAAAAGAGTCAGAAATACTTAAGAAATTCCCCCTTAGCATTTCTCATGTTCCTGAGGCCTTTTGAAGTAAGATGTAAAGCGTTGCAAGCCTCCCAGCCTATACAGAGGTTTAAAATTTTTCAGTGTAAACTCAGGGAATGATGAATATTTGGGAAAATCAGACAGTACTGACAAATTCATTAGCAGTTGTTGTTTATGATTAAAGCCAGAAGCAGTTTAATCATGACTGTTCACTATGGTCACAGTGACACCAAAAGCAAGTCCATCAGCCACTTTGCTCCTTGATATGTGGGTTTATATCAGCTTGGTCGGGTTGAGGGAGGGAGGGCACAACACGCTAGTGAGAAGGGTTTTCAGAAAATTTGTTTATGGACATTGGAGCAGGAGAGACACTGTGTACTGATGATAGGTCCAATGGATTTAAGTGGCCACTCATTCCTGCTGATCACATCACCTTGGTGAAGTCACCTCAAATGAGTGCACCTCAGTAGTGACTGAAGTGAAAAATCCTAGCAGGAGATGATGTTTGTGGCATTCCACTAAGGAGCTATGTCAGTAGCTGCAATGTATGTGATCCTCAACTGTTTGATGTGGACTTCAGATTCATGTAAGGTAATTTAAAATGTAAGTTGTCAGATTAGATAGATGAAGCTCTGCTGGACCAGCAGGAGAAATTTTGGTCAATGTTTTGAGCTCCTTGCTGTTCAGTTAGTCATTGCAGACAGTCAGGGTCTATGCTACCTGGTCAGGAACCACTTCAAAGGTTATAGGTGCCACCCCATTTCTGTCCTGCTCTGCTTCCCCTGTGCCAGAGGACAACATCTGGAGGACTCAGACATCTACTTGGTGCTCGTTTAAATGAATGGTCTCTCCTATCTGAGGTGTAAGAGGTGTAAGCACTTAACATAGGAAAACTGTGAGGTGCCCTTGGTTCACAGGGATTCTGGGACACTACCGAATAGTTTCCCGTAGTCTCCCACAGTATGGTAGAAATAGTTATGG
>JAWWLV010000001.1:83700580-83780808 GCA_035041135.1 Platyrinchus mystaceus
AATAGTTATGGGTTCTCAAAAGAAAGCTTTCCTGTTTACATCAGTCTGGGACTGGTCATGAGCAAAGCCTTTTTAGTGTCTAACCATTTGCTCTAACCATTGCTCCAATACCAGACAAATATGTGGACATATAGGAGCCCAGAGGACAATTTGCTCTATGCAAGGATTCTTTTTAGTTCAGAGAAGTCAGCAATCTCCTGCTCTTCTTTGAAAGAGTCTTCCCCCCTTTTCTGGTGTTTGGACTTCTAAATGTTTGCTAAAACAGTCTTAGAGAAGAGCAGCTGACAGAAAAACAGACTGACAAAAGGTCAGTCCTACTTGGCAAAACCACATGACAGTATTTGTCTCAGTAAGGCCAGGTGGTGACCCCAAGTTTTCTTTCAGCTCTTGCCAGAAGGAAGGGTTTGAGTGCACAAGGGACACAGTATTTAGACATATGATATAGCTTGCTGAGCTACACTGAAATACACTGAGATAGTGCAGCTTGCTGGGAGGAGGGAGCTGCTGTCAGATCATAGAATCACAGAATATTTGGAGATGGAAGGGACCCAGACGGCTGGCCTCCCTTTGTATCCAGCTATGTTGCTGCACTATAGGAGAGTAGGAATTGCAGCTCCTTCCTGCTGTAGTTGCTCTCCTCACTTCCCCATGCTGTTCGCCCAACCCTGCTGTACTCTGACTACATGGCTCTTTAAGGCGGGAGGAAGGAACTCCCACAAGCCTTTCCCTGAACCTCTGCTGCACCTCCTGCATATAGATGACATGGAGGAGCAGAGGCAGGAGGATGGCACCTTCTGTGGAAGCAGGAAAACTCTCTCTGAAAGTTATTGTCTTCAAAGGGGAAGGAGGCAGGAGGAGGAGCAGCCTCTCCCCCTCTGACCCTTTTCCTTACTAACAAGCACCCTCAGAGCAGTTTCTGCATAGGATCTCGTATTACAGACCTGGCATGTCTTCCTCTACTGTGCCCAAGGCAGCATCTGCCTGGTCCTGCTTCTCCACTTCATGGGATGATTGTGTTTGGAGATGGCTCCCATGTTCCATCAAAAAAATGCAGCCCATCATTTCCATGATAATGTGGTATATCAGAAAATGGTATGATGAAAGAAAAAAGAGCATTCAGATGCAGGTCTCAGATGGAAGCAAAGGAGGATACCTAATTTCATATTTATGCACCATATGCTTTTGACTAAAAAGACCAGAAAACTCACCCACTCTTTTCCACCACAGACTTCCAAGGATTAAGGCACCTCGAAAAACTCTGGTATAAATCCTTGGGTTTGCCTATATTATTCGTCAAGAATCACCATTTATCATCAGTTATGAAAAACAAGATACACCAACAAAGACCAAAATAGAAAACTTTAAATACCTAGGGGTTTTTTCACATCATGCTTTCAGTTTGTTCCCTTGAATTTTTACCAAACTAGACTTTTTCTTTTTTCCTTTTTTTCCCTTTTGTTGTTTCTATAATAAGGAAATGCTGGTTATATCCTGTGAGTTTAGGGTGTACTCTTGGTAAACCTGTTATCCATCACAGTAATTCATATAATCTGGCATTAACCAGACGGACAATATTCCATTGTTTAAAGTGAGGTCTGTCAATCTTTGCCATTGATATTAAACAAAACTCTGGATTATTAAAGCATATGGGTACATGGCCTCATACACTGGTTAAGCCTTTGCTTTGAGAAAGTGACTGCTGTTGTTGAGCATTCTGAAAATATATGTAGTATGCTACAGTACATGGGGAATCACAGATGTCAGGGGGAAATGATATGTGAAAGCCATGTACGTTTAAAAATGCAGCACTACTGTACCTTCTTAAAAGAAAAAGAAACTTTCCTCCTTCTCCCTCCTTCCCCCTGTTGCCAGTTAAAATGAACTGTCAGAGCCTGGATAAAGATACAAACAGGATTGCATACCTTACCAAGCCTACAGTGACTCTTAGACTTTGATCTAATTCTATTTGCTGCTTTATGATGCATGAAGCTGTCAGATAAAGAGGTGTTCAAAAAAATCCACTCGAGCTGTCAGGGCTGACAAGCCCTGTGATGGATTACAGAGAAAACAAAAGGGTTATCACCTTAACCACAAACATTTATATCTTTTTTTCATAAGGGTGCTTCAATCAACATGTAGTTACCAGGGTGCAGGTTGTTGTGAGCCTGTAGGAACATAGATCCAATGACACATGTTGAAACAGCATTTAAAAAGTACAACACACATGCATTGGCACTAATATGCTGCTGACATGGTACAGTTGTGCTTACTTAGATCAAAGGTAAGAATTCTATAGTTTTCTATATAAGAAGGATTTTTTTTTGAAGAACAGATTTCCCCCTCCCCATCCGTCTTTCAAAGATTAAACACAGTCATAACAGTCTGAATGGGATTTAACTCAAAAAAGCCCAGTACTTAAATATGCCCATATGATTACCTACACAATAGAAACTTCAGCACAGAATGAAGAGTAGTTAGCATTTGACTCATGTAAAGGATACAAAAAAATTTGCACTCACTCCTTTTTCAGCATCGGAAAGCAGTCTTATGGCCCATTCATCTATGATCTCTTCCCCCTCCCTCGCCAAAGACTATCAAAGGCCACCACAACAAACAATGTTGGACCTGAAATTTGTCAAACAAAGCTAATATTCTACCTCCTGTGATGCATCTTTGACACTCTAGTGAAAAGAAGACAAGAAAATGCATTACGATGCTTACTTGAGCTGATAATACAGGCATTTTACCTGTGGTTCACACTCAGGATCAAGAAAGGACACATTCCCTTTTGGTCAGTATGTCCAGATGCTGAAAGTGACCAGGGGCTACACTATTCTTCAATGGGTTTTTCATCCTATTTAGTGACTGTGATAACAAAGTAGGCTTAACACTATGAAAGGGTAAAAAAAAATAATTTAATATTTATGGAGGATAGGTCCACTGGTAGCTACAGATTGAAATTATCCTTGCCAAAGAAGACCAGGAGGTCTCCAAGCTACAGATTGCTCAAACTTGGGAAAAACATCAGGAAAATTATTTTTCTGTGATTTTCCTACTTCTCCACCTTTTTCCAGTAAAGCTCTTACTATCCGCTGCCTAAGAGAGGACCTAGGTAAACTTTTAATCCAACTCCTTATACCTCCCTTGTTCTAAACAAGGGAACTTGTATCTCCAACAGCAAAGATTTTTACCAGGATATATGTGTATCTTATGTATATCATACACATATACGTGTATGCAGATAGCCTAGATGAAGCCTGACAAATTAATAGTGAACTATGGAAGTTAACACAAGGCCTGTATATGGGAAGAAGGTTAAAGGTGAGGCATCTTCACACATCATCTTATGCACAGGTGAATTTCTGACGTGGGAGAAGGACTCATTTTATTTGGCAGTGCACCTCTAATGTGAGAAAATCACTTGGTTTTGAGTACTGGGACAACAACAAAACCATCTTGAAGCTGCACAGAAGGTGGGTTGTAAGATTATGATCAGCATGCACAGGCTGATAGAAAGAAAAACCCCAGAGAATCCTAGAAATAACAGCATAGGGTCATATTCTGTGTTTATGTACAGGATTATTGCTCCACGTTCCAGAAACATGGACTATGTCCCTTGTGAAACAGAGCACACTCTAACAGGTGTGTCAGAGCAAGGCAGAAGGAGAAAAAGATCTCAAGGAGAAGTGTTTGGGGCAGGATGAAGAGCTGAGAGGCAATAATGGCAGGCCTGAAAAGAATTCTTTCACGCAAGTGTGGTATTAAAATTCTCTCTTCTGATGGGTTTCCCTTTAACACTTACTAAGGAGAAAAAAAAAAAAAAAACAACAACAAAACAATCAAAAAGAAGAAAAAAAGAAAAAGGTCCAAAAATATTGGTCACAAACCAAAATTTAGGACTCCTCTTAAATGCCTCTTTAACTACTCAGAGTAGTCTCTGAGGTCAGACATGATCTTGGTTAGCAGCTGTGGGGGAAGGGAGGAAACTGTTTCTTTAGTAATTCTAGCAGGCTTTTAAGGCTGTTTCTCTTCTCAGCTCTACTTCTCTGGTGCAACTTGCCAAGCATTAATAGACACAAGCACTACCATCATTCATTAAACTATACTCCTCTGCCATAGCCATCTAACAAACCAATAAAACTCCTTTTCAAAAAGTTGAAAGGCAAGCTGATTCAGATAGGCCATTATTAGTATGCACGGAGTGTGCATTCACAGGCAATAATACAGTGGGAATTCAGCTAGCCTGAGCATAGGCTGATGTGAAGCATATGATATTACTTATGTAGGCATGAAAGCAATCTGCTTTAATATCAGACACTTTAGTGCAAAGAATGTCAGGGTTACCAAAGGTTAAAGACAGGCCGCTGGATTTTTTTGTTGCCTTTTTTTTTTAAGTATGAGCTGAAAAAATGTGGGATGACACTTTCCATTTTCAGTTTTTGAGGGCTGCTGAGTAAAATGGCAATAAACAATGCAAGATAAAAACAGAAAGGTAAAAACCAACAGCAAGGTAAAACCCAATAGATGGAAAGTGCCACAAAGTATAATGTACAGAGAAAAAAAGAAGAGTGTGATGAATGACTTACTGCCACTCAGCTGATGATGGTAAGTGTTGACCCCAACCCTGATGTTTCTTGCCGGGTTTGAGCATCACCCCATTGAGTCAGCACCTTCAAGCTCTTGCAAAGTTTGAGCATCGTTCTACTGATTCAGCACCTTCAAGGAGTGCTGGATGGAGGCTCAGAGCCTCCAAGGCCAGGTTCTCACCTAACCGTGCTGCCTGCCATCCCTCAGTTTATTATACTGACGCTGGGAGTCAGAAATTTCCATGTCACCATGCCATTGCACACCTCACAGGCATCTGGTCTGGCAGGATGGGAGCAGTTTGCTGCATTTTCCTTACTGGGAACTTGATGGTCTGTCCCACTACTTGGTCACAGTGTCAGGCACACTGTGTGTTTGGCAGGCTGCAGGATTAGGCCCCTCAGTACCCGGCTGGCCCCTGATCCCTGCGAGCTCTCGCTTGCATTCCACCACGAACAGCTGTTGCAGCACTTTGAACTTTCACTTTTCCTTTACTAAAATTAAAAACCAGGCACATAACCAAGCTGAGAGCTCCCAAAATCTCAGGTGGGAAGAATTGCTGAGAACAGAAGCCAGGCGGACTGTTTTTCAGGGACTGATTGCTTTTTCAGATAGTATTAGCATCTATTTTTTTCCCAGGCTCTGGAATCCTTGGGTACTAGGGAGTCTAAGAAAAGAGGGAGCTCTCATGCCAGAGGATAAAGAACCAAGACAAAAAACAATGAAAGGAACAGAAAATTAAGATATTTCTCTCATTTTTCTCAAAGGCACAGGTCTATTTCTATTTGATTCCATGTGTCATGGAAGACAAAAATTTTAAATATTGAGGAGAAATAATGCAAGCCATTATGAAACAATCCACTTTCAAATCTACTGTGAAGTGACTCAATCCCCTTTATATACTGATAGCCTTCTCTCAGGCTGTGCTAGTTCTGTTAGTCCTCATGCAGGACTGTGCCTATAGTTGACAGTTTATGACATATGCAAAGAAAGAAAGAGAGAGAGAGAAAGAAAGAGAGAGAGAGAAAGAAAGAGAGAGAAGGGGGTAGCATGAAATGAAAGGAAGACAGATGGGCCTATCAGCTATGTATATTATGACCCACCTGCCAGTTACAGCCCCATGGGAATGTGGCATAATAAATACTGAAAAATGGAAAATAGGAATTAAACTTAGAAAAATCTCAACCCAACAACCAAACATATTGAACAAAGTAAATTGTCTGGAAGAGAGAAGTGTAATAAAGATTTTTTTAGGAGCATATAAATCAAAATATCAAAAGAAATTTGTTGAACAGGGTCTCAGCTCATGTGCAGCCAGTGGCAGGAGGGTGTAAATTGCGGATCTAAAGACGATGATTACTAGCAAGCCTAGGTATGAGGGGGTTGATTTAATAAATATTCATGATGGCAGCACAGAGTGCTCTAAGCACTCACTCTGCCCCAGCAAACCCATCTCAACTGAACTTCACCCCCACCCCTGGAGCATATTCTTACATTGCCCTGAGATGAGTCCCACTGCTTTTTGTGTTTGTTTGTTTGTGTGCACATGTGTGTATGTATAGATGTATGAGCCCAGCCCTGCAGACCTTCCTCGAGCTCAGCAATAAACTCAGTTGTGAGAGCTCCAGCTCATCACCACCATCTAAAACAATCTCACTGAACAAAAGTCTTTCTTGCTAAGATCAGGAGTAATCAAAATGCATTTTTCCTGTGCTGAGTACGTGTTTCATGAAAAGCCTTGCTTCCCTTCTCAAGCAACCTGAAGTCCAGAGGATCATCTCTTGCTTCTGTTATTCATTTCCTTCACTCCGGCCCTGGAGGTGTTTCTACAACTCCATGTAAATCCCATCCACTCTTATGACAACCACATGCTTCTATAAACTCCAGAGTCTCCATGATAATTCTGCATTATGTGGATATAAGAATCCCCAGCTTGCACATAGACCCATGGAAAAATATATTATGTTTGTGCAGGGCCTATTGTGCAATCAGAAACACCAGCCTTTGCCTATCTCTTTGTTGTAAAATTTCGCATTGCTCCATGGAAGTGACTCTTCCCTGCAAAATTCTCTCAGCTATGCAATAAGGATGGGTGTACAGTGGTAAAAACACTCTCTTTTCCTTTTGTTTTCTGCTCCCCTTTCCCACCTCTGAATTCATACGCATCCTCTGCTTTCTGCCCGCTTTTTCTCACTGAAGTCCTTCTCCATCTCCACCTTTCAACCCTCATCCATTCATTCTCCCATCAGAAAGATATGCAAATGAAATCTAATTCTAATTTAAGGGCTTCTTTGATGTAGGCTCTATATAATCAGAAAAAAACCCACAACCCTGACAGCATCTGAGTTAGTTTCTGCTCTGACCTTTTCACTGCTTTTAACCTTAAGAATTCTTTGTCTTCACATCTCAGGCAGGGAGACAGGGCTGTGGTTATTTAATTGTTCTAACAGTATGTAAACTGAAGTTACTTAAGAGAAAATATTAGCAGAAAGGTTTTCTTGTCTTTCTGAGTAAGGAAAAAACAAAAACCTTCCAAAAGAAGAGAATTGTGTGCCTGGAGAATGCTTTTGCCATTATTGGGTATTCCCACCAGGTGGGGGGGACCAGCTGGGAATCCACAGCATCTAATGGAGCAAGCAAAATGGAGGTGTTCCCTTAGCATGATGTTCCACCTGAGCAACCATCATCTGGCTGAACAGCAGTGGGCAAACCCACCTATGGTGACATTCTGTCAAGGTTTACCTCATGAGATCTAAGTTCCAACATAAAAATAAATACCTACACTGGTTCTCATGCTCATTCAACATCTCTTCCTCACAATCTTTGCTAGTTTTTTATTTTGTCTAGTTACTTTGGGCCTCAAATATTAATAATACATGAATCTAAATCTCAAAGTGTTTTCAATAATTGTGCACAAAACTTTGATCCAAAATCGGTAGAACAAAGACAGATGAGTCAAATATATCACTGAACTACTAGGACATGCTCACACACTAAGATGGTCCCCGCTTCCAGCAATGCTTTGGAGTCTTGACTTTGCTAGGTGGCTCAAATAGATCAGAAATTGGCCTAGCTGACTTTTGGGGATGGTCCCTCTACAGACCTTCATCATTAAATAAAAGGACCTAAATAACAACTATTTCATATCAGCGATGACGCTTAATACACATGAAATCTGGGACTTAAATACGTCCTACAGTGTACACATCAGATGACCACAGAAAGCATTTTCCCCTGCAAAAGAAATAGCTCAAATGTCATGGAAATCTTGGAGAAGACTGACAGAGTCAGATACAGAAACTGGAGAATTTTACTGGAAAGTGGTTATAAATGGTAGTCAACTCTCTACAGGCTGTAAACACCAAGAATAAAATTATAGATGGGCTACTTAAATGAGGTGTGTTTTCTAATAACATAGACCCTTAAAGTGAGTACCAGTTGAAAGCACTAACAATGTGGAATAGCTTTTCAAATTAATCAAAAGAAGAAAACACATGAAGTTAGAGCATGAGAACAGCTCATCTTTTGTGAAGGATGAGTTAAACAGACTGATGTTTTTCCTGTACGAAGTTTTGAAGCTTTTGGGATCAAAGTTTATGGGTTACATGGTATCTTTTCAAAATATGAAGATCAATTAATTCATTCTGTAATGTGCTTTGAAAATAAAGAGTTGCAGATATACTGTGCTTGTCACCAACTTGTGGTTCTCCCAGTTTCATGGGGTGTGTGAATTATCATTTCTCTTTGCTTGATCTTTTATACATAATAAGACATCGCAACAGTAATTGAGACCTCCTCACCCCGCGTCAGTCATCACAGAGGGTGCATGCTCCCATCTTCACCTACCTCAGAACAGGTCTTTCCAGATCAGTGTTATGTCAGTGTGTCTCTGATGAGACAGGCACAATATGGCATCTAGGGAAAAGGCAGTCCATAAAAAATACTTACCAGTGCTCCAAAAGGCAATGGTTTTCCTATTGAAGCAGAGTGATTTACAGGTGATGTGTGCAGTCTGGAAGATTAATCTAAGTATCAGCCTGGCAGTTTTCACACTGAATAAGAATAAAATTGATGGATGAAAAAATATAAAAATATGTGCTGCATGTTTAATATATTTTCAATCTTTCCAAATATATATGTAGGAAATTTATATCCTACTTCCTTGGAAGAAAAATATTACTTAATCCTTCTCTAAACTACTGATACTGCAAAGCAGACATCAAGATGGACATCACAGATCTGTAACTCAATTAATACTATCACTGGGACCTAAGGGGCTAATGCAGGAGTTAATGGAGGACACATTCAATTCCACATCTCTATGATTCTACAATTAAATCCTGACAGTCAAGAGACAGTAGCACGTGTGATCCTCCAAAGATACTTGAAATACAAAGTCTTGGGACTTAGGGAACAAGAAAAGGAAAAAAAAAAAAAGATGGCTTTTCAGTTATCTAACCTTTGCATTAAGAAATGGTTTCACTGAAGAAGAGTGTGATAGTAACAGAGGAGCAGGAAAGAACATTTAGAGTGCTAATAAAGCAGTAGGCTAATACAGCAAACCCAGTGACACCAAGGGCTGAAGATGAAAAAGTGCAAGGCAGTAAATCTTGGGGCAGATAAGTCACTCTGTCACATCTGTGCTTCATTCCTGGGAAACGAGAGGAAAAGACTACACTTCAGATTTTATTGAATCTGCAGTCCATGTACTGTCTCTGCTTCACAGAGCAACATTTCCTTTTGCAGGGCCTCAACGAGCCATTGCCAAGGATTGAGAAGCACAGATTAACACACAGACTATCCCATGTGTGTCCATCCCAGTATTGTTTTGTCTACACTGTCAGCCCAGAGGCTGTCTGTAAATCACATGGTGAAGGGTGTACTGCCAGCCAGTTAAGATACAAAAGCTGAGGCATGTGTCGAGTGTACTTCTTGGAGCACAGAGGGTTCTGCAGGTACAAGTCCAGCCACAGAGCTTCATGTTATTCAGGCCTCAGATCATCCCCAGTCATGACTCTACAGCCATAAGGCTATTTGGGCAAGTAGGAGTGGGAGTACCCCATGTTCACTTCTGAATCCACCACATTTTCCCAGTAGTATAGACATATCCTTCATAAAACCCAAGCAGAAGATCCACTGTGCAAAAATAGCCTTGGGATCTTTTTGTGGGTTGTTGGTTGTCTTTTTATTCACTGTGATTTGTTTTGTTTTGTTTTCTGGAAAGCTAATTATTAATTTGTAACTTTCAGAAAGCTGATTGTACAAGTCACAGTTCACTGTAGGAACTGAGGGGAAAGCAGATGACATTATTAACAGTGACTCATAAAACAGAAGTATTCAGACAGACTCCAACATGCTATTTAATTGTTTGTACTACTTCTGCAAAGGCAATGAGGAGAGAAGCAAATGCATTTCCTCAGAAAGGTAGTCAATATTGTATGAAAGCTAACAATTTTTCCACAAAAAAATGGAAAACTATGAAATATATTTTGAAAAATATTTTAGGTGAAACATATTACTCATCTTTTTACAATTTGTACAGTACTCAAAAGTAAGGTTGAACAGGCAACTTTTAAATTTATTCCTCCTCTTTCCTCTTTTCCTTCTTTCTATTTTATTCTCTTTTTTATTTTTTACTCCATTCTATTTATTATAGAATAACAGAGAAAACAAGAGTTAAAAGTGGTACATACTGATCAACTGAAGGAAACACATTTTATTTAAGAAGGTAGTCTTAAAATGTTCCTTTTCATCAGTATTTTTTCTGCCCTATTTTCAGGCTGATTTTGCAGTTTGCTTCACATGCACCAAGTTTCAGCTATTGTCCTTGACACAAAAGCCCTGTGAGATGACAATCCAGCCTTCACCCCAGTTCCTTGGAGGAGAAGCCAGATATTGTGTTGTAGAGAAAGCTCAACACAAATAAGGGATCTCTCAAAAACATTTTAGCTGCATTAGGACACAACTTAGGTGGGCTTGTTTACCACACTTAATGAACTGTCTTACCTTCTCTCATCTGTCAGTGATGTTAACTGTAATCCCTGTTTGTTTTGTTTTTTCATTACCACTTCAATGGTTTTTAGTGCAATCCCTTATGTGTGGAATAGCGTCCCTCACTTTGATAAATTCCTGTACCTTCCTCCTTTGCTTCTTCACAATGTTCATAAGTGAACTAATCAAAACTTCAGGGACACAAGTTTTTTCATTCTTGAATAACTAAATTATTTGTTCCTTTTGTATCTCTTCTCTTTGTCTTCACAGTCTTTCTAAGTTAACTCTCCCCTGCAGCTTGCTGAGTTGCCTTTTGTTATTCATCCATGCAGCCTTTTGGTGGCTGGACCATGAATATTTGCAAGGTCTTGGAGATTTGCTTCAATATTGCCCAGAGTCAAGTACATTCTGTGCAATTAAAAGAGACCCGTCAAAATAATATGTCGGGCTTATTATTAATATGACTATCCCAAAAAGTTTCTGTGAAAGATAAAAATAAAACATAGCTTTTTTCGCCATTTTCCCAGCCTCTTTACTCTGTGCATTTCACAGATGGTCTCAGCTTCATGGCACCATTGGCAGCAAGCTTCCTTTCCCTAGGTTCAAGAAAAGGAGTTTTAAATGAAATGGCAGAAGCAGAGCTAAATCAGAAAGAAAATAGGCCATGGGTAATGTATGTGTAAAAAAACCACATGAGAAAAGCAGACCTGCAACAGTATGGTCAAGGTTTCTGGAAAAACTGTTCTGCTATCCTGCAAATAAACAAATCTGTAAGGAAAAGATGTTTGACTTAGACAACCAGTTGCTTCAAAATTCACCATAGTCTTGTCAGCACATTTCTTTCAATACTACACTAACTCTCAGCACCAGCAGCATTATGCACACAAGTAACCAGTGGAACCACTGGGGTAAATAAATGGGTGCCCCCCAAAACTGGACTAACAAAAACATGCATAGAGGTAATCTCTTCATCCTGGTGTAATAGAGGGAAGGTCTGTTCTGACTGAAGAAAGTACTGGCATTGCCTTGAAAAGTACATGAGAAACATTTGCAGCAACTTGCACAAGGAAGGTACTGAGGTGATTGCTATGTCCTGTACTGCACTCTGGGGAAATAACAGAAAAGGCTCTGAGCTTGTAAAGCTGACCTGATTTCCTAGTAAGAAAACAGTACTTCAACTGCAGCTAGCACCATACCCAGGCACCTACAGACTGATTGCGCCACACCTCGTCTAAACACTTCCTCCCTGCAGACCTCTCCCAGCCTGATGCAAATTACTGAATATTTTCTTCTAACAAATTTTATTGGCTTGATTTGTGTGCCAACACCTACTGACTTACCACAGCCAGAGCTATGTGTCCATAATACCTGGCATGGTGGCCCTGGCAGGCCTGTGAGTCTTGGCACATGCTATGGAGCTGCTGCAGGTTCCCTTTCTTTCCCTAGAAATCAAAGCATCCCCAGCTGCAATAACAGATGTGGGCACAGCACTTCAAATGTGCTGGTCCCTTTGCTCTTTCCTTGGCTTTACTGAGTTTGAGCTGACAATGGGTAATTTGTTTCTGCCCTTCCGAAATTCATCCTTGGAAGGCAGTGAGATTGCCCTGGGACTTGGTGTTGCTCATGTTTTAGTGCTAGTCATGGGCACCACACCAGCCCTCTGGCATTTCTGGGGCACTTCCTGCTTTTCACCATGCTACATTTGTGTTTTGTTTTGCTTCTGCAGCTGCCTTGTTGTTACCTGATGGCACCCACAACCAACAGAAGGTGAGACTTGCTAATGGTCCTCTCCTTAAGCTCTTAACCGGAGGCTTCCATGGCTGGGGCTGCTCCTCCGGGCTTCTTCTGGCAGCCAAAGCTGTTGGGTTTGCCTGTTGTTTTCTTATCTGCCTCCACCCCTGTTAATCTTCCCTGTGCTGGTCTATAGCAAATCCTCCTTGTCCTGTGCAATTGTGGTCCCTGAGCAACAGGGTCACTCAGACTGCTCACCTTTCAAAAACTAGACATCTGCCATCGTCATAAAATCATCAAAAGAGTCAAAGTTAACTTTGGCAAAACATGTTTTAAAATATACATAGTCAGTTTTGTGGCAGGGGAGAGAGTTCAGAAATTTCCACTTTTACAGATGAACTCGAATAGATGGGTTGTCAAGCATTGGAACACACTGTCATGGAAGGTGGTTGATTCAACATCTGTGGAGACATTAAAAAGACACTTAGGAACATGATATAGTGGTCAACTTGGCAGTACTGGACTAATAGTTGGGCTTGTTGATCTTAGAGGCCTTTTCCAACCGGAACAATTCTATGATTCTATGTTTGCATCTTTAAAAGAGGTAGGAAATGAGAGAACAGTTTTTAGATTTTCTCAGAGCTGAAGAAGCCTTGCACAACTCCAGCTACACTATCAGCCAGACATTTACTCCCTGATACTCAAACACAGACCTTGCTTACTTGAGGTATGCCTCTGTCTTCAAGAAGAGAAGAAAACAGTCTAGCTTTTAAAGCCAGCTGTTTGGGTCCACTGTAAAAATACCACATCTTGCACACATCACTAATCACCTCCTTGGTGGCAAGATTGATTTAAAAACGTTTCAATTCAAACCTTTTGTTTCAATTGCACTTAGAAGACTCAACACTTTCTTCTTAATTAACCTGTTTACAATTAAAATTGAAATTATAGCTGTATATTTAGCCCTAAATATAACCTACATAAATAATCAACTTTAATTAAAATAGGCCTTAAACAAGTACACACTGCTGTTCTGGTGGGTGAAATTAAGGAAGTCACTGTCTGAGCACCAAAATCCAGCTGTCCTTGAAGCAGTAAACCAGCTCATGACAGAACCAGCCTTTTCTGCAAATGCCAAGAAGAGAATTTCTTATTTTCAGCTTACTTCAATATCAATTCCAAATAACTGGCCCATGCAAACTTGACAAATGATGACAAGCTAAAAATCAGGAAATCTTATTTTCCTTTTCCTACTGAAGAATAGAAATAACATGTAGAAGAACATGAACTGTTAATTCTAAAATCTTAAAAGTCAGGTATAAGCATAAACAATCAGTTCAAAAGTTTGAAATGCAAGACCTGCTGGCTAAGATAACTTCTTTTTCCTCCTAACTGTGAAACAATTCAGTGACCTTAACACAATATATCAGCCAGTCACCTTGACCACCACAGCATAACTAGAATCACACTGATCCCTGACACCATTTTCATTTTTTGCCTTGGTGCTTCCATCACCTTTGTTATTTAGAGGTACATGTCTGGGGGAAGATGTGCTTCCTACCAGTTTCTCTGAGAAACACATCCCACATAATGTTCTCATTGCTGGTTGGGAAGCTTTTGACATACACCTCCAGAATTACAGGCAGACCTCAGAATCCACCACAATAACTTGTAACATGGTCCCTCAATGGCCTAGGCCATGACACCTGGCTCTCTCCTGGCTCTCATGCCTGGGTGTTCTCCACATGGTCACCATGGCAGGGATCAGCTGATACTGGCCATAGCCAGGGTGCACACGCGGTACTGGCGCAGACTGTGGAGCTCAGAGGTCTCCAGGACTCTCACTAGAGACAGCACCCAAAAGGAACAATTACAGAGTGATCTGTAGAGCAATTTCAATTAGATACCACAAGTGGAGAAACTCCCCTGGAGTCAACACACAACCAGAACAACAACATAGCCTGTAGCTTTATGATATTTGAAGTTAGGCCAGAAATATGATGTCAGAAATCTGAGTTGGACTAAGCTTTGATATGCCACATTTGAGGAGACCAGGAAAATCTTTTAAGTCTGAGTTTTTCCTAAAATAGACCTTGTGGTTTTATTTTTCACAATCTTATTTTAGCTGAAAAAAAATGAAAAGACATTTACTGAAGATACTGAATGCTTTCCTGCCAGGAAGAACTTCAGAATTTTCAGGGGGTTATTTTAAGAAAATCATGAACGCTATTTTTAACAGAAATGTCCATAAAAAATTACATGTTCAAAAGAGCATGTAAAAAACCTCCAGTAATCATAGAAAATGCCTCTTTCTGGCACCTCACCCTTAAATCCTCTTAAAACTTGCAAGACTCAATTTTGTAGTGGGCCCACCATACTAGGATGCCAAATTATGGTCTCAGTCAAGAAAATAAAAATAATAAATTAATAAATAAATAAATTTTTTAAAAAATTGGAGATTGCTGCAAGCAATTATTGGCACAGTCAAAACAACAAATTCATTCACACTGTGAAATAATTATCCTCAGCATCACTGGCAGCTATCTTTGATGTTATGTCATTACCATTATTATTATTATTACCCTGTCCCATCTGAAATCTGATGAACTGAAATTGACTTCTGAGGAGCATCTTTCCATGCTCCTAAAATTCCATGTCTTAGTGAAACCTCAAGAAATAAATTGCACTTGCTCTTTTAAATCTCAGTTTTATCAGCTCTTGAGAGCTTATTCCAAGTCTTTTTTGGCAGCTAGCACTTTACTTAAAGTTTCAGTACCAGGAATCAATTACTTACATGGAAATTTGAACTTTAATTTAAGGAAAGGAAGCTTACAGCATTCAGAATTGTATGGAAATCAACACCAAAAAATGGTTTATATATTGTAAGGCAAATAAAAATGTCCATGAATGATTACTTTAAAAAATCATATTATGTTTAAGTTAATGTCTTCATTTTAGGGGTCTTTATAGGTGACATTTGTCCTGAAAACTGTTGGTTACCATCTTCCAGGAGCTCTGTGTCTGCTATTAAAAGGGTTGCTATGAATAATGCACTCACCTCTTTCTGCATTTGTAGAATTTTTATCAATGCCCTCCAGTGTTTAGTAACCAAAACCAGAAGTTAATCCACCACACTTTGTTCCACAACAGTCTTGCTTTTATTATTCTTGGAGCCAGCAATGCAAACTGAAGCTCCTCTCTTTTTCTAAATATTCTCTGTCCCTAATACCCATTGATTCTTCTGTACTTCATCTTCTTTAAATTATCTATCCAGCAATGTGTTGTTTTTGAGCACGAAAGTTCAACAGACAGCAGAAATATCCCAGCACATTGAGCTGAAAACTGCAAGGATTCAGTTTTCTCCCCCCTTAACTGTCTCTTCATTGTCCCAGTTCATCCCCATTGTATGTGTTGCAGCCATGAGCTATCTTTGGTGTCATTTACAGCCTTTGCCTATCTTGTGCACAATTTACCATGTATATCTGAAATCTGCTTAGAGGTAGATGACAACAAATGGTTTTCTGCCACTTTATAGTGTATTGTGCACAATCTGGACAGAGCTGAGCTCACTGGACAAGAAAAATCCTTGTGACTTTATATCTGTATTTCTTGTCTCTGTCCATGTCGTTGAAATTAGGTATCAGACAAACCAAAACTAATGTGGTGACTGCAAACCTCTACCATTGTATGTTTAGTTCCCAGCTGAAAGTTCTGCAATTTCATTTTTATTCCAACTGGAAATCTCCGGCATTTGTGTACCTTGCTTTGTTGTTATTACTGAAACACTCAAGTTTATCCTTGAAAATACCATTTTCTCCACTAAAGGGAATGACATCAAAGTAATAGTATTGTTACTAAGACCTTAAAAAGATCAGTTACCACTTTTGGTCCAGTGTCCTCTTGACAGATCTATTAAAGACATTAGCTGGCAACACATCACTTTTCTGAAGCTTTTTCTAAGGTTAATATTTAATGCTCTTGTCACTGAGGTTTTTTTTCTCAATAAAAATCAGAGTGAAGCTCTCAACTTGTGTAAACTAAAACCACTATTGCCAGATCTGACTATAGATCCACCTGAATATTTGTCTTTCTTTTATTTGAAGTTCCTTATAAGAAATCCACTCCTTATATATACCTGCATTGCGTTATACAGTACTGTTTATAGCACCAACAACAGATACCAAAGCAATACCAAAAATCATCCTGTTACCACAAGATGAGTCAACATCTGTAAACATTTAATGTGGTCAGTGTTTCTTCATATCTGAACAATCTAAATTAGCTGCTTTTTAATTATCGGTAAATCAAAAACTTGCTGTAAGCATTCCAGCCTTTGTTGTTCATTTTTAACTAGAAGAAGAAAAAGATGTGGAGATCAGTGTGCCACAGCAACAAATGCAGCAGGGCAAACAGCAAGAAGACCTTCTAAGTTGGGTCCACAGTGTCCCCGTGGGCTGGTGAGCACTGACCCACCTTCTGACCTGGACTGCTTGGTCACTGCTCTCTGAAGATCCAAGTCTCCCTGCCCCAAAGCACTGCCTATCTTACTTAGGGTGCTATGGCCACCTAGACACAAGTGTTTGTACCACAGACTGCCCTAAAACCTCACCCAGCAATCATGAAAAACAGTTCAACCAAGTGTTCCATTAGGATAAGAATTCATGTTTGCAACAACAATTTACGATAGCAACAGCGCCATCATTTCTTAGTATGTCTTCATTTAAATCAGGCATACCATGATTTGTGGAAGCTGTGAGCTCACAGGCATCTTTCCTTGAAAGAAAATGTCTAAAATTGATTTTAGGTCACCCTTTAGCATAAAATGTAAAAACAACCATTGTAGTAATTTCAAATTTTTTTTTTTTTTTTTTTTTTTTTTTGCACATAGAATCTAAGATGGACCTTTTCTCCATCTACCAAGGGGATTTTTTTCATGTAGCTTAGAAATAACTTAGAAAGATTCATGAACTCAAGAGGCAATGTAATCAAAAAAGGAAATACTTGAACATTTACATGGAATATAAATATTTATTAAAAAACACCCATTGGACTAATATTAAACATAGATCCTGGAGAGATGGAGAATAAAGGATTTAGGCTACCACATGAAAGAACAGCATTTGGAACAATGCTAGCCCAGGCTCTCAAGGGGTAATACACAATCTGTTCTTGGTCCAAAAGCTGTGAGAAATGCACTTGTCATTTTGTCATACGTACTTTGACAGAAAGGTCAAAGGAAGAATTTATGGGAATAGTACAGTCATTAATGCATGCTACAGAGAAAAAGTGATCAATCAAACCACAGCCCACTGCAAGCTCCTCAACTCTGTTTTTCTTCTCTTTCAAATCTCAAAGCCTTATATAATGCAGTACTTTACCATCTTCATCATTTGAAGCAAAGTGGCAAAGATGACAAATTTTTTTCAAATTCAAAGATTCTGACTAACATTTTGATGACATTCTCAATCCAACAGAATACATTTTCCTGTTTTTCTCTGAACCATCTCATATTGCTGCTTTTAAAAGGTCATTTCCACTGACATTCATGAGTATGAGAGAGAGACTTGTTCTCTTGTAAAACATTGCAGAGACTTGATTACTGTTTCACCTCTCAGCATTTTTTTGTTGAAGAGTAAACCACCAAACCCCCTGTTTTCCTCTCAGTTCTTCTTATCCCAGACATTTTTCAGCAGGGGCCTAATTGTCAGAAGTTGCTAAGGGTCTGATGCATGAATAGGATGAAAGTAATTTTGTATTGATAATCTTAATGACATTTGCTATCCAATGAAAACTTTGATTCTGAAAGTCTGTGAAGAGCAAAGAACCTTTATCCAAGAAGCAGCATGATGACAGAATTTCACCCTCTCTCCTAAATTCATCTGCTTTGGAAGCAGCCATTTCCCAGGGAGGAGACTTTAACAAAAGAAGAGAGGGTTTCTGGCTGATAGGAAGGTAAACTCATCAGTTTAAAAACCTCTGAACAAGCAGAATTGTCATAAGAATGATAAAAATTACTAACAATAAAAAGAAGACATATTTTAAAAGTTTCCAAGTGACTAAGGAACGTGTTAATATTTTGTTTTAACAATTTTTTTTCCTTTAACATAAAAAAAAAAAGCTGAAACCTGAATCACAGCTTCCTGCTAGACTCTCAGCATGAGAAGTCCACTGGCTTTTTACCCAGAGCAGCTCTGTATTCTGAAATACTAAATGCATTGAACTTGTTATTCCAGACACACTAAGAATGACAAGCACTTATCTGGCAGTCTTTAGTCCCCACCACAGAGCAACACAAAGCTTCCTTCAGGTTTGTGCAGGAAGCTGTGGATGGCAGTAGCTCCTGTGACAGAAAGGCAGCATGTCTAACCTACCCTGCATTTCCAGGCAGGTATTGCAGTGCAAGACTGGGAAAGGAGATGAGTATGAACTGAAACCTTTTTTTCCCTCCCATCTTTGATGCTGTACTTCAATCAGTGAAGAAAAGGGAAGATGGAGCTGTTGTGTCTAACAGATTACTTTGTCTCCCCTGCAAACTCCTCTGTGCTGGGGAGCTCTCGGTGTCTCTCCTTTCTCAGTGGAGCAGAACTCTGTCTGGCCTGTGAGGAGATCACAGCGATATTTGGTCAGTGATATGCATACAGAGGATGAATAACTCAAGCCATATTTATAAATAAATATAAAGGAATTAAATAAAAAGCACTTTAAAAAAACACCTCTGCTGTTGGAAGTAAATTCAGTGGATAGGTTAGATAGACCTAATGATTACATCAAGCATAACCCTCAAACGAATAAAAGCCTTGTCACAAGATATTTTAGATAGGTAGGTAAGGAAGAAACTGGGGGAAACACACCAAAATTTCAGAAGAGGGCTTGTGTTTTGAATTGTTGTGGACTACAACAGCACAAAAAGTACATAGCTCGCCTTCAAGGGAAAGAAGAAACAAGGATTAATGTGGGAAATTGGCCTGGGGTTTGAAAAAGTTTACTGATATTGCAAGATATGATGAAGAAGGGGATCTCAGTGTAAGCTGGAAATTAAAAACATGGGAGCACAGGACTATTCACAGTGATGAATGGGTCAGGAATGAGTGCTGAGGAATACCTGTGCTGGAAAAAAACTGGGGCACCCTGGTGGACAGAAAACTCAGCCAGTGTCCAGGGTGCCTCTTAGCAGATGTGAAGGTTGACAGCACTCTGAGCTGTATGAACAGCTGTATGAACATCTACATGCCACATCCAGTTTTGGTCCTCCCAGCATAGGGTAGATATGGACAAACTGGAGCGGACTCAAGAGAAGAGGTGCTGGGTACTGGAGCACTTTTCTCATGAGGAGCTGGGCTGGACACCTAATAGTACCACTGCCTTCCAGTGCCCACAGGGGGTCACCAAGAAGATGAGGCTGAACAGTTCATAGTGATGCATGGGGAGAGCATAAAAGACAATGGGCAAAATGGTGACAAGAGAGTTTTATCCAGGGTATAAGGAATTTGTCCCCATGAGAACAGTCGGGCAGCAGAACAAGTTTCCCCAAAAGGCTGTGATACCCCCAACCGCTGAGGTTTTCAAGACCCAAACAGACATAGCTTTGAGCAGCCTGGTCTGGACCCAGAGCTGGCCTTTCTTTGGGCAGAGATCTCAAACAGACACTTCCAAAGTCCAAACTGAATTCTTCTGTGGTTCTTCAAAAGTTAAAGCATCAATGATTCATCCCAAAGTTTCATCTTGAGCAATAACAAATGTTTTAGCAAAGGTTGTATTAGAGTAAAAAGAAGGAACTCGACTCTCACTCTTAGACTATATATGCAAATTTTGATTTGAAGTGAATATACTAAGGAGCAACAAGTGAACAGAAATAAACAATAGCTGCTGCTTCTTTCCCTTCACTTTAAATTTTCCCAGATGCCTAGGTTAGAGGTTGCAAACCGCTACTTTCATCATGGGGAGTCTGCCTTCTGCTCTTAATCCCTCTGAAAACACTTCCATCAAAGCTACTTCAAATCCCCAAAATGTAAGAGAGATTTGACAGGAAAATGTGAAGATGTCTTTGCTTTCATAGAGAAAGAAAATACCTGGTTTCCCTGGTCTCTATAGCAACAAGATAAATATGATACAATACAATAATAAGATAAGCATTTAGAAGAAAGCACATCATCTGGGGTGAATCTTTTATCTTAACTTACTCTCATAACTCGTTTTAAAGACCACTCCGGATATTATTGTATTTAAGCTCTTTTTTTGCACTTTTGGGAAACTCTGTGATTCACACTCATTCCTGCTATAAATCTACTGATTCCCACTAACAAGAATAAGTATGTCTCTAAGTCTATGACCAAAGAGAAAAAAAGATTTTCTTTAAAGTTGCACAGCAAGGGCTGCATTTTTATGAGAATATGCCACTTTGAGGATTGTTTATCACAAGCAAAAGAATTTTCATGCTGATGACCAACTTTATTACAAGTGAGTACACACCACTCTATTTCAGTTATACTCATTTCTCTCACAACATAACAAGGCTAAAATGATGTGATGAACCTGGGTTTGGCACACTGAGCCATCAGGAAAATCCACAACACTGGGGTGCAATGTGCCTCTTCGAGACACTCCTGTGGTCCTGTTCCTTTAAACTGACTTTTCACAGAAGTGGCTGGATCAAGCTCTAGATGTGAATTTCAGAGTCAGACAACAGGGTATGTATAGGAGCTCTTCATACCCCAAGATACACAGCTAGTCACTATCTTCTCTATAAAAACACAGAGACTATTTCCATGGGAAAACAAATTTTCATCCTGCATTCAGGCAGGTGTTCTTTTACAAGGACCTACACTGGATCTTCCTATCTCTGGTGCGAAGTAAAGTATCTTACACTTGCCCACTCTAGAGAGACAGCTGGATGCCCTCCTCCTTCTGTTCCAGTAAGTATGGCTTAATTACACACACACACAAGTATGGATGAGCAAATAGATCCTTTTGTTTAGATTCTAGGAATTTATACTATTATAGGTATGACTTTCCAGTGGTATGTCATTTAAGTCTCACTGCTTGTAAATTTCAGTAATTAAATCCTTATTTATATTAATAGATCTGCTAAAACATAATGGGAGCTGCCTGTGTATATCTTGAGACGTGCAGCTCATGCTGCAGTTGCTCAGACTGAAACCCTGCTCTTTTCAATTTATATTAGACTGTGCAGTGTTACACATCACCAAAAGGAAAGGCAATGGGAGGGAACAGATGTCACCATGTCTGATTTACACTGCACTTTGTGTTCTCACTGCTCCTGATGAAAAAACTTTGCAAATTACCAGTTAAACTGTCAGCATATGAAAGTCACATGCAAATAGCTGTATCCACTTCAAGGCTGTGAAAAATCAGGCCCTCATGTCTCCAACTAATCAGGATACGTATCAGGTATCCTCTTGGCAGCAAATGGATCATGTAGCAAAGACAGAACATGCCTAGTATCTGAGATGAAAAAAAGGTAATAAAGCTTCATTTATATCATGTATTGGCCCTTTTGGACAGTCTTTGGAGCATTACTGATGTCGGTCCCATGTGATAGTTGCCTTTTGAAGACCTTCATCTATTTGAAGCTTTTCAAACACTCTTGAAAGGATGTCTACAAAGTCCTGCAAATGCCAAGAGCAGTTGATTTAACACGACTCTAACTAAGGCAAAATGAACTGAAGCAATTTCTCCTGTCCCTGCAGGTACTGTGTAGAAATATTTTATCTGAAGTCTTCAGAACTATCCCATTGAAAATATCTTTTAAGAAGCTTCAGTCTCTTCACACATCAAAAAAGTATGCATTGTATATGGAGGGAGGGGAAAATCCCTAAAATCAATGTTGTTATTGCGGTCCTAATAGGCTTTGCCATATTCTAGGCAGTCTAGTTTTGATAGCGGCAAATTTCATTAAGATCTATCTTGAGACACCACACAGTTTCAGAACTCTTTAGAAGTCAGAGTTTTCCTTCAAAAACATTTCAAGCAAAGGCTATAAAAATACTACTAGGGGTCTTTTCCTTGATCGCAGTGGTACCTCAGGGAAAGGAGTTACTGCAACCTTTGTAGTTTGGTAATAAGGGGCTACTCTCTGTCCTTTAAAGTGATTTGAGTCAGACTCTTATTTGTTGCATTATAATGCCGTGTGTGTGATGTCTGTTTATTGTCTCTATCTCCTCCCACATAATGCCTCTGTCAGGATGCTTCTACTGATGCTATATTTTGTTCATTCCAACAGAATCCTGTCAGGTAAGGATATGAAAAATAGAAATGGTGACAAACATGTAATCTTCATGAGAACTACGTAATTTACGATTCACATGATTGAATATGTATAACATAGTCTGAAGAACAGTATGTACATTTCTATGAAGTATGTAGTGCATAGGGAATGGGAATTGCTGAGAAAACTTTGGAAAGCTGCATTAAAAATGACAGCTTCTAGGCAGAATAGGAGCAGTCTGCAAAAACTGTGTTCTCATCCTGGGGCCCAAGAGGGGTCGTTATTAATTTACATTACCTTAACAGGAGGAAGGCTTTCATAGAGGGGAGAGCAAAATTAATTCCTTTCCAAAAGAGCTGTTATTCAAAGGAAACTCCCTGATATTCCAAAATAGATTTGAAAACTTTTTTTTTTTTAAAGCAGGTAACTTTCAGTCAGACTGTTGACCAATTGTTGTCATATTGTGCTTTCCTAACACTGCAGTAACTATGCGTTGAGTGGAGATTATAGCCCATAAACAAAAAATTTGTACCAGCCCATGCTGCAGGATGGCCTCAATACTGCAACCACCAAAAGAAAAGAAAAGCATTCACTTCAGGAATAAACATGGCCTATTCAAGAGCTGTGGGTCATGGGGGATTATGCTGAGCCTCCACCCCCCCAACACCTGCCGCATCAGTACCACCATCAGTGGGAGGAGAACAGAGGACACAGGCAGAGCTCTAACTCATTTTTGTCTCAAGTGTAGGGATTTTTTGTGTAAAACGTGATCATTTTAGCTCTTGACTCCCTCATTGGTCCCTCTTGGAGGCGTGCCCTGACCTGTCCCAATGGCAGAGATCAGAGGCCAGAGAGGCAAAAGTGAGTTTCACTGGGGAGATCTGGCTGGTGTATGAAGGGCTGGCAAATATATAAGGAGCCACTTTCTGAAGCCATTTTCTGCCATAATATTTGGCTATAAGTTCATGTCCAGAGAAGTTCTTGTCCTGGAAATACTGTCTCCAAGGAGGGCACAAAAGGCATTTCACTATGCACAGACTGACACTGGCAGTGCTGACCATCAATTCTTGCAAACATAAAGTGGTTAATAAACAAGGAAGCTCTATCTTTAACCAGCACACCTGACTGCTGGAAGTTCCTTCCTACTCTGTAACTCCCTTTCCCTCTGGAAAAACTAGGTGTCTCTGATTGTCATTTGTATTCTTTTCCTCATTAGCATTTCCCAGTAATTTAGTCCACATGTTTATTACTCCCTGCATATAATAGTAGTGCTGGAGTTCCCTCATGTCTGCATTATGTTCTCAGATTCCTATTAAAAATATTTCCCTATCAACTCATTACTCCTTTCCATAATGATGAAAACCTCTCTGAATCAACTTCCACATACCCTATTTTCCAAAGAGGATAAAGCCACCTTATCACATACCTCAGTCCTTCATTTTATTGCTGTCAGTCTGGTATGGCTTATACTATACTAATTCCACAGAATCACAGCCTACCTATAGCTAACCTTCCACTGCTGAATACAAGAACTCACCTTTTTCCAAAGGGACTCTCATGCATACATCTTCACCCAACACTTGTCATTCGCATGCACGAAGGTAGCTTTAGAGGACTAACAACTGCCTGTGAAGGTAAAGTCAAGGAATGCGAAGTTACAGAAAAATAGAATCAGCACAGTAAAACACCTTGCCAACATTTCTGGTGGAGCAACAAAATATCATATTAAGGCCACACTCAGCATGAGATGCAGGCCAGCTTTGAGCACAGGTGCTAGCCAAGAGCTCCCATAACATTGTTAGTTGCCATGAAGAGGTAAAAATGAAAAGGCATTTGCCAAGGAAGAGCTATGGTCATAGTGACTCAGTGAGTCAGGAAATGTGAGCCAAGCTGATGTTTTGTGCCACCCTCATCCCCTGGTAGCACCATGAGAGATCCAGAAAAGACAGCACATCCCCTGTGAGGCTCAGCTCGGCAAAGATGAGGTTTCAACCCATGCTGTACAAATAGTAGCAAAACTGAGAAGCATACAGCACTGATGAGTCCCTCATAACATAGAATCATAGAATCATAGAATCATAGAATGTTTAGGGTTGGAAGAGACCTTGAAGATCATCAAGTTTCAACCCCTTTGCCGTGGGCAGGGACACCTTCCTCTGGACCAGGTTGCTCAGAGCCCCATACAACCTACCCTTCAGCACTTCCAGGGATGGGGAGTCCACAGGTTCTCTGGGCAACCCGTTTCAGTGCCTCACCACCCTCACAGCAAAAAATTTCTACTTAATATCTAATCTAAACCTACTCTCCTTCAGCTTAAGGCCATTCCTTTCTTCTATCATTACACGTCCTTGTCCGAAGTCCCTCTCCAGCCTCCTTGTAGGCCCCCTTTATAAAGTAAGGCTGCCATAAGAACCTTCTCTTCTCCAGGCTGAACAAGTCCAACTATCTCAGCCTGTTTTAATAGCAGAGATGTTCCAGTCTTGTGATCAACTTAGTGGCTCTCCCCTGGATTTGTTGCATCAGGTCCAGATCTTTCCTGTATTGGGGGCCCCAGACCTGGACACAGTACTCCAGGTGGTGTCTCACCAGAGAGGAGTAGAGGGGGAGAATCATCTCCCCTGATCTGCTGGCCATGCCTCTTTTGATACAGCGCAGGATGCTGTTGGCCTTCTGGGCTGCAGGCTCATATAACAGTTAATTTCCTTTTGATCTCAAATGAGATGTTAACCTGTTTTAGATGGAAACAAAGAAATTTCATCAAAGAGGCAGCCAAAGTCTTTACAGGATGCAACAGACAGCATGACTCGCCTACCATTTTCTGTAGATAAAAAAGCAAAATAATGCCCAGTTTTTCTTGAAGCAGACTAAGAGTACTTTGATATTAACATCTAGCTGAACTTATTTCAGAGAGACTGTGGTTTTATGCAAGCTGAAATTTCAAAAAAGCTGTATTAAAATCGTAGGAACTCATTTCATTTGTATTTGTTGTTTTAGAGGCATGGGAAGGCTGTAAGAATAGATGCTGAGAAACGACTGTCAGTGAACTAAGTGGAACAGAAAGCATTGCATTAAGGAGCAGCAATTTTTTAAGACATGCCTTGAGCTGTTTTATCATGCAATTTTGCTAAAATAATTTGCTCTATATTTAGATGAAAATTATTGCAGTGGGAACCTTTTCTTTCATTCATCTTTTTAAAAGAAATTGTATCATTTTTAACACACTCTTTTCTACATCTTTTACATAGTCAATTACAAGTTGGAAGGTCTATTTTTCCTTTATTTTAACCTGTTCTTAAAAATGAAGTAACAAAATGCATAAACAAATGAAAAATTTCATTATGCATGTAATTGAAAAATTATTTTAAAGTCAATTTGTTGTGGCAAATGGCAAGTCTATAGATTGAGAGCAAGAAAAGCCTATTCTGTCTTCATATTATCTTTAATTTTACTTATAAAAATTACCTCTTAGCAGTTCTTTAGTGGTTTATCTAATTCATTATATTGATTTTTTTTTTCTTGTGGCAGAGAAGAGAAATCATGGTCTTATGAACTAATAATGAGCTCAGCAGAAAGGTTTCACTGTAATTATGGCAATAGTTTAGAAGTAATCTATATCCAAACTCAGTAGAAGATTTCATCTACCTAGAAAATATCCAAGTGGAAAACAGCTTGGTGAGGGCATTAGTGCACACCCAAATGTAGGGTAGATTTGCATACAGTTGAGACAATCAGAAAAGAGGGTCCTTATCAATTTTATGAAATTAAGCCAAATCACCAGAGTGACCCAAACACACAGACTGGCACCGGGCACTCTGTTCTCCTACTTCACAGGGTTCAAAGTAGGTTTCAATTTCATTTTGCTTATATTGTATCAGACAGCTTCAGAAAACCAGAGAGAAATAAACCACAATGCCACAGTAGTGAAGAATATTTTGCTGCATTTTTTTTCAAAAGACAGTCTCCTGAGCCAGGCATTTGAATCATAAGGACTTCTGGGATGGGATTTTCACTCAGAGATCTCCATTCTTACGTGGATTAAGAGGATTAAAAACCATTAAATGACCATCCTCCAAGTCCCTAAAGCAGATTTGCCTTTTTCTATCCTCCTTCAACTGGGGCAGACTTGGGGGTAACAAAGTACTGCACAAAAGACTCCCTTAGCATGACAAAAGGTGAAACAATCCACTGAACTGCCAATGTACCAGACAATGAAGTCGGTGCAGTCTACTCAGCTCATTTTCATCAGAACAAATGGTATCAAACTTGGCAATGGCATTGTTCTTAAACTTGAACGTGGGGCTCTTTTTTTCTCCCCTCTTCTCTTTTTTTTATTTTTTATTTTCCCATCCAAAGCTCAAGGTGTCATATTAATTATTTAAATCTTCAGAAGATTTCAACTGTATCCTCCAAGGCTCTGCTCAGTGCCAGAAGGTCTCCAATCTGCATTAGCTTTTGTTAATTAGAGCTGAAACAAGGACTTTGATCTCAATGAATATAATAACAAAAAAAAAAACCCAAAACTTCCTGTGTGATTTATCTTTTACCTATTTTCTGCCTTTGCTGTTTTTCCACTCTATTAGACTTTGATTTACCTTGTCTGAGTAACATTAAACAACTTGGGTACAAAAGAACTTAAACAGCTTCAAAAGCCTGACTGAAATGATAGTTAAATGCTACATGAAGTGATCCTGAGTCTTTAAAGTTTGAATGAAAATGACACAATTTTACTTTATTTTATTTTATTTTTTGTAAGCAGGGGCTGGCGTCAGGGGGGTGGGGGTTTGTACAGCGTGGATGCTTGTCTACTGATGTCAAATATCACAGGTTTTCCTGTTGGGATTGATCTTTCCTCATTAAGAGCCTTGTTTCTAGAGCTATAGTGCTGATAGAACAGAAGGCCAGTGATATTCTGCAAGATGTTCCTCATGCATCAGGCTTGCCCTGAGTTTGTAGCGCTGCTTAGATCCGAGAGGGTCACTGCCAGGGCTTGCCTTGTTAAAATTTTTCTCATTAACATTTATCTTATTGAATAGCTCTGAAAGGCAAATTTTTTAAGTCCAAAAAGAAAAACTAGCAAATTTTAGTGTCAGATGAGGTCTGGTTGTATATTCACTTGAGCAGGGACGTATCGTTATGGTCCCCTAATACAAAAAAAATAATCAAAGAATATCCAAAAATGCTGCAAGTGAAATCTACATCTGAGATTTAGGAGATACATGAGGGTAAATTTTCATTGTGATGGACAAAGAGTTGCGCACACAGCCTTCATTAATAACAACTCACAGTGCTGAGAATGTGCCCTGTATCTTTTACACAAGGCTCGCCACAGAACGGCACAGCCCCAGGAGACTGGTCACTCATGGTTTATCTCATTTTAGGCAGAATAAATTAAAGGATATCTTGTGAATTCTGTGCAGAAAGTAGGAAAGCTAAAGTGAATAATCTTAAAAATAATAGCTAAGAACTCTGATAACCTGCTGGAGGCACCAACTGAAACAAAGGACATTTGTCTAGAAAGGAATAGGATTTTGCTGGGGAAGTTTAAAATGGATTGAGAGACAAATGCTGCACTGCTAAGGTCTGGCTTCTTCCAGGGAACTATAACAGCCAGGGCAATGGTAGCACAGAACCCCTCTTCTCACAGTATCAATGTGCTTCAGATCCAGGTCTGCAAACAGATTGGGAATTCAATAATAATCAAATGCATGCCCTGACAAAAAAATATGGCAGACTTTAAACTAGTTTCAAGACCAGGTTGTCTGGGTTTTTGAATATCCTGGTTTAGTGGATGGTGTCCCAGCCCAAGGCAGGGTGTTAAGAACTAGACGATTTTTAAGGTCCCTTCCAACCCCAACCATTCTATGATTTGATGATTCAAGAGGCTCCCTGTCAGGCCCTGACTCATGAAAGATGCTCCCACTGAGTCCCAGTGTATTTGTGACTGGTTGACTGATAGTCGAAGACCACTTTTTTGCTACTTCCGTGCCTTTTTTCTCTTTTGATAGTTCATTTTGCATATGGTGGTGGTGGTGGTGGTGGCAGGTAAAGGGCACAATTCTGGTCACACATTTCATCAGAAGGTTATAAATGATGCACTGAGGGACAGTTTTAGTTATTTATGCAAGCCACAAACTCTCATTGGTTTCTGCTCCTTTTGGAGTAGAATTGGGGTTTTTTTTGCAAAGTCAAAAAATGTTATCAGTCAACTAGAGGTAAAATTTTACATAAAGGCAAAAGTTTCATGTCAGGACGATATCCTTGTTTCCCACATGCAGGTGCATCTGGTGTCTCCTTTCCTGTCTTTCCCCAGCCTTCATACCATTTCATGATTTCTGGAGTTTCCCTAAAAGTCTGGGATTCTTAAAACCAGGAAGGGCATGGTGGGAACCATGGGCCACCTTCCCTGAGCCACAGTACCCAAGCACAGCCCATGTGGTTCTGCTCAAAGGTGTTGCTTTTGATGGAACTGAATCCCCCTTCTGACAGTCTTAAAGGATGGGAGCAATGACTGCATATTTTAAACAAAAAATATTGAAAGCATGTAGAAACCATGATGAAGCTCCTGCGTCACTGTGGTGGTTTGGAGCTGGCTCTCTGCCAAGTCCCCAAACCCCACCGCGAGGGCTATCCCCCCTCCCCCAAACCAAAACCAAAGGGAAAAGTGAAAAAAAAAAACAAGAGAGACGAAATGAGAGGGAGCTAAAGCAATATATATATAAATAAATATATTTACACTTATATTACATTTATGTACAATACAAAACTATATACACATTAAAAAAAACCAAAACCCAACACCCGAAAACAGAAAAGGGGGAAAGGGAAAAGAGATAAAACAAAACAAAACAAAAACAAAACAAAAAAAAAAAGTGAGATAGCCCAATCAGTCCAACCGCTGCCGCCATGCCACTGCCTCCCAAGGCCTACAAGGCCTCACTAGGCCTCACTCCTACACAGAAGCGGGACCGGCCGCAGGGATCTGCCGCCTCCAAAACTTGCCGGAAGGGAAGAGAGCAAAGGCCGCTCCTCCCTTCTTATTTATACTCTGGCTTATGTAAAAATCGTATGGAATACTGGGTACGTGGCCACTTCCTTGGTTACAAACTGATCCCCAAGGAAGGCCCAGCCAAAAACACCACAGTCACCAAGCAATTTCTGAGTCTGGGGCCCTGCTCCATACACCTAAGCATCTCATCTCCCTCATTGTCCCTCCTTGCTCCAAGAATATTGATTCTGTCTTTACTTCACATTCATCTGTTGGCACAGCTTAGTTGAGTTCATGTCAGTGCTATCACAGGCAGGCATGGATTGCCTTGCTCACTCAGACTTCTTCATTTGTCCCACTGTCTGGGGTCAGAACGAGTGCCAATTGCTGCTCCATGCTTTGCTCCCAAGAAAAGGAGCCAGAGTGTCCCACAGACACAAAGCCAAGACACCCCTTGATAGTCAACAGGCATGTGCCAGGGCCAGGCTGACTGCTGTGGGTCTTAGCAAGATGTGCATGAGCCATTACCCCTCACTGGTTGTGAATCCACACTGTACTCTGACTGGAACAGTCCTACAACAAATATTTAGAGCTGTCAGAAAGGACAGGAATTTCAATAGATTGAATAAACTTCCCCAGTGATGTTCAAAATTCAGGCGATGCTGTCCACTGGCCTTCAGAAAACTTCTCTGGAAACAAACAGTTGAAGTTTGCTTTGAGGTTTACGTTTTGAACCAAATATCTTTGTTGTTTTTCCCAAGCTGCCTTCTGTTTGGCAGAAGTCAAGCCTGTGATGATAGGATAGGCAGTGACAGGCCATGGAGTGTGTAGAAAATGAGGACAAGTAGCTTAAGTTCTAGGCAAAAGAGCAGAAAGATTCTGGGGAGAGAAGGACGTCAAAGCCATGCGCTAGGAAAACTGTCATCTCTGTAGCAGTTTTCTGAATAGACATATGGGCAGGGACATGGCATTCATTGATGCCAGAGAAAAAGGTTGTTGAAGCAATGGAGACACACAAACAATTCCATGAAAACCAAAGGAAAAATATTAATTGACTTTATTAAAAATAAAGCCAACTCCCAAATCAGTAAAGGTTTCTCACAGGCCATAAGACTTTTGCTGTTTTACATAGTCTACTTTTTAGCATTGAAAAAGACAGGCAGTTCTCTATTATTTTAACCTACTCATCTTACATTTTCCCTAAATTCTTCTTTGGGACAAGGAATGGAGAACCATATTTAATTACTAGCCTTCTATTAGAGACTATCAATTTCAAGTCTTTTTTTTCTATATTTACTCCACTTGAAACACAGCTAATATATCATCTTATTATGACTTTTTACAACTTTATTTTAGATGGGCTTAACAGAATTCTGAATTTAATTCAGTATACCTCCATAAAAAACAACAGTGTGTTGCATGTGCATTGCTTTATTTGAAAATGATGTACACGATAATGTTTCTGTCTGCAGATTGTGTTTGATTTAGCTGACAAAAGATTGCAGCAGTCATTGTGGCCAGAAGCTATTGGAAAGCAGCCAACATTAATAACAACATAAATACAAAGCAGAAGCAAGTGATGCCATAAAACACAAGGGCAGTGGATTACACTTTTCTGCATGAAGTGGCATCACGTCATGCATGCAGCATATTTACCAATGGGACAAAAAGCAACCTCTGGGTTTGAGCTTCTAACACCACTAAAATGGCCACATTCTAAGGGGACCCTCTGGGCTTATCATAACCCTACCTGAGAAAACAAATGCTTCACATGGTGACAAAAATCACTGTGGTGATAAGAGAAGTTAGGAAGAATGATTTAATGGAAAGCCTCCATGCATATAGGATGGCTGCAGGAGAAGCAACTTATCCAAGAGACGTTTAATATGAAGATCTGGTATTTTGACTCTTTTCCTGCCACCACTGGTGGAAAAAGGGTTTTTTTAGCTGGGAAAAGCATGAAGCCTTGATAGAGCCAACACACCAGCTAAAGCTCGGCTTTAAACCTAAGAGGTGCAAAAATGCAGATTTCCTTTCGGATCCTCAGAGCAGTGAAAATAGTGGAAGGATTTCCTCTACCTGTCCCACTGGGCTTTTTTTCCTGGGTAGATAATAAAATTTTCTAGAGATGCTGTTATGGGGGAACAGAAGTCCTACCAGCATAAGCCCTAGTGCTGTTGTACAACCTGTTACTGCAGCAGTGCCCTTTGGTTACATCAGTGGTTTGTAAATTTCAAAGGATGACAGAAAAAACTCTTGCTGTAGTGAGTCTAGTACTTTGAAATTGAAGTAATCTACAAATGCCATGTAGTGGACTGCTGTGATTTAAGTCAGCTACAATTTTTTCATGTCTTGACTGCCAGACTAGAATCACAGACTTGTCAGGGTTGAAAGGGACCTCTGGAGATCATCCAGTCCAACCCCCTTGCCAAGACAGGGTCACCTAGAGCAGGTTACACAGGAACATGTCCAGGTGGGTTTGGAATGTCTCCACAGAGGGCAACTCTGCAACCTCCCTGGGCATACTGTTCTAGTGCTCTGCCACCCTCAAAACAAAGAAGTTCTTCCTCCTGTTGAAGTGAAACTTCTTATGTTTTAGTTCATGGCCATTGCTCCTTGTCCTCTCACTGAGCACCACTGAAAAGGGTGTAGCATCATTCTCTTGGTACCTGCCTTTGAGAGATTTATATGCTTTAGTGAGATCCCCTCTAAATCTTCTCTTCTCTAGACTAAACAGGCCCAGCTCCCTCAGTCTCTCCTCATAAGAGAGAAGCTCCAGACCCCTACTCATCTTTGTGACTCTCATTGGATCCTCTCCAGTAGCTCCTTATTTTACTTGTACTGAGGAGCCTAGAACTGAATGCAGTACTCCAGGTGTGATCTCACTGGAGCTGAGTAGAGGGGCAGGATCACCTCCCTCAACCTACTGGCCACACTCTTCCTGATGCACCCCAGGATACCATTAGCCCTCCTGGCTACAAGGGCTTTGCTGTAAGCTGGTTTCAGAAGATGTGCATGGTTGCATTCATGTCCTTTTCTTCAAGGGCAAGAGTTAATGCATTTGCTTCAAGATGATAGACGAACATATTTCTTTCATCAATGTGACACTACCAAATAAAGTCAAGCCACCACATGTCTTTGCACTCCCCCACACCTGCTAGGAGGATCCTCTCAACCGCAAGGCTCACCCAAGAACTGGCTTTAAAATGCTCCTCAGTGCTGGAGGGCATAACCGTTTTCTTGAGATCCATTTGAACCAGCTTCTTTTCAACCACATCTTTCTGTTTCCGTGATAACAGGAATCAGTGTCTGCTTCAAATAGAGAGCAACATGAATCATCAGCATCCTATCCGTATTTGTGCCTTTAGCATATCATAAAGTTTTCTAGAGGTTTAATGTTGATATGGAACAGATGTTGACTTGGTTGGGGCTGCTCATTTGTAACGGGTAGCACTGTTTGGACCCACTCCTTTACCTTGAGCAACAATAGTCTACTGAATTAACTATTTGTAGCTTTTCATTAGTTTTGAATTGCAACAGCTGCTAGAATTAGGGGCATTCATTGCCCCACAAAATTTGCAAATGTTGGATGCAGCAGTTAAAGATGAAAGAGGAAAAATGAGAAGGCCAAGGAGACAAAAGGAGGTGACAAAGTAGTTCCTCCTCTAGGGTAAGGATCAGCATCAAGATGACTGTTAGGACAGCCTGTTAATTCCCCAGTTATTTAAAAGACTGCAGCAGAAGGAAAGCCTAAGGAGGGGTTTGAAAAGGAACAGAGTTTCTTAGATGTTTTTGTTGTGGGTACAAACATATGATGGTAGCATACATACAACCCAGAGCACTGCTGAAAGAGGAAAGGGAAGGATGGGCAGCACAGCAGTATATTTGGTTTGCTTTGGACAGCAAATTAGTCAATGAGTAGCCTTCAGGTGTTGTTTTGCCTCTCATTTCCAAGCTATGACATCAAATCAAGACAAATCTCCCTTCATTTGAGCCATGTAATGACTTTTATTCATCTTAAGTAAACCTTTCTTTCAAAATATCCTGCCTACTTGTTGGGTCACTCTGAGGTTAAGAGCTAAACTCTTCTCTTACCTGCAGATTAAGCAGCAGCAGTTCCATTACTCTAGGTCATATGCCTTTTTAATCTCAGATCCCTGTAAAAGTAAGACAGGTTCTCAGCTCCACCACTTTTCGTGTCAGTAAGGCTTCCTTCTATCCTCTCCTTGCTGTCTTGATCATTCCATGTTCCTCAGCTAACCCAACAGATTCATTATGGCATGTGTCAGTGATCACTCAAATCAGCTGCCATGGGAACATCTCTGTAGTTTCAGATCTCTCTGAGTGAACCACAATTGCAAGTGCCATTGCTGAAAGACCTACAATGTTTCTGTGCTGGTTTACATTCAGGATGCTGATCTGTGCCACTTCCACCAGTGATTCCTTTGCTGAGCCTCTAGCCATGCTGGGCTTTACATATGTTTTGATACCAAACAAAAAGTAATAAAAATATTATTTGCACTGTTCTCAGCTGTATTAGATACACTGGAGTTCTCTCAAATGAAATGCAAGGCTCTGTAATGACATCGGATTTTAAGTCATTAGACTTAATTATCTCCTTCCAAAGGACTTATTATATACAAGGTGGGGGGAATGGGAGTATCAGAGGAGAAATTGTTCCTCTCAGCTCCTCCAAAAATGAAGAAGACAGATATCCTTCTGAGAGTAATTCTTTTGGGGTTTAGTGCATATTCTACAATGTAAACAATCATCCCCTGGAAAATCTTATTCTGTGTATTTTATGTGTTGTACACTTTAAGAGATTCTCAAATTTCTCCTTCTTCTAATAACTGAAGAGGTAAGTTGACTTTCCAAGCAGTGCAGGGGACAAGGTCTGGTCAGTCACTTGATCTACACAGCCATAAATAAAGCTAGCACAGAAAAGTCTAGAAATATCAGACACACAAAGTGTCTCCTCCCAGCCAGCCTTTCAAAAGGCAAATAATCTCTCACAAATAAAGTTTTCAGGGGGAAATAGTATTCTATGTCTGGAAATCCTCTGCAAAGAGCAGGAAATTTCTGGAGTGAGGATTGCATCCTCGGAATATATCACTGCATATTTTTATTTTAGTACTACCTTAAATCCTGGTCAAAACCACGGCGCCATTGTGTCAGCTATAGGGAAACACAGGAGGAAGCACTGATCTCTTTCTCAAAGAGCCACTGATATGATACAACAAAGGTGGAGCCCACATGGAATTGTTGTATAACTCTTTTACATCTTCTCCATGTTCTTTCAGTATCTTCATCACCATGAACCCACACACTTTTCAGTGGAGACCTCATCAGCAGGGCTGTCATTTGCTGTTGATGGACTCATCTACATTGCACACGGCTTATTCTTTCCCTCAGATGTGCCTGAATTTCAGAGAGGAAAATGAAGTTTTTGATAGCTCCAAGTTCCTCACAGAGATTGCAGAGAAGTCCTCAAGAAAATTGGTTTTAGTCCATTGACACACTTCACTCTAACAATGCACATCTCAAATTTTATTTAAACAGCAGAACTACCAGCCTGCAGCATAAGTACAGACTTTTCGGTGCAGTGACCCCCAGTCTTCATGCACTATGGACATAAGGATAAACCAGTGAGAAGGCCAGAGGACAATAAGTGTGCTGCTTTAGAAGGTATGTCTACTTAAGTTTAATGAACTTTGATCACAGCGTAACAGTTACTAGGCCACTTTTTTCCTAGGTCTATTTTTTTTTTTCTCACAAAGCCTATTCTCTTTGGCTTATCCATGAATCTATGAATCCTTTTCCATGAAAATACCAAAAAAAGGGTGTCTGCAGCTGACATGATGTTTGTTTAAAGACCAAGTGAATTCTCATGTTTGATTTTTGTATTTTTTCAGCACTCTATCAGTACCTGGGTACTCCCTTCCCTTACTGAGACATCAACAGTCACACATCTAGGGAGCTGTTATCCTCCTCACTCCATCCTCCTGGGTGAAGATCTAGGCCAACAAAGGAGTGGATTTGTTCTCTTTTCCTATAGATGTTTGTGGTCTAAGGCAGAGGGAAATCCTCTCTTCTCTGACATGAAAGAGGCATGTCAAACTTCATCATTTACAGGACAGAATTACAGAGAGTGAAAAGGCAAGACTGTCAGAAAATCAGACTATGAGAAACTGCTGAAGGCAAACCAGAGCTCCTTATGAGAAGCAAATATAGTTCATTCACTTTCCATAGTTCTATGAGCCTTTCTTCTCACTTTTGCCAAATTATGCATTTCGTCTTGGCCATTTAACATGTCTAACACCATTGCTTCCCCAACTCATCCATCCCCACACTCCTCTCTCACCCATCCTGTCACCCCTCAATAGGGCTGCATATTAAAATGTTGTCTTTGTGGGTGCTTTTGTTTGTGTTTTTGGAAGGGGTGATGAGCTGCAGTGGAAAGATCAACTGTTTCTTTAGTGAAAGTTCTTATCCAAGAGTTCGTTTAACCTGTTTTGAATGTGTTGCTGACTCAGAGGAATTAAGCTGGAAGATAGCCAAGGACTGGAGAGAAAGTTAAGACACAATGAAGTTAATAGGCTCTCATTGGCTGCTATTGTTAGAACTAGTCTTAAAAACAAAAACAAACACACATGCAAATCTGGTTGCCTGTGTGGTAAGCTGAGTGCTTTACAGGGACTTCCATTATGTCATGATTCATTATTTCCTCCTCTTAGCCTAAATGGAGCCTGAAAGTAGAATTAATAGCAAAAGGATCTTCATTAAATCAGCTCTTCTTAAAAGGAGCAGATGAGGATAGTGTCTTTAATGGGAGGGTTCTCATTTTAGCACTCTTTCTTTATTTATGGAGTACTGTACCTGCACACAGCACTTTAAAACATCTCCCCTTTGAAAAAGTCTGATAAAGACGGAGATAATATAGTTCAGTGGTAATTAAGCAGGCTTCTGTAGAAGCAACAGTGACAACAGAACAAAAACCAGGAAGTTTATGCTTCTCCAGACTTGTAGAGCAGTTCTGTAGAATTCAACTGAGAAGAACCCTGCTATAAATGACACATTGAGCTCAAAACTATTTACAAAGTTTTACATCCTGTATTAAATTCTTCTTCCTGTAAGGAATGAGACGTGATCTCTTCATCCCTGAGGGTTACAGTCTACATGTATAACATTTAGGCTTTGCTTTGTAAGTCAAAGATACAGCACCCCCCACAAGTACTCCAGATCATATGGAGCACTGCCTGGGAACAATTCATTCTCAGCTCTGCTTCCACTTAGGGTTGAGACCCTAGGCTGGAGACTTCACCTGATCAACAAGATTTTCAGTTGCTTCTTGTTTGGAAATTCATCAGTCAGAGGTAGAAGGCAAAGGGAAGCTGAAATCAAGAGAATGTGCCACTACTGACACAGCTGAGGTCTCCCTTGTTTTTCTTTTACAGCCAGTTGACAATTACCCTATTTTTCTGGGGTCTGTATGCTGCACAAGCCCAAGCACTGTGCCCTCAATTAGTCTTTTGCCAATTAGCAAGTGTTAAGGGCTACTAAATGTATGTGTTTCAAAAGCTCATCTCTGAAGAGTGCCTTTCTGCATGCCATTTCTCAGAAACCAGATTTTCCATTTCTGCATTGCAGTTTGCCTGAAACATTTGCAACCTTTTTCCACATCTCTTTAAAAAGAGTGGGTCATTATTTAATCACAATGCATTTTCTCCCATTGTTATCTGCCTCAGACAAGCCCATGTTATGAAGCAATGCTGGCTTACTATGGTAAATAAAGCAAGGTTTGGTTGCTTTTGTCCCACCAGTCATCAAACCACCTTTCAGTCCCACTCAAGCAGTTGTGAGTGAGCTAAGGATACAGAAGATTATCTTGCAAGACATTTGGCCAGCATTGCTTTCTTTTGGAAAATTAGTTTTGCTTGTTGGATGTGCCAGTTCCCTGCTCTAGGACCTATCTCTACAAGGAAATCTTTTAATTACCTCTTCCCCCCAAATGACAGCTTTCACCACTGGAGTTGAGTTCTTGGACATTAGCAATTGAATAGGAAGCCTTCATACTGTATATCATTTTAATCTTTCATGTTTAAGTAAGCCAGATGGCTTATTATTACAAGCTCTGTTTCAAAAAGGCACAAACTTTCTATCAGAGGATTTGTAAGATGATAGTAAAAAAGGGAGATTTTGCATCACACAAAATAGCCTGAATTTTAATTGCACATCATAGTTTGGCAGCAATTTTCCCGTAATTACCATTCCTGCTAAATGAATAGGTGGATTAAATGGATAACTAAAATGGCATTGAAACTTCCTAGAATGGAGATTTATCCTCTAATGTATGGAATAGCTAAGTAAAGTTGTCAGTTGCTTGGGTGTAATTCACGCAGTTTTAACGTTTCTCCTCAGCACAGGACCTGCTTTACTAGCACTGAAACCTTGCTTTTTATTGCTTAGGGTTTTTTGCTATTGGTGTTTTGTCCCAGCATTTCAGATATGTCAGATGTCATTTAGCATCTTACACAGAGTAGCTTTTGATCGATGAAGTTGAAAAATAAAAGCATTTGGGCATTGGCTGCGTTCCTTCCAAACACTTAAGAATATCATTCCTGTTCTTCCTATTGAGGGTATAATCCCATAGTCATTTATCCTTATAATATAGTTTTTCTACCCAGACATGAAAAAGACAAAAAGGACAGCTCAGATGTGCCATGCCTCGCCTGTGCATGAACAGTGCCAACCTGGAAACCCTTGCACATTAAACACAATCAGAAACACACTAAAGTTGCCACATCAAGTGAGAAACAATTAAATAATTATTGAGACCACTGGTTTGTCAGAATATTGTTTTGCTTAAATATATGTGGACTTTTTAAAAGCCAAGCACATTGAAAAGACAACATATAATTTAAAATGTGAATTTGTGGAACTATGCTATATATATATTAGTCGTAACCAAACATCAAGTCATGAATATCAAGTGCTGGTATTATTCAGCTGTTTTAACCCCTCTGTAACAGTATCTATGATCCATCCTGCATCCTTGGAATTCAAGGAAAAAACTCAAAAGTCTTGATTCTCTCTTATACAAGACCAGTCTTTTGCTCTTCAGGCAATACTTAGATGCCTTAAGGTCTGTTTTAATATTATTTACATCTTCTGCGTGGCTTCTTGCCACTGCCAAAGTGGGGTAAAGGGCATTACATGTCAAAGAGAATCAAGCCATTTGACAGAATGACAGTCATTGACTGTCACTGAACTTATGATACACGGTGTGTAGAGGCAGGTATGACAGCAGTACTGAGCTGTCGGTCTGAGGCACTAAGTTCTTCCACTGAGAAGATGTGACAGTGCTGATACATTTGCACAAATGAAGTTCACATCTTAATCACGATGGTGGCATTCAGTGGCATTCATCCCACTTGATTTTACCTGTTTAAACACTAGGCTAAAGCAGCTGTGTGAACATCATCTAAATAAAGCGATCCATACCTCGAGCCTTGATGGTGGACATTGTTTTTAGGATATGATGAATCATCCTGGGGTGGACACTGAGTATAGATGCTGCCTAGATGACTGCCTCAGGCTAGTTTCCTGTGCCTTAAGTAGCCAAAATAGGCAAGAAAGTCAGACACACATCATATCAGCTGTGTTATTTTAGAACTCTAAATGGATTGGAGTCTTGTACTCAGTTCATAAAGAAATACATAGCCTTCTCTTGGCTGAAACTCAGTGATGAGTAAAAAGGGAAATTATTCCTCATTTTGTGTAAACTTTTAGGCATATTACTTGTGCTATCTGAGAATCTGCCATTTAGCAACTCTGTTTTACTCAAGGGAAAGGAGAGAAAGGGAGTTAGCAGAAAATGACAGGCACGGTTAAAACACTTTGCTGAAAAAGAAGAGATTTAAGCAGAACTTCTGAGGGACTCACTGTTGCTTGTCTACCACCTCCTAATAATTTTGGAGTGTCAGAGCACTGACAGAGCAGGAGATAGCAGCCTCACAGATACTGTGTTGCTGTCAGTGCCACAGAAGTTGGTGGCCAGGCAGGAGGCAGAAAACTGAATCAGCAGACCCCTGGAGAGCAAGGCTGGAAGAGAAGTTCACCAACAGCCCAGCATGCATGGCCACTGATGATGGGGACAGCCCCAAGATACACAGCATGAAGCAGGGACCTGCCTTACCCAGCTGGGATCTGTCAGGCTTGCAAGAAGCTGGGGAGGCCCCATGCCAGGCTAGGAGTAGGTCTGTGCATCAGAACAAATACTCATCCTCTCTCACCGTCAGTGTTGCTCATTAGTATCTGATTGAAGAAATAGTCACTCTGGATAATCCCAAACTGAACTCCAAAACAAGCCCAGGATAGACAACACAGTAGCCAAGGCATTGCAGAAATAAAACAAAACAAACTAGCTGTCCTCCTTTATTTTTCAGAAAGCAGGCCATAAAGTAGTTTTAAAAAATGGATTGACAATACCTCTTTTTCTAATAATTGCAAAGTTATTAATGTAGCACATCATACCCAATGTTAAAAAATTGCCTAAGCCATTGACCTGAGAAGGTGGTTGTAGTCTCACAGTTCAGGCTGTAGCTTTATAAAGGCTCATTCTGCTTGAAAAAATACTTGGTCATGGAAGTGGTTTAAACAGTCAAAAGTTTAATGTAAATGTTGGGAAGACATCCAAAAAGTGAAAGGAAAAACTTATATGAAAGTGTTTGAAATAATATAGTTAATACTCTCAGTTGTCCAAGCCTTATTGACTTAAGAAGTTTATGTGATCCTGAAGTCTATCATCCACATTAACAAAGAGTTTATATAACTCCCAGAGATGGTGCTTTCCAAGTGAGATACGGCACTGTAAAGTGAAGCCTATTACTGTTCCTCTGGGAACAATGACACTATCACAGATTTCAGCTCCAGCTTTCTGCGCTTTCCAGACAGGAGCACTGACTTTAACACAATCGTGTCATTGAAGAGGCAAAGCTCTCTGAAGCTAACAAATCTGAAAGCAGACACTTTCCAGCATTACCTTGTATTGTCACCACACAAAAATGGAGGGATAGAATAGCCCTCCACCACGATTGTGTTTTCCTGGTGTGCCATCCACTGCCTGTGTGATGGGAATGCTGCATCCATTGGAGCCACCGCTCTTGTAATATGCCGGTTTTACTTTGCCTTGCTTTTAGAAAACACTAAAAATATCACCTAAAATACTCACTAGACCTGACTCAGTGTATGAGTCTATCTGGGACTTACCCTGCAAGCTTTAGCAGGGAAAACAGAACCAAAAAAAACCCAAAACAATTAAACATGTCTCTCTTTTGAAACCCTGCACAAAGCAGATGAGATCTTCTGCTAACTGGCTAATCTGGGAGCATCACACACCTGGTACAACCCAGGCCAGAAGATTCCTGAGAAACCTGGATGACAATTTAATGGAACAGGTTCTCAACTCTGGACATGAGGAGAGCAGACTTCAGGCTGCTTGGGGAAATAGTGAGTAAAGTCTCCTAGAAATAGGTTTTTGCATGTGATGGGTGAGCAATTGACTCATGGGTGGAGCACAGAAGGGAATAGTGAATGAGGTAACATCACACTGGTGACCTGTCACTAGTGGGGTTCCACAGGGCTCCATATTGGGCCCTGTGCTCCTCAACATCTTCATAAATGACTGGGACACAGGACTGGAAGGGGCATCAGTCAAAGCATAACCAGCCTGTCAAGGAAGGGGATTGTCCTGTTCTGCTCTGCTCTGCTCTGCACTGGTGTGGCCTCACCTTGAATATTGTGTGCAGTTTTGGGTGCCACAATATAAGAAAGATATTAAACTATTAAAGGCCACCCAAAGGAAGGCAATGAGGATGGTGAAGGGCCTTGAGGGGAAGCTGTATGAGGGGTGGCTAAGGTAATTTTGTCTGTTCAGCCTGGAGAAGAGAGACTGAGGGGATTCCTCATTGCAGTCTACAACTTCCTCATGAGGGGAAGAGGAGGGGCAGGCACTGATCTCTTCTCTGTGGTGACCAGTGACAGGACCGGAGGCAATGGCCTGAAATTGTGTCAGGGGAAGTTTAGGTTGGATATTAGAAAAAGATTCTTCATCCAGAGGGTGGTTGGGTTCTGGAATAGGCTCCCCAGTGAAGTAGTCACAGCACCAAGCCTGACAGAGTTCAAGAAGCATTTGGGTGATACTCTCAGGCACATGGTGTGACTTTTGGGGATAGTCCTGTGCAGGGCTAAGTGTTGGACTCGATCCTTGTAGGTCCCTTCCAACTCAGCATATTCTATGATTCTGTGATCTTATGGGTCCACTGAAACATTAGATCTGTTTGCAAGGCTGGGGCTTAATTCTGTATACAGATTATGTGCAATTTGTACACTAATACAGTTAATTAATGCAATTCCTCTACTGCACGTGCAGTTGTGCCAGAAGTAGACCTGTTATGTGGTTATGCTGGTAGAAAGTCCTGTAATAACAAAATGTGAAAACTCAGGACACTCTTCAAAGAAGCAAAATATCACTTTTGATATTTTAAGGTACTGACAGTGAGTCAATATATTAGCGTGAAAGAACTTGGGGGTGTTCTTTCTTAAAGTATATATATTTTCTTTAATAAATTATTTCTTTTCTATTTTCTCCTTTAAAAAATCTTATATCCAATGCTCCCTCCATGTATGAATAGAGTACAGAGCAAAGGGGGAGTGCTCAGGCATTCTCAATGTGGCAGCATCCTCATGGCCATTGTAAGTGCAGCACAAAAAGGCAAACAAAACCCGCTGCCTCTTAGTTAAAAAAGGCAGCCAGAGTCACAGACCCTTGCCAGCCACCAGCACAGAGACAAAAGCAGCAAAAGTGCTTTGGGGTCGGTGGTGTGCACTTCACGTGCCAACTAGCAGGCAGATGAGGCTCCCAACAAAGCAGCCCAGTATTTGACTGAAAACTGACTTGGTTTTGGGGGGTTTTTTGGTGGAAATCAGTGCAGCCAGGCCTATTAAGGGACAAGTCAAATAAATCTTTCAAGGGCACACTGTTGAAGTTACTTTTTCAGAAACCAACCTTTGTGGAAATCCCACACCAAGCCCCATCTATCTTGATAACGCAGAGTATCTACAGCTGAAAGCAGTTTAACAACTGCAAAACAACTGGTTGCTGAAGGAGAAAAAATCTGTAATAAAAATAAAGGAGGCTTTAGGGAACAGCAATCATTTTCAAACATTGTAATAGTTAAACCATTTTAACCTTACATCCATTACTTGCAAACAAATGTGACATTATGAATCAATTGCAGTTATGTTGTTAATAGACTTTATTAATACCAAGGAAAAATAATATACAGAGTATCCTCAATGGATGTATAACTACCCTCTCAAATGGAGTTTCCTGATATTTTAAATGAACGGTGAGGTTTATTTTGGCAGCAGCATCACATAACTAATGTTTCATATTACACACAAAAATGATTTTGGTGCCATTCTTTAAATGAAATGTTTCATTTCAATAAAAGCTTGTAATTGTAACACTTAAATGCTATCATTAATAGCAAAAAGAAAGTTCTCCCAGCATTAAAGAGTGAACTTCCCCGCTCTTTCCTCTATTACAGCCAATGTCTTTTTATTGTCTGTTTTCATCTCCATTTTACTTTATCTGCCAAACTACTTTGCATTTCAAGACATTTCCACTCACCTTGAGTTCTTGGTTCAAAAAGAAACAATAAAGTTTAATCTTTTCACTTGACAATGATGTATGGGTGTGCTGAAAAACACTTTTCAGGTATTATCATTAAAAAGTCTCTCTTTTTTTAGTTTCTCTTCAACTCCTGATACACAGGGAAATACAAGATGTCACACGTGCAAGCGCTTTTATCAAAGCTCCTAATAATATCACTTAATTAGAAACCAAAGCTCTCTAATGTTCCTTCTGAGAGCTCCTCAGAATAGTCTTTCTCTGGCTTTAGTCATTTCTCTTCAACTAAACATTGTTTAATGACTTTATTAGTGATTTCAAAGGCTACCACTCTACTCTTTTCTATCCAGATTAAATCTTGTTGGTCAGGGAATTTGCTGAGCTCAACCATCACACAACTGGTTTGAATTAGGAATATTTTTTCCCTCTCTTGCAGTTAGCTACTTATTAGCATTTGTCAAAACAAAGGGAAAATGCAGCCTCTGAATGTTTAATATTGTTCAGTATTCTCTGAGAAACACAGTAAGACAGTGAAAATACACCAATTGTTCCCTTCTCTGGAACTTACAATACTGCTGAAACCCCACTGGGGTTACTTAGACTAAATGCCTTAACTTAATCAGACTGATCACATAACTGTGTTAAAGTTATTTAACTTTTTGTATTTTTATAAAAGCTTTGGAAAGAATTTTTTAAATGTATGATTCGTTATATAGGAGCCATTCATGAGCCAGCCAATGCAAACATACTGCCTCACCAAATGAATGAAAACTGCCTGACTGATAATAAAAAAGGTTTGGGTGGTTTTTTGTTGGTTTTTTTTTTTTTCCTTGAGAAAACTGGCACTTAAGTATATAATGTTTCCAATTCTATTTCCAGGTGCTTACCAAATATGGGGACATCTATTAACAAGAAGGAAAATTCCATTTCAAGTGATGACTCAAACTTACATCCAGCTATGCAAAACAAAAGGAGGAGAGCTCATCTTCCAAAGTGGATTGGTTTCTATAAGAACATAAAGAGGAATGCATTCATTCAGTTGTTTACACTAAAATTTGCTGGTTTATCCTAAATAGACAGGCAAAGTTGGATGCTGAAGGAGAAAGAGGGACTATGGAAGAAGATATGTTAATTATATTAAAAAGCAGATTTTGCCCCTCAAATGTAAGCCATGGATTTACCATTTCAGCGGAATGGTACATTCCATTCTACACAGCACTGGAGCTGAACTCCCTCTCTCTCACTCATTTACTATTCAGAAACACTTAAGAAATTATTACCACATGTCCAGGAGTCACTCATGATGATGACCACTAATGCCATTCTTCTTGTTACAGTATTAACTCAAAATATACCACTGTTGTCTTTGATTAGCACGAGCAAAGCTAAGAACAAAGACATACCACTGACATAATGACAGTTTTATGGCTCCCGTCTGAAAAAAACTGTGCTCATTAGCATTCAAAATATAAAACACTCTCTTCAATACTTCAGCACAAAACGACGTAATCTTTTTTTTGCTGAGAAACCTCAAAACCACTGACAAGTCACTTATTTCCTGCAACACACATCTGGGGTACTTGCTAAATATGGAAATTAAAATATCAGGTAAGCTGGGCCAAAGAAATATTCTTCCTGCAGGCTCAGGACAAACCCCTTCTTCTGGAACAACTCTCTCCCCAAAGCGACTGTTGCAGGAAGATATTCAAGTCACCGCACTGCAAAGCATCTGCAGGTGCCTGCAGGAACCAGCCCTTCGTGAATGCAAACCCACCAGGCTCACCTGGAAACACATCAGACTTCTGGCTTCATCTTATTGTGCATTACAAAACAGGACACATTAGCTTTACTTCTGTAAAGTCTTCCCCTCCTTTCCCTCCTCTGGAAGAAGAAGCCTTACAGATTTCCCACCAGGTCCCTCTGAAGTCCAGATCAATAAGCTCTTTATAAAATGTTTCCTTTAAGCATGACAGAAGCTGCTATTTAGTTGCTTTAATGTGTTTAAGCTAATGAGGTATGAGTACATCTGCAATAACTAAAAATAACACGCACCTCATTGATATTAATTAGCTGACTGGACTCCCATCCAGAGATACTTAGCTCCTCTCTTTATTCCTTTGCTCCATGAAGAGATGGACCAGAAGGGTGGGAATATCATATTTCAGAGTCGAGGGCCTGTAGCCAAGAACATTGAATTTCTGGTCCCCAGATGTTGCTGTACAGAGAGCCCTATCTCTTCGCTGCCACACGCAGACATCCCCCACAGATGTCCTAGGGAGTTACGTGCATGCAACAGCAAAGTTCAGCAGGGCCTGGAGCCTGCTGGTGAGAACATCAGCATGAGTGCAGCACCATTGATCTTCGGTGCCACAGAGGCTCATCACATAACCTGCACAGGGCTGTAAGGATCAAAACAAACACATTGAGTTGCACATAGAAATAAACAGAAAAGAGAAGGCAGCCACTAAAAAAGAGGAGATTTTACCTGTTCCCTACAGATAATGCCAACCGGAAGTAAGCCTCATTTTGCACTTGTCTGGATTTGCAAATTGAAGATGTACAATGTGCAAATCTGATGCTTGAATAAATTAATGTTGCACTTGACCTCTCCTGCCAGTTCTAACAGAGAGACAATCAGTCGTTTCCAGATAAAATACTACTGTCAGTGAAGAATGTCAAAATCTCTTCAACCACTCGAGTTCTTTGCCTTCAAGTGAAGGAAGTCAGCAGACAGTGTGCTAACTGCTATCCTCAGTAAACTACACAAGGCCAAAGCTTCTCTGTGAATGAATCTGTAGTTGTGAAAAACTGGGAGAAGGCTGGTGAGGTGGTGTGGCAGTCATGGTGGCATCAGGGTGAGCACTTGGTACAGGAATCCTGCAGCATGGGGGTCCTCCTTTCTAAGGTCTTGGGAGAAAAACTGGGATTATGAAGCTCCTGAGCCTTGAGGGGCAGGAGGGGCTGTTTCTGCAAAGAGCTATTGGGAATGCTGTGTAAATGCAGAATCCAGAGCACTTTTCAAAAAGACTTTAATAACCCATTTTGACTCATCAGGTAGACAGTGAATAGGAGAGCTACTGGAGAGAGACAGGAGAATGGGAAGGGAAAATCTTCTGGGGTTACAAGGGTCTAGAAGGGCTTTTCTTAACAGTAAAACCACAAAGAGAAAGAAAGGCAGACTGCGTGGTGCAAAGCAGAGCACAACCACCTGCTCCAGCAGATCGGCTTTAGGTCTTGCCACGAGACCAAAAAGAGCATGACTGCCCCAAAACACCTTCAGAAGAGCATCAGCCACCCTTTGGAGCTGGGCACCCATGGTACACAGCAGGGTGCAAACAGTAGGCATTCATCATGCAGGAAAGCAGAAAAGTGCTGGGGTACTCCAGTGCATCTGCGTAAGAAGGCAATGCTCCTACAGCTTAATTAGCAAAAAAAAAGTTCCTCTGCCCCTGAGCTGACCTACTCAGTCTGAATAAGCCTGGATGTTGTTCTGACAAGCAGGCTGCCCAGAGCCTGCTGCTCTGCTCCTTCCTATGTCAGGAGTAAGCTCTGTTTGTGGGTATATCTACAAGAATTTTTAAAATAACATTCTGCTTATGAATAAAACCAGCGAGGAGTCCACAGTCAGAGGAATCAATAACCTAATTAGTAATTAGTGCTAATTAGAGATTTATTAGTTCAAGCTACTCATAAATGTTCAAGTAATGCAAAGCCACTCATGAGAATATCAATATAGCATTTAGTTAAAACAAAATACCATGTGTACTGCTCCCCAGGATTTGAGCTTTCATTACCACAGGCTCCAATCTTTCTTCCAAACAGAAAAGACACTAATGAATGGTATACAGATTGTGTGTGAGAAGAACATCAGTTTTTATTCAGCAAGATGAGAGACTTAAACCAGAATTAAAGATAAATTACATGTGAGGGATCAAGTTTTGCTCTCATTTACACTGATGTAAATCTGGAGTTGCTCTGTTAACTTCAGTTGTGTTGATTTCAATGATTGCATATTTATATTAATGATACTGAGCAAATACTAAAAGCAGTGGGGGAAAAAAAAGACTAGCACTTTTTTCTTTAGAAGACTCTAAGTGTCATCTGCTGCCTGGAATTTAACAGAGATCAGTTACTGAAATTTTGTAATTGAAATGTTTGCATATGTCAGTTGTAATGAGTCCAACAACTTGGTTTTGGGTGTACAGTGCTATTTACAATGTTTCATTTCAGTATACAGATACACTATCTTATTTGTCCAATTTTACTAGGAAATGGTTACAGTTTTGGACACCCAGAATCTTGTTCACCTGGTATTATTGGAGCACCTGTGGAGGCAACAATATTAGAAATGAGACATCTTGAGATGTCTGGTAAATCAACAGATGAAAATAAACTCCAACAGAAACAAAAGTAGACCTAGGAAGATCAAAACAGAGAAGATTTGAAGCAAATCAAGGAGTTTTAATACTGGCACTGGTACACAGAGAGCTGCTTTTGACAGTGGATGAGATCCTGGGCTTGCAGACCTGGCAGGATGGACACCAAGCCCTTCATTGCAGTTTCCTGACTCCAGCAGTGGTGGACCTGCAGGATGAGATGCATCTGCTGGCAGAGGGGGACTCTGCCCTACACATGCAGTGCTGCATTGGCCTGACCATGCAGATGTCTGAGCTACACTTGTGCAGCACAGACGTCCCCGGGTGTTGCATGGTGGAAGATGAATCCAGCCAGAAAGATCTGGCACTTCCCTGAGGTACATGCCCCTCTGGGAGATTGATGTGGGGCCAGAATATGCTTGAGAAGCTGGGATGCTGCTGGTCCTATGGTGACATGAGGTCATGCTTTTTTAATCAAGACCCCCCCATGGACACAGGCCTATGCCTGTCTCTGACACATGATTTCACTAGCTGCAGTTGTTTGCACACATGCTTTCCACAGAGTTCATGCTCTCCTAGGGAGATGTTATTTCAAGGACAGACCATGGGGATCGAATCAGCAGCTGGGCTACCTGCTGTGGTCTCAGCCATCCAGCAAATTCACACCACTCTGTGTGCAAACACCAGGAAACAACAGCTCCCATGCGTTGTGAACCAACTTCTATTTTCAGTAGTACAGATCATCACTAATTGGTTTACCTCCACCAAAAACAGCAGTTGCTTACCAGCAATCTTAGGATTGTACTTTGAGAGGAGGCTAATGATCCTCAGTGCCATGATGCATCTGACATACACCAGAAAAGCAGAACCACAGTCATCAGGTTGGTTTAACTACAGGTTTGGGGACCCCGCAATTTCCCCAAGCACTGTTCCAGCAACCAGAAACATCATCCCTCAACCTGTTCAGCTCAGCAAAGCAGCTCAAGCAGCTTTCCCACTTTATCCCAGTCATGGCAGAAACAGTTGCCATCCAGGTACACGTTCCTCCCAGCACCTCTCTGCTTCTACCAGCACCTTACAGGCAGCAGCAGCCAGCATGCACCTCCATCTCTGGCCTGAGCTGCCAGCAGACATTGGAGAGCATCCCCCCATGTGCCCTGCATGTCCTCCGCAGAGAAATTCCCCACAAGTTAGGTTCTAGCCACAGCCCACCAAGAAGCCCCAGACTTTTGCAGAGTATCTAGACACCTACCCATAGACAACTTGTAGGATTGCTAGTATGAGATTTTCCTGTGAGTTTAGTAGCCAGATATTTTTGAAGCCCCCATTAGATGAGCCTCCTTGGGCTAGAAGATACCTTCAAAACCCTTTCCTGTATGACTGGCAGCTGTGCCTGAAACATCGGCAAATGTTGTGGGGCCCATCTGTGATGGGTAGAGCTCACTTTGGAAATCATTGAAGTTGGTGTCCTTGTAAACACTCAGAGGGAGTAAATCTGTTGTCACTAATATTCCAGCTTGCTGCTTTGCTTGTTTCATTAATCTCTATACAGAGCTGTGCACAAGATATGGGATGTATAGCTTTTAGCAATCTGCTTTTCTTATGCTCTGATCTACTCTCGTGCTTAGATACCACAGCAATGGGCTACTTAAATAGAATAGCTTCAATTCTTTGTTCTTTTGAATCCCTTCTCCATATATAATGCAATTAACTGTGTTGTTAAGGCAGTCCAGATGGACACTGTGTTATCCTCTGATATATCCAAATATCAACATGTTAATGATAGTATAATGCTTCATTTGTTTGGGGTTTTTTTCCCGGTTTCCACTAACAGCAGCTTTTGAACTTAAAAAGACTAAAAGAGGGAAAAAAAAGAAATCTTACTTACAGAAGCTACAGTTATACAAAGGATTTGATCAAAATGCAGTTTAAGTAAAAAGAAGTTCAGCTTATATCTGCCTGCTTTTCTGGTCAGTGCACAGGAGACATGAGCTTTACTGTTCTCGGGTCCGTGGGCAAGAATATTGCCTGAAGCTGTGGACATTTTTGACTTCCAGCAGAGGAGAACTCATTAGGCAAATATTGTCTGGATTCATTGCCTTCTTTATATGTTTGTACCTGAGGAAGGAATTTGGCATCTTATATCTGACTGGATGAAAATCGTTATTTTCCTAAAAGCTTTTTTTTATTCACATGTGATCTGTTGATTATGTTATAACCCTAAAGAATTTTAATTATTTTTTGATTGTGGAAATTGCAGTGTCCTTTGTGGTCGGAGATAGTTCCTGCCTAAACCTCTGTAGTCTAAATATGTGAGACAAGAATCACTAAATATGGCTGAACTACAATCAAGGCTTGGCCCAGTGTTGAAGTTCCATTTCCTGCTTCTACCCTTTTATGAACAGGGGGAACATCACTTTTGGATTCAGATAAAATACCTAAATTTAGCAATTCAGCTCATATTAAGGTAGATACCCTTCTTAGAGCAGCTGAACACTAAAGGCTCCACCAATGACCCCAACTGGAGCTCTCTTAGTTTCCCAGCCAAGGAAATACATAAATCAGCTAAATGAAGCATCATGCCTCTGCAGAAGGGAATCCAGACTGCCCAGGGTGTGAGAGCCACAACCTCTCCCTGGTGCACCTACCAAGGCGAAAGGGAAATAATTTGGAGCAGGAATGTGACTCATGTGGGCTGAATCCTGCTGGAAAACCTTAGCTCTCTATCCCGCATCGCAGTGAAGCAGATCACTCAAATTAGGTGGTGTCAATATGTCCTGATGGACAGTTTTCTCTCTCTCTCTTTTTTTTTTTCTTGTAAATGTTGTCAGTGTTGTAATTGACCTACAGGAACTGCAGGAAAATTCCTCTTTTCCCTGTCTTTACCCATGTTGCACCGCAAATGAGAACAATCCAGCAGTGACGTAGCTCCCTCTGAAAGACAGAGTAGTCACAAATTTTAATTGTCAGTGTTATTGTTCACTGATATTTTTACAATCTGGCTGCTCTTGTGCCCTGTGGCTGTGCCTGGTTGCCTTCTCCCACATTCCTCCTTGTAGAAGCCCAGAAGATAAAGGGCTAAGGCATATGTGTCCAGCCCTGATAGCCAGATAGATAGCCATGAAGCCAGCCAAGGACTGTTGATAACACACTGTGCATTGGGCAAGAAAGATCAGATTTTAATTGGAGATGGGAACCCTATTGAGGTAGGGCAGCACTTTTCTGGGACAAATATCCTTGTTCTGGCTCACAGAGATAAGTAAACACAGTACAGCACAAGATCAAGCAGTGGACATGGACTGTAGGGGTGGATCAAGACAACCAAAGCCTTATGGACCCATTTCCAGAAATGTCTAGAAGGACAAACTGTGCATGACAATGAATTTGCATCAAAAGCAAGAAACTTAGCCTGGGGGTAGGGATGAGGGGGAAGAGGACAGACTTATCTACAAAACCCAGCACCCTGAGGACCCTTGACACCCATCAGCTGGACTGACACTGGAACCGGGACTGCTGATCCTTCCTTCCTTCCGAGTTCCGAGTTCCGAGTTCCGAGTTCCGAGTTCCTTCCTTCTGAGTTCCTTCCTTCCGAGTTCCTTCCTTCTGAGTTCCTTCCGAGTTCCTTCCTTCCAAGTTCCTTCCTTCCTTCTCTTTCTGACTCTACCTAATCTCTATGTATTTCTCTCTCTTTCACTTTTTCTATTCAAAATCCACTGCCATGTGTTTATACCAGAAGATAAGGGACTAACTTATACCAGCTTCCATGACAAGTGTATGATTTACTAATAAAACTTTGTGGACTCTTATGTCTTTTGTTATTTCTTTTTGACCATGGGCATCTATAAATCTTTGGTGTTCCCTTCCCTTTCAGGATGGGACACCACACTCCTTGCCTCTTCTTTTGGAGCTGACATGGGCTGCGATGTAAATTTGCTGTTGACAGTGTAAGTAACGTTTCAAAATTCTTAGCTTGCAAGTGAGTTTTCTCAGCCCCTTTCTTCCTTCCAAACACCATTTTTAAATATGAGCACAGACAAAATGTACAGATTTATTATCAGAAAGCCTTACAAGCAGGAGACATATTAAAACTCCAGTCTGAAAGAGCCTAACATGCAACTTCACTTGCCACTTTTTCTGTTAAATTACTGAGTTGTTTGACCTCTTTCTTCTTTCTCCCACCCAACCCCCACTTTCAAAATACCAAAAGCAATTAGAGCACATTACAGGTTAAATCACTTGTTAAATTTCAGTTTTTAAGTCAAAGCCAATTCTGAATTTTTGCAAGCAAAAAAGTACCTTAATTACAGTAAGGCTTAGGGCACTTAAGAGGTCCTAGTTGCCAGTTTTCAGGAGGATTATTGCTATTATAAAACAGAGCAGCAATAGTGCAAGGCAAGACACTGATAACTTCCCAAGTGGGATGTGAAAAGAAATGAATTTTTCCAATAGTTGAAATAGAGAATATGATGCTATACTACATTTATAATGATTGGTAAATCAAACTCTGCATTTAACTCTCTGAGTAGATTTCAGGTGGGCACAGAAATTCACTTCAGGTTATTCTCCTCTTCCCTCCAAATGAATTAACAGCCTGAGGGAAAATCCTCTACCTGTCTGACACTAATGCAGACTTTCCTAACTAATACTTTTCACCCATGACAGTCACAGGTCAATCCCAGTTCTTGGCACCCGGGATAGAGATAGGAGTAAACCAACATTTTCACTGTAGGATAATAAATAAGTCTGTTGCTGTGATCACCCCTCATGTTTTGCATGGCAGAAGGGCTTCTCACTCTTAGATATTAGCTAAGGGGCCATTAAGTAAACAATGACAAAAAATGTTTTCTTCTTCCTGCCCCCCTAAGCGAGGGTGGTGACTCCAGCATTGTAGCTGGAGCCAAGTCTCAGGTGAATTTTAATCCTTCATTATTCAGGACATACTGTTTTTTCCCCTTTCCCTCTAAAATGACAGTCATGCTGTTAAGCATAATAATTGTTCATGAGTGAGCACTGCTTTTTGTCCCTCTTGATTTTGCCTCTAAGGCAGGCTTCTTACTCCACCAAGGTCAAGGGTCACCTGCTAAATCATGCATACCCACAATCCCTGGTGAATTATGCAGTTGACAAACTGCCGCTAATGATTAGTACAACCTGCATTAAAACCCTGGCACTAAATTGATATTACTTGAGTGATGGATTACACCTCTAATGAGCGGATTATTGCCACAAGTGACCTTGTCGGCTGAAAGAGTGTTTCAATATAACTAACATCTCTCACATTCTCACAGCAGTTCTAAAAAAATATTCTCTCTCATTTTTGATTTTTTTTTTTATTCCAACATTGCTTTCTAGTCCCTCAAACAAGCAGGTAATCTGTAAACAGCATCTCTAATGGGATTAGTCATTACACTGCACCCCAATTAGTACAGCTTCATGCCTCTGAAATACCCAGTGCACAGAAAGATCATTTTTTTTGGATGAAAACTGCTGGTTTTGTTTTCCTTTCTGTTCTTCAGATCATTGAAGTCCACCTGCAAGCACATTGTCTCACTGCTGAGGGCATCATACAGCCCCGAGATATCAGTGAATTTGTTGCCATTTTATGAAGAAAATTTTATGGCTGTGGACTTTCAGTGCTCTTTCAGAGAAAGTCATCACTGTCTAATTCTATTGATGGGACAGAACATGGTCAGAGCATCTTCTTTATCAAAACACTCAGCCGGAGTTGATCACCTGCCCCAGCTGATCATCGAGGATGGACTCCTGAGCTCTTTGGAGCTTGTGTTCCTATGTGCTTGTGAGCACTGGAGAAGCACATCCAGCTAGCCCGGTGTTTTGTCACATGCGCTTCAGGCAGCAGTGCCGCAGCTCGCCAGCATCCAAGTGGCATTTAATTCACCAGGAGGGAGGAAAACCATTTTACTAAGTGTTTCACCAAATAAGAAATCCCTCCCGCAAAGAGGCTGTGCCGAAGCCGAAGCCGCAGTCTGTCTATGGAGTTAATAGACCCCTCGTGGAGCCTCCTCACGCCTTTGTCTGGACACAGTTAGTGGTGTATTCACAACTGCCTGTCACGCTACACAAGTGCAGATGAGGCTGGAGGGGACCGTATATTGATGGAATTAATTGAGCATAAGCCATGCTGACTGGCGGGGAAAATCACATGAAAGAAACAAAACACACGTGCCTGGCCATTTCTGTGTTCTAACAAAGAATGAGCAGCTACAAACAAATAAAAATCATGGTGGAAGATGTCAGCACAAGCTCTTTATTATCAGTGGCATTTCATTCCCCAAGGGATCGCATACCCCTCAAAAGCAAGGCTCATTCCCCCAAAGTCAGCCGCGTTATATCAGTGAAAATCCAGTTTAAACAAATGCAATATTAAGTCCTGTGACAGCCTCTGACAGGGTCAGATTCAATCTCCCAGTCCATACTGCTTCCCTCTGACTGCAGCCTCTGCCTTCCCTGCTCCTCCCTGCCTCCACCCCACATGCTATCTAATACGTTTGATGTTCTGCAAAATGAGGAAAAACCCTAGTGCTATAGCTATAATGAGAATGTGTTCTCGGGATGCCCATTAATTAATCCTGGGAGACCTCTGCTCCCTTGTGCCGTACCGTTAAAGTTGCAGTCAGCTCAGATGCTCTTCCTGGCAGTTCCCAGGGATGCAGCAGAAGTGGAGAGGTGGGTTTGAAGGGCACTCTGAGGTGATGGCTCTGCACACCCTGCTCCCCTCTGCCCACCCAAGCCCTCGCCTGGGCACATCCAGCCTATGCTTGCTTAATTGGCCATCTGACCTGGCAGCATAAAGACAGCAGTGGCTGCTTCTCTCCCATAGCAGGGTGAGAGAGGGAAAAGGTACATTGGGTTGGTCTTGAGATGCTGTACCGAACGTCAAGGCCAGGCAGATCACCCCGTGCACATGACAGCTGGCCCAAAAATAGCAAAGGCAGCAGAAGTCGGAGTCACCTAATGAGCCTCCTCTTCCCCCACTTCAGCAGGCGTTCATGTTACAGGCAAGGCCAGCGATCTTACACTACAGAGGCCTCTGCTTCCTTTTTTTTTTTTATATATATTTCCAGCTCCCAGATATGCTTTGGGACAGCTCTACAAAAACAGTAAAAAAAAGTCACATCTTGAAGCTGACAGACACATTCATCCTAATATTGTCACTAAGAATCTAGCAGGGGAAGGAAATGGAAAGGGGGAAACAGAATATTAAAAAAAATAATAAACACCCAGGGAAGAAAATGCCAAGTGTCGCTCAACACCCAGCCTAATTTCCTGTTGTTCATATGAGAAGTTAACAAAACAACACAGAAATATCCTGTCACCCTCGCTGCAGTTATTACAGCCTTTATAGTAGCTATGAGAAGTATCCACACACAGTAACAGGATTTGCAAGGATGCCAAGAATAAGACAACTCTGTCACCTTAGGCTGGCATCAGTGACATCAAATGTAAAGTGGCTGTCACGTGCATTAGGAACCTCATGCATGATCTAGTGGGCCCAGGAAGGATGGTGCTGCAGGCTCCACAGCACTCCATTCATGGAAATGCAGAGGCAGGTGAAGAGGCTCCAGACAAGGCCACCTTCCCGCTGGCTGAGACCGGGGATGCCAAACTTCTCAAAACACAATGAGACAAATTGCCCCTTGCCCTACTAAACTACCCCTCATCTCTTCACCTGAAAATTAATCCTTCACTGTTCATAAATGTAGACCTAGAAATATTATGCTCTCAAAGTCAGGAGACCATTATGGACAATGCTGATGACAAAATTCGCGCTCGTTTCAACCTAGAGATGCATATGAGAACAGTGTCTGCTGCTTCTCTCTCTCTGCTGCCTGGTGTGAAGCCTGAATGCATTCCAAAATTATAAAGAAAACATATACAGTCTTCTTTCTCTTCTTCTCTCCAGCTCTTTTCCATTCAGAGTCAGTGGGGAAGGGACTTTGTTTATACTTATTTATAATTGTGGTATATTGAGGAATGTTCAGAGAGATGTGTTTCACATCTTGTCTCAGAAGTCCATGCTTATTTTGATCTTTTCCAAGCATAGCATCAGATGTATCTCTGGTTGCTTACAAAGATTTGTATCCCACACACATGAGCCCTGCACTGAAGGACAGTGGATTTGTTTTCCTGTGGAATGCAAGTACTGTGGGTCAGAAGAAGAACATTTTGGTTACACTGCTCCTTGCAGCAAATTAGTCATTACCTGGTTTTTGTTTGTTTGAAGATGTGGCCCAACACCTGCTGTGTCCTATCATGTTAAATAGCTCACTAGAGTAATTTGCTTTTGGCAGCAAATTGTAGAGATGGGTGTTCTGTGCTGGAACAATTGTGTCGCCCACTTAGCACATATTGCCCTAATATTTTTATAGCTATATACACAGAGGAGAGCTATTTAAATACTTTCCATAGAAAAACAGTTTACTGACAGTTTCCATAAAATGCTGCTCCTTTCCAAGGAAAATTTTACTACTGGCTGAGAAACTAAACAACTGAAAACTAGTGAGCTTTTAGTCTTGGGGCAATAACCAAAAGAATGCTAATTAAAAAAATGTAGAAATGGTGATTCAAAAAGCAGAACAGCATTTCCTGCAGGAAAACTTTATAAAGCAATCAGTGCTTTACAAGATTTGTAGTTTTTATGCTCTTCTTTTACATACAGGGCTTTCTTCTGACCCACTTCATACATAATAGGTAAAAAGCTACCATGATGCAATCAAGAGAAGACACAGTGGCACAACAAATACACAAATACTTGCAAGATCAGTCTCCAGTGAGAGAGAGAAATTACAGTGCTACCTTTACTAACTCTTCCAATGTCAGTCTAAAATATGGGGAGTCTTTCTGGAGGTGTCTTTCCTGGAGTCATTTTAACAAAAGAACAGCCCTTGCTTTTACTTTAAAAATAATAAACAGTTGCAAACTATCTTAGATGTGCAGGAAAGATGACTAATGGGCATTGAAGACTTTTAAAACATCAGGCAAATAAAGGAAACTCAGAACATACTCCATCTATATTGCCTCATTTAGAAGACAATTTCTGACAAGAGATTAGGAGAAAGCAAATAATTTTTCTCACAGATCTGAGCTGGCACTTTGGGAACTATTTAGTGTGATAAAAGGCATTAGGAGAAGATATAGTTAGCTTTTCTCATGATCTAATTAATTTACTTAATATCCCATGGTTGTAGAAGAAATAGTGTTTGAGATGCTCTGAATTTAGTACAGAGATTCAAGCCAAGAAATCATAAAAACCACAAATCACAGTGGTTATGTTCAAATCCAATAGGTTGAAGCCTAGTTTTCAAAGTAACGCTATTACACTAATACACTAAAAATGCACACTGAAATCTTACACTGGCAGAGAAACTAGATGCTAGGTTTTTTCCATCTACATTTTCTCTGGTTCCAGATGTCTGTGGTTTTATTATTACAAATTATTTTAAGAATCCATTTTCCTATAACAGTGAACATACTTGTTCTCTGTTATAATCACTGTGAGACACAACAAGGCTAATATTGTCATATATTAAGTAATTGAAACACTAGGCCATCAAATGTAGTGATAACCCAAGACACTCCCACTCCTGTGGGATTGTATCACTTGGACGATATAGCTCCTATAGCCTTTTCCTCTTTTGGAGGAACAGAGTAAAATATTGGTTAAATAAAAAAAATTTAAAAAAAAAAAAAAGGCAGTCAAACTGCAGGGCTTTTTTTTTTTCCTGAGCTTTAAAATTTTTCAATTGTCTTTCTCCTTATGATTGTCAACCATGCCAGCTCTTCAGAGGCCACACCAATATGAACTCCATAATTATAAGCTTTGAAGGCTAGCCAGGACTAAAAAGGTCCTCACATTTGGATAAAACTGTGGTACTCTTAATCTTGATGAATAGTCTGGTTTTGGTCTACATCCACCAATTAAGTTCCTAACATCAGGAGCAATAGGGAGCTGGAAGGAGCAAAGCTTTAGAGGACTCCATCAAAGCCAAAAGGTTTCATGAGGAGTAAAGCACTGTTAAATGTTAGGAAAAGCATCACTGACTGACCTTTTGTGAACAAAGGAGTCTGGAAAATCCAGGTAGGCTGCAGTTCAGAGCGGTAGTCAGGTAGGGGTTGAAGGAAGCAGCTTTGCTTTGCTGCTTAGAGTTATAAAGCCCAGCACTTTAGACTTCTCCACTTCAAGCAGCTCTGTGTGAAGTGAGTGATTCTGCTGTGGTCACAGGGAGTATTTCTATTGGTATGATTTTGTGGAGTTGAACATCAATATAATTCCTGTGTTAATCTGAGTTGTCACAGGAAAAAGGAAAGAGAGGGTGAAACGAATATGCACAACTAAACCTGTCATTGTAGTTGGCCAAGGTAAAGAGCAACAGGGTATTGAAATGGAACCATTATGGTCTGCAAAAACATCTATGAGCTAAGAAATGCACTGCAAGTGAAATGTGCATTATATGCTGAGTGTTAAAATGTGGTGCTCTGCTTTAATGATTCCCACAGAAGCAAAACCCACTTTTTCAATATCTGTGGTAATCTAGTGAAAGTGAACTATGGAAAGACCTTAACAATGCTTTTTCTTTCCAGTAACAACAGATATAGGCAGTGTTGTTCCTTTTTAAAAAAAAACAACAACTTTCCATTTCTTTGTTCAGTTCCTTTATGCTGTGCAGCACAGAACATAATTACTTTACACTGTAGGCTCAAAAAGTCACTAAGCAGCTGATAAAAGGCAAAGAAATCAGTACAAATTTCTAGCTGAAAAAAGGGCTTTTCTTATTGGAGCTGATAACTCTCACCAAGGGCTCCAGGCTTTTGTTACATCAATTTGAAGAACTCATAATCTCTGCATTATGAATGTTCAACCAGGATATTTTCTGCTGTAGTGTATCAGGCACCTTCAATATCACAGCTCCTGTTGTCATTGTTGGGTAAACAGCTTTTGACACGTTTTCAATATGATTACATTAGAACAAGTGGGTCATGATTGATAACCTAATATTCAGGCCATGCAAATCATCAATCACAGGAAGTATATTAATTATTCAATGTAACCATCTAATGCAAGAATCAATGTTGGAAATGAAGAAAAGAAACTCACAGCTCCCAGCAGAGGCTACATCAGATAATAAAAAAGGAATGCTAAATAATCTCAGCCCATAATCCTGTTTAATAAAATCCATTTATTTAGCTGTCAAAAACATGATACAATTATTAAACAAAAAAAAACCCAAGATAATGAAAAACATTTTTTTTTACTTGTGGAAAACAGACTTTTGCACTTTTATGCTGTGATTAAATGCAAAGCCTAAAAATACACTATAAATAATGAGAATAGCTGTAACATATGTGAAGAAGAAGTATCACTTAGGAAAACAGGTGTTCTTAGTCATGCTTAGTGAGGTTAAATCAATTATAAGAGCATGACACTTGGTCTGCAACTGCCCAAGAACGTTACAGATCCTCTACACATCACACACACATAGAATAACTAACAATTCTGCAGAGGAGTGGACACAGTCCCTCCTTAACCCAAAATTACTTAAGTAGCCAAAGCAGCTGTAGGAAGAAGGACACTCGAAGTGTCTGTCATTCTTCTAAAGTGACAGAAATTGTGGCCAAGCAGGTTTGTAATACAAAAACAGAAAGGTGTAGCAGGCAATGTCAGAAGTTGCAAATTTCGTGACCCACCTGGCTGGTGTGTTGCTGTATGTTGGAGAGGGGACTTGATGGCACTCACCTGAGAGGTAGCCCTCTTCAGACAATTGTTGACCTGTATTCTCTGCTTTATTTGACCTCAGTGATTTCTGAAATAACACAGCCTGCTTCATTTGAAGCAGAGCCCAGAGCATCTGAAACATGAAATCTCTGGCAATTAATGCTGGCATTATCAGCATCCACTTAGGCAGGAATCTGTGCACAGACTTCTACATTCTACTTGTATTATGATTCTACATAACATCCACTCCATTCACTTTCTTGCCAATTATTTTCTCCTTCATCACAGTGCCTCATCCCCAGTTCACAAGGCCCTTTGAAATTTTTGGCATAATGCTGACGTAAGACTGCCACTGAAACGAACATCTATCTCATAGCCACCTTTCTTTTAATTTTAGCATGAAATCGTTTTTTCTGTGTGCTTTTTTTCTGCATTTTATCATCAGATTCTCAAGGTGCCCCCTCTGCACCCAAACAGAAAAGCGTGAGATTTTTCACAGAAGTTCTACCACACCAGACAAAGAAAAAAAGTAAAGACAGGAGCATTTGACTTTGCTTCTAAATACAGAGAAACCCTCTTAACTTTGCAAATCTTAGGCAAAATGAAACAGGACAAAGATCTCCATGTACTTCCTGAGTGGCAGATTGTGACAACCTGCAATAACAAGTCCACCAGAATGAAATGGTGACCAACCCCACTAACGTTAACCACACCATACCAGTCCACCTGCAGAAAGACAATAATTATCTTAATTTTGTAGCTAATATTATTTTATCACTGTCAAGAAATAGATACTCTCTATCATAAAACATGGCTTTCAAGGTTATACGCAAGAAGGACAGTGACAGTCATAGCAGGCTTTTGCAAACAGTTTCAGAAAGCCCTGACTGATGAGGCAACAGCTCTTCCCAGTATCTTCCCAGTGAAATACACCCAAAGATTTCATTCAGACAAACAGACCTCATAGTTTATTTTCCTGCTAGGAAAGGGTATAATAGTTTCCTGGGAGCATGATGGTACATGGCAGCAAGCCCCTACAGAACCATTCACCCCCTTTACCTTAGCAGAATCATTCGCAAAGTCTTGATTTTAAACCAGGGTATTCTAAACAAGCTGAATAAGCAAAAGCTTCTCTCATTTCGTTACTACAGTTTTAAATGTTGTCAGGTGGGTTGGACTTTCTGTTTGGGCAGACACCCAGCTGATGTTTAAACCCACTGAGCTTTGAGTACTAATAAGTTCCTAGGGGTCTGCATGACTTCCAGGCTTATTCCTACCTCAATATCTTTCAAGTACTTTTCTTGAACACTGGTTGCTACCTGTGACCTCTCTATTAACCTGTCATAAGATCTCAGATGCTCTAGGTCCAAACCAATGCCAGTCCCAGAAGTGTTTCAGCATCTGAAATACAACCTTTCTCCTCTTTCCAAACCTCTTCGCTATACAGGAACAAATGTTCATTGAACCCATCAAACAAAAAGCTGTTGTAGAGTCCCAAAGGCAATCAGATTTTAGGAAGGTAAGACTTGAAAAGAATTCTAGGTTGAGAATGCACTCCCTTGCTCTTACAAGGACTAATCATACAAATCATTTCACGAAACTCCCTCAGAAGCTTCTCAAGTTTTAACATTTTTTAAAATTTTTTTTAAAGCATATATACATACATATGTGCATGTCTATTATATTTTAGGCTTACCACTGCTATGGCAAGATTGTTCCATAGCCTCACTGCTATTGAACTCCATTCTAATTTCCAGACACAAAGCATTCATTACGAGTTTCTGCTCATTTATTCTGGTCTTAACATTGTTCTGTAGCTCTTCTCTTTCTCCTAAATCAAAAAATGCAGAAAACACTGACAAGCCCCCATATTCAAAATGGAGTACACAGTTCAATGTACACAGAGATAGGAAGTTCCTGTAACAAAAAGAATTCTTACATTGTAAAGTCTTCCTCAAATTGCATATTAATAAAAATCTTCATGCCCGTTTTCTAAAAAGATGGCACAAAATTGAAAAATATTGTTGAATAGCAAAAAAATTGTTAAACCAAAGCTTTAAATGTTGTACCAGTTCATATTGTAGGTCCATTGAATTTTATAAGAGAACACAGACAGTTGTTTCACAGGAAAATGGAAGTTGAGTGTGTTCAACTCTCTCCATTCAGTCTGTAAAAGGGAAAAAATACAGATATACATACAAAGAAAATGTGTTTAAATAACAGTTTTCCTATGAAGTATATCAGGTAATTATTTTTGGAGGATGTGGAAAGAAAATTAACAAGAAATAAGATCAATTCATCTTTCCAGAGAGGTTTCAAAAAACTTTTTCCAGTACTAATGCAAATAAATACAAATCAGAAACTCTGAGGTCTCAGCAGTATGACTGTGCTTTGCCATTGATTCTCTATCACTACAACACAGCTTTTCACAGCCCACTGCCCTATTGCATTGTAACTCCAGGTTCTTGGAGAAGAGCGTTGTGGTTCGTCAGAGAAGAGTCAGAGAAAGAAGTTGCAAGCAATTTTCCACAATAACATGGTAAAGCACTTTAACAGTCTGTTAAAACAAATGTTCTGATCACTTATTCAAGCACTTGCAGATTTTCTTTTAAGGGAATTAAAATGATGACACTGACCAAAGGAAATTCAACCACAGTTCGAGCATTTTGATGACTACAGAAGATAGTGTCATGCAGGCCTTCCTCATTCTTCGTTACTCTTGCTAGTACATTCAGGCTTCTCCTTTAAAAATATTTTAGTATATCATTTATGTTTAGTTCTAAAATGCATTGTATTTATCCAAGATATCAAACCAAATTCCTGATTTCAAAACATTTAGACAGATTTTTTTTTTTTAAATGCATAAGAGACTAAAACTCATCTTTCTGGTCTACTAGGCAATTATGTATCTAGGCATTCAAAAGAAAAAAAAGTTTTCTTCCATATCTCCATGGACAGTAGACTAAACATACATTATTTTAGCTGTGATTATCTCTTCAGTTTTTAAATCAGAACATGCATATTGGTAGTTACTTGGCCTCTTGCATGAAGTAGTGGGGAAAAAGGACAAGAAGTCATACAAAAGGCAACGGGAGTCCCACAAACAGAAAACTAGTCAAAGTACATGGAGTCAGAAAGTCCATCACAGAATAGAATTTGGCCCACAGTCTATGTGAAAGCTATCAGTGGCAATTTATCCACACCAGTTTAGCTTTCTCTCATTTTGAAATCTTATTTATACATTGACCTTAATCAAATCACTAATTTGACCCCACATATCCAGAAGCAGAAGATAAACTTTGCCAGTCTTGCTCAGTGCTGAAAATCTTTTGGACTTTCATTGTTGCTGCTCCCTAGCCAGGCATTCTCAGCATAGCATTGAATCTTTCCTGAAGCCAACATTAATTTTTTTCTTATCACTTATTATCTAATACTTTAGTTCTTTCAATATTATGATATTGCTCATATGAAGAAGACCAGAACAACTCCAGTACATTACCATGCTGATGCAGATTTGTGGGGTTTGGGACCTGAACTGGTGTCTCCAAATGGATATGCTACTCCTCTCTGTGCCTCAAGCTCCATTTTCAGTAGTACCAGTATACTCAGAGTGCTGAATGCTCTCCCCAGGGTAGGTATCTAAACTTTTTGATTCTAAACCTGAGAGTAGGTTGCTGTTTTCCTTCATAACTACATTAGAGTTTTCACAACCTGAGCCACCAAAAGCTGGGAGCACTGCGTTTATTGTCTTCTAAGTGATGGGATTCATGTGCCTTATTTCACAGGTGGTTTTAACCTTCTCCCTCTAGGGCCTAGGCTATTCTGCCAAGAGAAGAACGCAGTTTCAGCCCATCTTGGAAACTGTTTCATTCTTAATCAAAGACGTGACTCCAAATCACTTTAGGTATCAATTGGATCTGCTGCTATGTTTCTCACACAACCAATCAAGTGCTTCGTCACCTGAGTGAAGGGAGGGGGATGAGAAGATGGAGAGGTACTTAATGATTTTATTTTGTGCAAAACCCGGTCAAGTTGGTATGTTTGGAGAACATCTGTTGGATTGAGCCCCTCGGGCAAGAAAACAGAAAGACACATCATTTATGGATCCAAACAAAATTAAAACATGATACAGGCTCTGAGCTGCTAAAATTGTCCAAGCTGAGGTGCCTCTGAGATTAACCAAAAGTAGAATTTAGGTTCCTGAAAAACCCAAATGTCAAAAACTTGCACAGCTTCCAATTTAAAGCAGTAGCTGAGCAAATTTTTGAGATTGGGTTTTGGTCTAAGACACCAAAGCCCCATTTGGAAACTTTGGTTGCTTCATGGATGTGATTTCATTTCCCTGCTGCAAGAAAAGAATAGGAGCACTCTCTTCTGTAACAGGAACATTGAAAAAAATGCACACAATAAAATCAGTGTGGTGATGAGCGAGCCCTAGAGGAAAAGTGCAAGCTTTTGAAAGAGAAAATACAATCCATAAGTGGATTTTGCAAAGTAGGTCTTCAGAGCCAATGGCAAGCTTACAGGAAAAAACATATTCACCCTGTAGCAGTGAGGCCTTGCACCTAGCAGAGGGCTGTGCTGGCTGGACACAAGTCAGCCTGTGATACCTGAACACCACTGCATCATTTATAATATCTTGTGTGTTGTTGACTGTTATTACACCATGGGGTACAGGACGCAATATGTTATTTCTTGTATGGGACAAAACACATGCAGAAAATGCTAGACCCTCACTCTGCCCTGTTCCTGCTTTAAGCTGTCAGGGTAGTGGAGGAAGAAACTCTGCTCCTCTCCCAGATGAGCCTTTGTCTGCTTCCTCCACCACAGAAATTGTCCAGGGTGCCAGAGAAAGGTTCTCAGGCATTTGTTGCATGCAAATAGCTGCCAAATAAATCATTGTATATTGCAGCACAACCCCTGAGGGGGTTTGTACCTATGGAACTTGCTACTGTCACTCCACTTCCCCACACACCTTAATCATGTTATCCATTCAGCAAGAAGGATGAATGTTACAGCATGAGACTTTCATCCTTCACTGCTGAGGATCTGACTCTCGGGGAGAGCAGGGGAGAGAGAGCAGGAAATATAAAGGAAAAAACTTAAGGTAGGAGTCAAATGCCATTATTTCTCAGCAATGGGTTTAGGCAAGGATTGCATTATAAGAACATCTTCCTAAAATATTTCAGGAGAAATTTACTGCCTGAGCACACATTGACTGTGCATGTATGTATATATGCACGTCTGTAAATACAGAGCCTAAATAAGACTTTTAAGGCAGTGAATTGCAACCTTTTAAAGCATCTGAAAAATTCTTATCTTCTCTCTACCTTTGTGGACTAGCTCTATGGATTACAAAGTATTTTACAAGAAAGTTTCCTTAGAATTTTTTCCATAAAGACAATAAAAATAAAATAGCAGCAGACATTAGAGGGAAACACAGCATTTAGTGGTAATCTAAGAGCCTGTCTTTTTAATAGCCCCAGTACATTTTAAAAGCACCAGTTTATTTGATATCTCTGCAGTCAGTGCTTTCCGTATGAAGGGCAATGCCTATTTCATCATGCTGGCCCTTCCACTAAGATTTAAGCTCTCTGTTAAGTCTGTCAACCAATATTCTAACTACCAGGTTGTAGACAAATCTAGAGGAAACTAGAGGAACACTATGTCACAGCCCATAACTGCCCTAGAACAGTTATGGTATAACACCAAATGGCAGTTGATGCTTTGGCTTACCTGTGTCATGTACCTATAACTGCAAGGTGGTTATAAATCAGCAGATGAGAGATGCAATGCTATTGTCATTCATTACAAACTACTCCCTCCAGCTGGCTCTTATTTCTTCTAAACAACTAGGAAAGTACAAGAACTGGGGAAAAAAATGCAGCTTTTTGTATTTTCAAACAATTTGAAAGGAGAAGCTAACACAACATAGTCCAGTTTAGAGTTTATGAGAAGCACATCTAACAGATTGTTTTATTTTGTGGAGCTTTCCTCTAAGCATGATGAGTGACAACTTAATGAGCTATCTTCATAATACTAGATCCATTTACACAACCTGAAGATGTGGTCTTACATTCTTTTCCAGTACATCTTTCTGATCTTATCCCTGCTTGAGGGATTGACTAGTGTTAATTTTCTAGCTCTATTTTGATGTAAGCTTCTGCAAGCCTGCTGACTGTCTCCCTTCTTGACCTCATTCCATGTCCTCTATCCATCAACATGGGAAAGAGTACTGCTTTTCTCAAAAGCCTTTACTTCTGAGAAGAAGCAGAATGACAAAAGTAATGAGCTATTGAAGCAAGATATGACAGAGGTCTCAGCCCATTGATCAATTCACCAGTTTTAGTAATTCATTATAATAATATTATAGCAGATAGTCATAAACTGCACTGTTCCTAGTCCAGGAAGGGAGTAGGAAAATTCACTTTTTTCTTCAAACTAGTGGAAAAGGCAGAAATTTATTCCAAAACCTTACCTATCTATCAGATTTCCCAGCTGGTTTGTGAGTCTGTGGGACTCATTACTATATTACCACTATTCAGTTATTGTGATACATTACCACAATTTTCATTTCTCCAGTGCTGACCAATACTTACCAACCTCAGACAGACTTGACATCTCTATCTGTTCTGTAAGTCCCACATGATTGCTAGTTTCCCAAGTAGGAGAAACCTGGTGTGTAAGAATAGAATCCCAATCCTGCTACTGCCACCCAGCATTGAGTGGCCACAGTTTGCAGCATAATGACAACAATGGCATTCCTGAGTCACCAAGGATTTGTGGCACAGATTTTATACGTGAAATGAAAAAGATTATAATGAGGACTGGTGATAAAAAGCCTTCCACACTTCCTTCTTACCATCCCTGCCAAGCTAGGGAAGAATAGTGATTCATGGACAAACTCAGTTTACTGTCTTGTCCTTTACTATTGAACATTCTATGGCAACAAATGAAAGTACAATGGTTAACATTATAAATTAATTGTTGCAGCTTGATCTCTAACCAAGCAATTATATGTGTGACAAGATTTTCAAGGATAGGTATAAAAAAGAATATGATGAGGCACAGGATCTGGCATGAAATTTTTGCTGGCCGTGTAAAATTAAGGCTCAACCTTGAGCTGTTACACAAAAGTGCCATATCATCTCCATGTGCATCAAACACAGAGGAATTAAGGTATGGGACTATCCAATACTTACAAGACCTAACAGAGACTAAGGGCCCAGCTTAGGAATGTGGCTTATATTTTAGGATTTTTTAATAACCTCCTTATTTTTTTTTACTTTTTTAATCAAATGAACCGGGAAATGTCAGCATTTTATATTTTTGCATAATCCACAAGGAAGGTAATAAAAAAAGATAATCCTACATCAACTATTTACTGTACAGTACTTTTACTGCGCAAAAAAAAAAAAAAAGCAGCTGGCTTTTAAGAATACCCTTCCACAAGGGCTATATATATATATAGCCAGCCACAGGCTGTTGTATGTCATAGAATTAGATAATCAGAGAATCAGAGAATCAGAAAATGGCCTGGGTTGGAAGGCATCTTAAAGACCATCTAAGTCCAACCTCTCTGCCATGGGCTGGAACACCTTTCATTAGACCATGTTGCTCAGAGCTCCATTCAACCCTGGCCTTGAACACTTCCAGGGGTGCAGCATCCACAACTTCTCTGAGCAACCTGTTCCAGTGCCTTACCACTCCACAGTAAAGAATTTCTTCCTATATCTCATCTAAACCCTCTCTCTTTAAGTTTGAAGCCATTCCTCCTTGTCCTGTCACTACATGCTCTTGTAAAGTCTCTCTCCATCTTTCTTGTAGGCTGCCTTCAGGTACTTGAAGGCAACAGTTAGGTCACCCCAAAGCCTTTTCTTTTCCAGGCTGAATATATATATATGCTATATAACCAGCAACCGTTTTTACAGACCTGTTGTCACAAAAGAGAGAAAGAAAGGGTCAAGATTAGGCATGAAGAATGAAATACAGCAGACTCAGCTATGCCACAAAAGCACATGTGTGTACACATGCACACCACATACCCACAATCAGTGAGGCTCGTGCTCTTACCTTTATTACTGTAGCACACAAGTAAACCAGAGGGTTTTTTTAATAAATGTTTCTACGCTCTTACTGCATGAGGTCATCAGGTGAAATTTTTAGACTCTGATTTTATGGCAATGCAGCAGCTGTAGACCTGTCTGAAGGGATGTCCCAAAAGTCACCAGCTTAGCTTGGACAGCGTAAAGCCACGACAAGACATTTTATGTCACTAACCAGCGATGTTATTGCCTTAATAACATCAAGTGTCAAGGAGTGGCATGGATAAGTCATGCAATACCTACAAGACAGTGGTTTAGGTTCACATGAATCACTAAAGAGCTGTGGCGAGGGGAGCCTCAATCCACGTTGAGATAATCCCTCCTGAGGGTCAGTTGGCCACGCTTGCCCAAACACACCTCACCTCTGGCACTACACCATCACCCAACCACAAGCTTTCAAGATTCAAGGGATGTGAAAGAGGGAAGTAGCATGGTGAAGAGATATTTGATCCTCAGCTGTTAAAACTGGCCAGCAGGAAGTCTGATTAATGTATTTCTACCAAATGGGGAGTAATATTTAATGATTATTGAAAAAGATATCCAATTTATCAAGCTAAGAATTATCTGGCTTTTTTTTTTTTAGCTTTCCTTGATGCAAAAGGGGAGGAGATGTGCAAAGAAATTACTGCATAAAGGCTCTCAGAGATTGTACCTTGTTAGCAAATAAATTTTTCTGTAACTTCTTCGTTAGTTTGAAGAAGGCCTGACAGATGTTTGAACTCCTGTAGCTCTATTCTTGGCTTTCATTTGACAGCCCTATTTTCCATGTTAGGAAAAAGGATAAATAAGAACCCATGATATATCTATTTTATGTCCTTCATCTCTTTTTATACTTTCATCATGCTCCCTCCTAATTGTCCTCTCATGCTGTAACCTTTTAAATCTTCCCAAATACAGAATTTGTGCATTGACTTTAATAACTTCTATCCACTGTCCATCCCATTTATGCTCTATATTTCCAGTTATAATTATATTATCACAATCCAGTATTTTCAGTGTTCTCTAGTCCTTGATTTTAACACTTGCTTTTTCATCGCTGCTGCTCCCTGATTTGTCCAAAGACAAACCCTCTTCTGCTGTTCAGTTAGAAGGCAGCAATATGAACAAAGTAGATCAAATTATTCCTTCCAATATGTATTACCATGTATTTGTCAGTACTGAATTTCATCTGACATCATGTTCCCCAGCCACCTAGCTTTGTTAAGTTCCAACAGAGTTTCTCACAGTCTCATTTTATCTGGACTAACCTAAATAATTTTGAAGATTTTGTGACCTTAACATTTTCATCCCCTGCTTCTTACAGGTTATGAAGGGGTCTGTTAAATCCTTGGGATCACATACAGCAACATTGCCATATCATGCTGAAAATGGACCATTTATTCCAACTCTTTTTTTTGCCTGAAAACCAGCCATGACTGGTGGCAGAATTTCACCCCTCTCACCTCCCCTAGAATGACCAGGTTTTGTTGACTTAATTTTCTTAGGAGCTTGTTGAAAAACAGAAACGGTATTTGCTAGTCCTCAGAAGCTGAACACAGCTAATATGTAGCCCTTACCAGCCTCTCAGGTGCTGAATGTATTAATTTGGATGGATACCGCATCTTTTGACACCTCTGCTTCCTTAGTCAGGGAAGGTATCCCTGAAGGTTTGACCTGTTTTATACTCCTCCCTAGGCATCTGCTATTGGCCACTCCTGTGACAGAAGTTGGAATAAATGGGCCTATGGTCTTGGTTCATACAGACGTTCTTATGCAGTAATCTCATTTTCATTATCTGAAATATTAGGTTTCAGGTTGGGTTTTCCCCAAACTCCCTGTGATGACAAACGATTTAAAGGAAACATTAAGACAAAAATGCTCGAAAGTGACTGATTTTGGATGGCATAGATGACAGCTTTGTACCACGTTTGAATGCAAATAACTTCCTGCTTACTCTCACCTTTGAATCTTTAACAGAGACAGTAACGTAAGACAAATCTTATATTAGTACACCCTCAAGCCCATCAATCATTCCCTTTCTCAACAGAATACGATTACCTTTGTATATGATTTTTTCTACAGTTTTGAACCCACATGACAGTGTCCATACTCAACCACCTTTCAATGAATTAAGAGAAAAATATTTTTGAGATGCATCTAATGTTTCCCATGCTGTTATTGTCTTTATGCTCTGAATTTCCTTTTTTCTTTCTTTTTTTTTCTTTTTTTAAGGAAGAAAAATAGCAGACAAGAGCATTTATAAAGCATAATTTATAATCCCATGCCTGTAGTCAGAGCTCCACAAAAGCTGTATTTCTTTCTTTTCTTGTCATATTTGTTGGTTTATGGTGTTAGAAAGAAAAGTTCAACAAGAGATTCAGTCACCCTTCTAGTTTTGGAGATTATTATATACTTGTCATTATTTAGCACTAGATTTGAGTGACTCAGTCCTAGACTTTCTCACTGGCACCAGTTAAAAGTCCTCTAGCATTTATAGCAGGCTCCCACATATTGATAGATATTTTGAATTAGAAGATGAAGGGTCTGGAAGAAGGGTAAGTTAACAGCATTGGCATTGAGTTGCTCTTTGTACCAAGGCAGATGTGTATGCTTTTGACAGTAGCAAGATTAATCAGCAGTGAATATTTGGGTAATATTCCTCCTCTGGGCCTGTTACTTGCTGCCAATTTTTCAGAAATATGTGAGGTTTAGTGCATTGGTGATTAGGCTTTGTACTTTTGGCACGAGGTCTGACATCTGGACCACCCAGGTGAAAGTCCACTGCAGTTCAGGAAACAGTTGACTCTAAATGCTTGGGAATGTCCCCTTACAAAAATTATGTTTGGGGGCTGATCCATGAATTCTACATATGGTGCAAACATCTGCTTATGCTCCAAGCTCAGAAGAAGACCTTTGAAATAATGGAAGTGAAAAAAAACACAACTAAATTTTCATTTTCAAGAGCCTCAACCCTAGACCCCAAAATCTGAGTGTCACAGGGAAAAAAAATTACGAGGCAGGTTGAGGCAACTGCTTTGGGATTCTTTATCATTGACTGTCATTTAGCTTGGAGATGCCATGTTCCACACACAAATCACATGTTCAGTAACTAAACCACTCAGCCACAGCCAGCCAATAATTGTTTGCTGCACAAACTCTGTAACACTTCATTAGTTTTGCCACACATCTACTTCCACTGAAGTAGTGGTAACTTTCTCAAACGAAAAATCACAGAGCAACATTACAACTTCCATCTATTTTTAGTGCAACCTTGAAAAGAAACAAAAAAAAATAGAAAATACAATTGAGGAAACGGGCTGCTTGCACTGTAGTTTGCAATTTAAAGCAAAAATATGACCTGCATTTTTGGTTGGGTTTTTTTTGATTTGATGTTTTGTTTTTTGTTTTTTTTCCTGTCAATCTTACATTTCTCCAATGAGACTATGAGAAATGTGCAAAGTTATGTGATCATTTCTGACAGTTCTTGGCAGCAGGGCAGGCAAGCATTGGAAAGGATCTCTCTCTCCTGATCCAAGATTAAATTTGGACTGAAACACAGGGCTCATTTAGGCAGCAATTAAAGGACCTTATAGACTGAGGGAGAATGAAATGATAAATGCAAAGAGGCTTATTTAATGGGGATATTAAGTAAACTGCTGGTAAAAATGCCCATTTATCATCCACCGATTCCTAATTGGTTTCCTGTTCCTGCCTGCATGTGGCATTTTCAGAAGGAATTACCTTCCTTTAGTGCGACTGTTGCAAATGCAATAAATCAAGGCCATAGATTTCTAGCTAATTTAGATGGAGACTAAATTGGAGCCAAAGCATACAAGAGTGCTTGCAATTAATGTTCATTACAACTTCTAGCTTCAAAAACAGGAAGGATCATTTTAATGCACCATTCCCGATCAAGGGCGCTACTTCAGGACTTGGCCACCCTTTGTAGGCTCAACAAAAATCACTTGCCTTTGTAAGCCACTGGCCTTCCTAAAAACTTCCTAGGAATCCAGGTAGAGGACTAGCAACCCTTTAAACACCTGTACTTCAAGAAAATTCCCTGCCCCTTTTTTTTAATGTACGTGCCTTTTCTGTCTATGAAGGCCAACTTACACAAAAACAGCTTACATTCACAGTGTTGTTATTGATCTCAGTTGTCTGATTCCCGCAACATATACTTTATTTTCACCAGGCACTGTGAGCAGATAACAATTTTCTAGCTGAAAAAACAGTAAATTTCAGTTTCCCAAGCAGCAGCTTCAGCAGTTGGTCTACAGCCTTCCAGCATATTCCTTTTCCAAGGGTTCAGCTTTGCCAAAGAGAAGAAACAAGACTTGTTACCGTGGAAATTTCTTTGTTTTGCCATTCTCACAAGGTGCTTCAGAGATGCCAGTGTCTCATTTTATGATATTTTATTGTTTGATGAAGCAAGCAAGCTACTCTTGAAAACACATACAGTGACCCAGACTTTGAACAGCTTTTCGCAGTTGCTTCACTTGAGTGTAGCCCTGATAAGCAGCACTACGAGCATGAACAAAACTTGGTTACCTGTTGTGAGTTTTCAAACACAGCAAAAGGAACAAAAAATATTCCACTTTCTGAATCCAATGAAGTTCATAGCACTCATTTATTTTCAGTGTAAAGAAAATTGGTTTATTGGGTCTGAATCCCCCAGAAAATTTTTCTGTATGAGATTCTCTTTGTTTCTTTTGTGCACTGAAAAAAAAATTGTCTACTTGTCTTTTGCTTCAAAAAAATACAATTGGCACAATCTAAGTATCTTATGGCAATCAAGAGAAATAGATTTAGAAATACTGTCTATCCTTAGTGTCACAGAACTGGCAATAATCTATCTTTTATTTAGACTTGAATCCAGTTACAGACAAGTTTTTTTGTTGTCTCTTCTGCTTAGTCATTTATTGTTTAATTCCTTGTTTTCAGTTTGGATCACCACTCACAGAATTAACATTAAGAATTTACAGCCTTCAGAGCTGGCATGTTTCTTGCAAATGATCAGTTTTGAGTGGAATAGGTTGAAACCCAAGTGGGTGATAAAGAAATCCATTAACTTACTGACACACAAATCTTCCATCTTCCTCTGTAATGTACCCATGAATGGTTAAAGGCAGTACCCTGGGGAAGATGAGGGTTATGCTTATTCTCCTCCCCCAACCATATGTAGATAAATATTCATTGGGAAAAAACCCTGACATGGAAATACAAATGTTGGTATTAATGCCCATTCTGAGAGTCCATGCTGTGGAGGAAATGGGCTGGCAATCTGAAGATCCAATTTCCTTTTTCCAGGCTCTGCTACCAACTTACTATTTCATCATATGCAGAACACTTCATTTTTCCATGCCTCATCTTCTCCCTCAGAAAAGCGTGACTGCGTTCCACAGACGGGAATTACCATACACAAGCATTAACTACTTTCACTTTTTAATTTTAAGCAGCTTCAGGATATTTACTCTGAATGCCAGGAGCACAGAGAAACATTAAGGCAGGCCTGGGAATGCCCTGCCATGACAGAAAGCAAAGAATAAATGTTCCTTAAGTAAAACAACCTGTCAAGCTCTCACCCCAGCCACACTTCTGTTTCGATGCTTGCTGCACACACAACTGAAACGACATATATAGTGTTCAAGGAAAGTGTGGGTTATGCAGAGAGGGAGAGCACTTAAATTTACCATTCTGCCTAAGGATTCCCATTGGTTTGATATTTGATGAAGCCAGCAGAGATTCCAGGTTAAGGACTTTCACATTTAATTTACACAGTACTTCAAACAGTAGAATATTATTCTTTAAAAAGTACTTATTCTCTTTTTTCCTCCTTTTACATTACTCTAATACCTTAATAAATCAGAACCTATCCCCATCTTGCCTGCTCCCTGCCTTTTCCTCCAAGTTCAGAAGATGACCTCTGAAATTAAGAGACCAGAAGCAGATTTTTACCAACAGAGCATATGAAGCTGTTGGGGCCCAGTGTACTGAGACATTTCATGTCAAAAGGCAGGGACTGCAGATCCTGGGGTGCACTACTCTCAATTCCAAATAACTGATCAGATCCTGATCTGGCATTAATGGGTTTTATACTTCTTTAATGCCACTCACTCTAGTGGAGCTGCTGATGCTTTTACCAAAGCCAGTAACACCAGAATCAGGCCCCAAACCTCATGGTTGATAAGCTCTCTTACCCAACCTGCTTACTATGTTTTTAATCCTTCTCAGTTTACCATTCTCAAGGTCACACAGTCTTCAGAAAGGAAGATGTTTGGGTTTTCTTTAAACCAGATGCAGCTTGTCTGCCAATCATTTAGTCCAATTAAGTCCCAATTTTATATTATTTTTCAGCCCCATGTTACAACAAACAACAGAGTGGAAACCCACATATGTTTTCTGATATTGGAATAATGCAACTCAAAGAAAGAAAGATTTGAATTTCCTGTGGTTCCTTTTAAAAATATAAAATGTGTAATATTCTAATAGACTAAAATCAGTACACATGGAATATTACTTGGTCCCAGCTGAGTAGTAGTTGTACATTAATGGAAAAGTCCTACTGATGGAAACGAAGAGGCAGAACACTGTACTAAATAACTGGGAATTTATTACTCGACCAAAACCATGTACAGAAAAGGTACACATCAAATCCACTGGCAGAAGGGGAAAGCATGCTCATGTTAAAAGCAGCTGCCTGTAGCCAGTAGTGGTGGAGCGAAGTGATTCTGATCTCACACAGGAGTAATTCCAGAGTTTCCACAGGGGCTGCAAGACTGCAAAACAGTTGAGGAGAAATCTTAATTGGCCCACAGTGTAATTGATTCTACCAAGTCCTCGTGAACTCATCAGCAAAACACATGTAATACTGCAGACAAACAGATACAGTCAAGTATATTTCATTTCTTTTAAATGGTGTGTCTGTCCCATAAACAGTCTGTCTGCCCTGATAATCAATTTGCTGTCTTCGTATTTTACTCTGCAATGCATAGATTTGATGAGGGAAGATTAACACTGATTAATGCTCCACAGGTCCTCCAACATCCAGATCCAGGAATGGTGTGCTACTGATCTTTCCCCTATGCAGGCTCCACAGAATCAGTGACCATCCAGGGTGAGAAAGGTTTAGCTCAAACCATAGCCATTCATGCTTTTGACAGCATTGGTTCAATCCACAATGTGTCAGTTATGATGCCAGAAATCATACACAAACCACGGAAAGACTCACTTCAGGGGGCAATGGCTAATACCCACAGGGCACAGACCTCAAACCTGGATGCCTTAACAGTAAGCCATGAAGACTGAAAGATGTCTAGGTGCAAATTATTTATTCACTGTGGGGCTCAAAAAGAAAGAAATGCAGAATCCAAAGCCTTTCCATCCATCTCTCAATCATTTGCCATGACTTAGGTAAAGAAAAAAAAAGTAACCTAGTGACCTGTACAGCCCACCTCAAAACAATCCTGTGTGAGAAATGTACTGTTATTAACCTTCCCCTTGGCATATATTAATCAACAGCATTCTGCTCGTCTGTAGGGTATCAGATGCAGGAGGGAAACAACTGCAGTAAGTAGAAAACAGCACAAAGTAAAACTACAATATGAGTCTCTCAAACAATAGTAAAATGCAGTAATCCACAGGGGTAAAGTGACCACTTCAAAATTACCTGCAAGGATTTACAGATGAGAATTAATTTCATCTCTATTATTATGTCAGGTAAAATAGTCTCAGTTATACACTAATTTATATAGAATCACAAAGGAAATCCTATTTCATTAAGTGGATTAAGCATTAATGTATTACCCTTTCCATTTTTATCTTCATTTCATAAAGGGCCTAACAGGAGGTCAAATTAAGAGACCAAATTAACATTTAAAAAAGTCATAGTGAATGCTATACCACAGTGATTCTAACCACACTATTCTTTATCATGATGGTATCAAGGCTATTTTAGCCTTGGTACTTGAAATTAATAACTGTTATTTCCACGGGGAATCATTTTTCTTGAATGTAAATCATTCAGCAGAGCCAGACAGAAGAAACAAAAGCATTACTCATTTCATACAAAGGTGTAAGCAGGACAGGAAGAAAGAAAGCAGAAAGGGCTAAATCAGTTCCCCATTTACCCTGTGTGAGCCATATAAAGGAAGCCCTCACCAAGCTCAACTTGTGTTTATGACTGAAACCAACGAAGTGCACCCTGACCCAGTAAATCATATCAGCTATTTTGAAGTCCTTTCTTCAGTTTCTGGTTATTCAAAACAAGATAATGTTACCACTGCCCATGTAAAAACACACCCATGTGCAAAGCCTTATACAGAATTACACAACAGAGCAGGTCTCCAAATCAAATTCCAGCCACAATATTTCCTTTGCTCTGCTTGTTTGTGTTTCTTTACACCACAGGCATTGTCCTGCTAACACAGTTTCCCAGTCTGTTACTTGCAGTTGGTAATTCATGTTATCCTTAGCTAACATTAAAGGTTTACCACTCCAGTGTTATTAGATCAGTTTCCTAAGGAATTTCTATTTTATTTGTATAACACTGTTTATATGTCAAATATGTGTCAAGTCGGGGGGCACTGAGAGTTTAATAGCTTGAAGTAACTAGTGAAGTCACATCTGGAAAACAACATTTGTTGGAATCTGAATAATACATTCATCTTGCCATAATGCCAAACAGGAAAGATTTCTGTGTAGAAATACAGAACTTTGAAGAAATATTTTTTCAATTCTATTCTTCAAATGCCATGTTGTAGCTGGACCACTCAATTTAATTAGTGTATGTATTCACATCTGCTTTTTTGCCCCTTTGCTCATAATAAGCTTTAATTTGGAATGTTTTTAGACACCAGATTTTCCACATCACATGGGTAGGGAAAGGAGTAAGGAGAAGAGTATCAATGCAACTGAACCTGTCCTCTGTACAGGATTTGGATGTGCCATCTGTCTACCACTTTTTTCCACCAGCACGCAACCTACAACCTCCAAGTCTTTTCCTAAGAGATGTTCTTTCTGTGCAAGCAATTTCACAAACATCCTATTTCAGCAGTGGCTGGCTTCTCCACCATCCTCCCACTCCTACCTCCAAGTGCAGCTTTTCTGTTGGCTGGTATTATTCCTTCTCATTTTTGAGGGTTAGACTTCCTTTTCATGAGATTCACCTCACTCCTTAGAGACTTCCCACACTGTGAGAAGAACACAAAGGCAGCTCTGACCTCTCTGCCAAACTCTGCTTCCTGCTCTTCCTCTGTCTTTCAGCAAAGGGCATTGTGGGTCAGTTCCTAACATGGAATAAACTGGCTTGTATCAGTGGCTGGTAGCTGTATTGGGAGAAGAGAGGAAACATGACTGGGGATGCTAACAGAAAGTCTTTCCTGGATAGTCAGTATTTTTTCTGTGGGTAATGCGCCTGAAAATGTACCTATGGGCCAGCTTACAGAATAAAAATTTTTGTGAGTCTGACAAGCTATTTTCTGAAACTCAGGATTCGGCAAACATAGAACTTGCAGAAATTCCGTAAGTTTTGTATCTCCATAGCTGAAAATTTATTCTGCTGCTAAGAATTATTGCTATTGTATTACACAGGAATTCCAGGAAAGGAAAGGGACAAGTATGTCTGAAATGTCCTTTTCTTATTCAGCATTCAGGCTTACTAAGCACCTTATAATGTCTGGTTTCACAGCTAATTTTAATATATGTTGTCTTGCAGATCTGTTTAGGCAAGAAGTGCTATGTTGTCCAGTGGCAAAAAGAAAAATTTCCCCAGGGGAAAATTCTGTAAGGTCACTGTTTTTATTGTCCTCTCAGAAGTGCTGTTCAGAGTGAATCAGTGTTACTCTATCTAGACAGTTTGGGCCCTTGTACATCAAGAACAAAATGCAATGCATGTCAGGCAAATATGTCACCAAGACTGTGGGATTTGTCCTCTGAATGTGTTTGGAGAAGGTCTCAATCACTAGTATAGACTACCTGGATTTTAAAATGCCTAAATTGGAAAAAAATCAATTATGTTTATGCCAGAGGCCATGAGCAAACCAAAGATCATTTTACATTGACACACAACAGAAATATAGTTGCGTGCCAACCCCGCCAGGTCAATCCAGTAAGACAGAAAAGAAGGGAGAAGACAATGAGATGCTACTAATTGCACTTGGCACAGATAATCCACCGATCTTCTGGTCTTGCACAGAACAAATTCACAGACATGTTGATGGGGAAAGGAAACAGGTATGTGTTGGTCCTAGCTTACAGTGCATTTAAAAAGACAAAGCTTAGGGAAGACATGTTCAATAAAAGCCACATTCTTCCAGATGAGCAAAAGTTTCTTCCCTTCTTTTCCATTTGGACAGGGAGTCACTTGACTGTAATTGCAGACAGAACAAGTTGAGCAAAGTCACTTAAGCAGTTCAGAAACACAGAAGGGAGCTTGGAAAATTATGTTCAATATTTTAGAACTTGCAAAGAGACCAGTGTGGGGCAGGCAGATAACATATCTAGCAGGCTGGCAAACAGAAAAGAGCAAAGGGGGAAAGGGGTTAGGGGTCCAGAGAAGCTATTGAATGAGGCTGATGTCTCATCATTTCTTCACAGCTCTATTGACCACATGGAAAACAATGTCAGAAAACAAGCCAGAATGGCCACAGTGGCCAGTCATCTTGATGGCAGTCCTCCAACAGGTGGAGTGGATTATGGAAGGAAGAATGATCTGTTCTGTACAAGCTGGATAGTTGCTGGATAGTTCCCAGATGTGTTAATAAAGCTGCAGGCTATTCAAACAGCATCTCAGGGTCTATTGTAGCTCTCCCTCTACCTCTACTCTCATCCTGAGAAAACAAAACTGTTAGGTAAGCCAGTGACCAGCTTACTTAAGAAGCCTCACTTTTTGTGAAATAGAGCAAACTTTGTTTGGAAAAAAACCCATAAAATCTCCAGGAAAATCAGGAACTAATGGGATTAAACTGATTGTCAAAAATGGAAAAACAGACCCATGACACAGTTCCATATGCAAAATTTCAGCAATTTCCAGAGCTCAGAAATCCAAAGGAAGGAATTGCCTTTTTTACATAGGATCACAAATAGAAATCCAAAAATGATTTTGTACAAAATCGTGCAAGTTTACATTGGTCTGATATAAAAAATGTGTTTCTTTCAGGTACCAGTAAAATGGCAAGATAGCTTACTGAGCTATGGCTTTCTGCCTTTCCAGGTATGGTCCCTGTCAGCTGTTCACTTTCCCTCTGCAATTGAAATGAGAGTGCTAGTCCTGGCTTTTCAGTACACCCATGACAAGTAGAAGTCAGGAAAACTAGCTTAGTTCATGTTTTTCTTAAGCACTGAAAAGAGATATTTGGGCACACAGACATAATGTGATTAAGATATTCATGATGATTTTGCTATATTTTTAAAACACTGCTTTTGTTTGAAAACAGTGGAGTTTACAGCCCTCTATAATGCTTTCACAATGTCAACTGACTGTGACCAAACAGACTGAAATAATAGCTCTATTCATTTAATAGGGTGTTAGCTTTGAAGTTTAATTATCAGGGATAGGAACTCTCCACGTCCAGGGAAATGCAGACTGAAGTATGAAATCCACTTGGCTGCAGATCATTTCTACACCATGTCAGTGCAGGGAGGAATTTCAATTGCGTGCCTGCAGAAGTGAAATCAGATCCATAGACTTTCCTTGTTGCCTCTCACAATCACAACATTCAATCCAGTCCATACAACCTCTCACCAATTTCCTTCCAATTCCTGACAAACTCTACTCTTCTTTCTCCAAAGTGGCCCCTGGGAAATAGGAACTTGATTGTATTGGATTGTTCATTCCTGCTGCTGTCTGCACCACCCTTTGGAGCATCCAGCATTGCAGCTTTGGCACAGACATCGACAACTACATAAAAAATCCTGAGGCTTTGGGGACCATCCCAACTGCCTGAGAACTCTCACAGAAGATGGAGGGACCTCTCTGTTTACCACATTGGGCACTCTTCTCAAGTTCCCGAGAGTAGGTGTAATAAACTCTCCTCATAGTGTAACAAAAATTGTCACTTGCACTGCAATAATGTAAATTGGGTTGATCAATCCAGCTGGCCCATGCAGTCCATTCATTCTGCTGCCTTTTTTTCCCCATGGCCTCAAAGGACATCAGGAACAGCTGTTAGGACAGCACACAGAGTACAGAAATCATTTGGAAACCTTTCACACTTCCAGGACATGGTTGGGTATTTGGAGCTATGAATGGCCACCACCACATCGCACATGGAGGCAGTTCCCAGGCTGGCATTCAGGTCCAGTCCGACTGAGAGAATTGAGACACCCTTGATTTTAATGTACCCAGGGAGGCAAGGAAAGAACACAAAACACATGTCCGCAGCAAGGCAGATCTGCTTGGGAAGAGACTTACTTCTCAGGATTTGGGGCTCTGTGAATGTTAAGCCTAAGGGTTTATAAACAGGATTCCAAACCTTCTCTGAAAATGTCACTGCATTTCATCCAAACAATCCAAACCTGCTGACAATCAAAACAATCTTTTCCAAATCCAGCAATGGCCTTTTCTGTCAGTGTCCATTCTCAGCTTATAGGCTTAAATGTCAGCTGATTTTATTAGAACCCAGTTCTCGAAGAATGCTTAAAATGTTTTATTCGTGACAGCACAAAATTATTTTCATTTCTTTCATCTCTAATTCCTCAAAAAGCCAAAAGGATTTCATTTAAACATTTCAAAACTGAGATGTGCACTACTGAAATTGTTCACTCCTGTGCCAATAAAATTGATTAGCACAACTTCTCAAACAAATAATTTGAAATATCAAGGGGGTT
>JAWWLV010000001.1:83780908-83793985 GCA_035041135.1 Platyrinchus mystaceus
GAAATTGTTCACTCCTGTGCCAATAAAATTGATTAGCACAACTTCTCAAACAAATAATTTGAAATATCAAGGGGGTTGAAAAAAACATAATTACTTTGTGTCAGCTATCAATTATATCATAGTAAGTACCTTATTGCATTGTTTTAGGACTACAATAGATGAACATATCATAGCAATACAAAACTATGAGGTCATCAAATTCAACAGCTTCACAGTGACTCTAACCAAGTATTTTAAGACATTAATCACAGCACTGATTTACAAAAATATGCAATGAACTGTGCACACAGTGTTCATGGTAAACAGCTCTGCACCTTCTCTTCCAGTATTAAAAGGCCAGATAGAAAAGTGATCATTTCCTAAAAAAATAAATCTCACTTCTGACAGATAAATCCCCTTAAGCTAAAAAAAGGCAAATACAATGCAATAATTAGGGTGAGTTATCCAACATGTAAATCAGTTTCCATGGATTGCTCAGGAGCTGTTGAAGGTTATTCAGCAGGTTTATCCAGAGACAGTGGATTCCTTTAAAAAAATATATATCCTAGGAGAAAGCACAATGGAATGAGTAGGCCCTTTCACAGATCTAGCTGACATGTAGCTTGCTAAAAAGTGTAAATGATTTAAAGAAAGGCTAAGCAGAAATGTACATCAAGTGCCATTATTTTATCACCCACTTTAATCACAGTCTGCTGTTCAGAATGGTTTGAGATGTTGGTTGTTACAGAAGAGATTTCTGTACCATTATTAGTACCTCTGAACAAATCTGGTGAGCAGGGGGAAAAAAAGATGGTGGGGGGGAGAGAGAGTGAGACTGAGAAGGAAAATGTAGCAGCAGTTAAAGCATAGTTTAATAACTCCAATCTCAGTCACTTTTTTCATATGTATTGTATGTGCAAGTCCATAGTACAGCATAATGTGTCATAATTTGGCCTCCAATTCTGACAGCACTGCTTGACTTGGGCATTAAATCATTGCCCCGAGGAATTCACATTCTGGCAATTCCTGATGGTAGGACTGTCATCTCCTCCCACACATGACCTATCATTTTTGACATGATTGAATCAAAATTAGTCAGTACATTTAGATGTAAATTAGAGACATCCAAGAATAATAATGAGCACAAAAATATAGCTCTGTGTAATTGACACGGCAACAGCTTAGTACAGTCTTCCACAGTGTCCTCGAAATTATTAATATCATGATAACAGAAGTACTGTATCAAAAAAGTGAGAAAACTTTTCCCTTTTTTTTTTAGAGGGGCATATTTAACTAACCCTTAAATCCTAAGGAAATCTATAAGTGTTTGCTCATCTGGTATTTGCATTATCCATGTGGTCCTAACCAGAGACAGACATAATCCGACAGCCAAGGAGTGTGTGAGGGCTCTCAGGTCCTGCTCCAGCTCATGTCCCGTACATCCACCTTCTCCACCATCCCCCCTTGAGTCATCGGTCAGTGTCTGCCCTGGTGCCACTGGGAGTCCCTGAGGGGGACAGCCACTTGATCCAGGAGGTGATGCCTTCCAAAACCAGGCAGAAACCTTGTGCACTTCCAAGTGCTGCCCCACAGCAATATTGTACCCGGTATTTTCCCTGCTGTAAGCCCATTTTCCATGTATTTGTACTGACCCAGTACAAATGCTGTCAGGAAGGTGCCAGCGGGCACACTGCCCCATATGCCCTGGTCTCCCCACACCTGCCACTGCACCTGGGGCAGCTCTGTCCAGCCAGGACCCAGCCTACTCTTGGACTCCATCACCCCTTCCCAGCAGGGAGCACATGAGGGAGCAGGCCTGAAATTCTTAAAGATAAACTACACCAGTACTTCTCCAGAGCTCTTTCCTTCCCTGGGCAAAGGGCCCTCCATCTCACCACTGCCTGAGGGAGCGCCTGCACCCAGAGTGGGTGTGAGGGGTACAAGAAACAGCCACAGACTTTAGGGAAGAGAGACACCCTCAGTTTCTCTAAAAAGTGGGTAATGTAACACTCCTAAAATACTCTTCTATCACGTGGGAAGAGGGAGAAACAGGAGCAGCTCTTGGCTTTTCTTCTGGTTCCCCACTTTCAAAAAGGTCAGGTGCCCTCAGTGTGGGCAGGTGCCTGAGAAAAGGACAGGCCTTAAAACCAGAGCCACGGTACACACAGGGATGAGGCACACAAAAACAAGATTTAGAAACATTTCCAAGTAGTTTCCACCTTTTCCCCATGAAATGCCATTTAATGTTTCTGGTGGTGACACTTTGCCCATGGCGTGTGCCAGCATGCTATCCTGGAGGAAAGGCTGCCCATCATTGGCTGTTCCAGAACTGCAGGCTGCATCACAAGGGTAGAGCCTGATTTTTTTTTTGCCGTGTGCCGCACAGGAAAACAGGCAACTGTTTAGAACCAAAACAACTGAGTCCTTTTTTTTTTTTTTTTTTTATTAAAAGATGGTGGGAGCATTAACATGTGTTAATGTGGCACTCAGTGATCTTGATAACCCAAGTCTGTATTACTACCTTGAAGCAAACCTAAAATCTCCTGGGGTCATGCCAACATCTCAATGGTTGCGTACTGAGTATCTCCCTAAAGTCTTTGATTACCATGTTGCCGGGGGAAAAAAGAAATTAGCTGGAACAATTTCTGTGTCAGGTGTCTGTGATGAAAGAGGAAGTGCCCAAGATTACTATGTCCTCGATGTGCTTGCCATACCTTCACTCAACAGAGATGTTAATATTTTGAGCAACCAGGTGAAGCAAGTGTCAAAGCTGTTTCATTGGAATATGTTTTTCTGGAAGCCACAAATCATAAAGTCATTTCTGAAACAATTTTGCAAACACTACAAAAGTTACCCTGTGCAGAGTATATGTGGCCAGAAACACTGCTTCATGAAAAAAGTGCTGGTAAAAAAAGAAAATTGTCTGCTTCTTGCAATTCAGTTTTCAGGGCTGGTTAGTAACTTGTACACTAAACACTGGAGTTTTCAGGAGCTTAACACCTCTGAGAACATGGCTAATGAGGGCACACAGTTTGTGAGACTTAAATGCCAAAGCTTGCTGGGTGAAAAAATCTCACAGTATACATGGTCTCGCTGTTAAACAATACAAATAAAATCCAGGAATATTTTTGAGAGAGAAGAAAAACACAAGTAGTTCTTATGTGCTTCAGGCAGACACTTACCATTATTCTCCTTGATAGGAGTTGAAGGTAAAATGATTGTTTTCTATTTGGTTTTGACCCTGCAGTGTCACTGGATAGTTACTGCCTTTTGAGTTTGCCATACCACCTGTGCTAAAGTATCACATCTCACATTCAGAACAAATTCAGTACAGGCTGTTTCTTGGGGTTAGAAATGATAGAAAAGTCAGAGAAAGTAAACCTAAACCCAGGTGTATCTTGTGCCAGTTTTGGCTGGATGAAATTAGCTCTGTAGGACTTACTATAAAGTTCAATTGGACTCAGACAAGTTGGCAGCAATTACACATGTGTAAAGATTGTGTACTAGACAAACATTCTCAGTCATATTAATAAATCTATGCTGATTTAGCAAAAATGAAGGGCATTTCAAATGTTCAGATTTGATGAAGAATGCTACTAAGAGGACTGACATTTGTGAATGTAAAATAATGTTCTCTGGTAAGAAACAGCTTTGAAATCAACACAAAATGACTTTCCTTCAATGACTGTGCCTGAAAATGGCTGTCATCTCCCACTTCCTCTTAGCAAGGACTGATTTATTTAAAAGGCCTGTCTCTTTTTTTTTTTTTTTTGAATCAAGAGGTGTTGCTTCTAATAGAGATGACCACTGGAAGGTCCCTTCATGGGAAGGGACCAAAGAATAAAAATGACGTTAAAAAAAGGAAAAGGGGAGTCCCTTCTTATTTTATTTCCCTATGAGAAACTGAAGAAATAGAAGATGGGGAAGACTGAGAAGTAAATATATAATGTAGGAGATAGGAATAGGACTGGAATGCTTTTTTGGAACAGAATTATTGGGTTAGATTCAAAACTTTCAGAAGTAGGAAAAATGAAGGAGTTGGCAAAGGTCCAAGTGAAGCACACTCTGCAATTTATGGAAGGTGCAGCTGAGACTCAGTGAAGCTTCTATGGACTGCCAATGAAACTGAGCATGAAGAGAAAAGGCCTCCATTTTAGAGTTACCAGAGGTGGAAATCTAAATTCACGAACTACAAATTCAGGGTGAGAACCTCTCACTAAAGTTGAAAATAGCCAGGACATAAACCCTCACACCTGACAACATTCTATTTTAAGTCCTTGTATTTAGCTTCCAGTCATACTGGTTCTGATAAGTTTCCCTTGCAGTCTGCACTACATTTAGCAATCAAAAACCTCAGGATAGGGACAGAATTCAACATTTCCAAGCAGCCACAGAAATGACACACTATATTTGAAGGTACTTGAGCAGGCTGCTAAATGTTACAATAAGCCCAAACCACCGACTCCTTACATTTGCAATTGTTGGCTGACTCTCAGGCATACACGCCTCACATTTGAGCCCTACCCCTTCAAACGCCTTATAACGATTCTTCAGCAAATCAAGGGGAGAAATAGGTTCGTGTGTGCTATGTTTTGCTTCTCCATGCATCAGAGTAGAAAATATTTTCTTGCTTAGTGAGAACACTCGGGTGGAATTACCCACATGAAGGACGAGAAGTGCTCTGGCAGGTGCCTGCAGCATCAGGACCCTACTCTTTAGTCATCCAGCTGGTTGTGTATAGTTTGGCATATTAATTGCCAAAGCAACACTTACACTTTTGTATCTGCTTTTTTTCCATGTCCTACCCTAATGGTACCAAGGAAACCAAATGCAAAAAACAAAGGTATTAAATATTACATTATAAGAGACAGCATAAAGTGCCTTGATAAGGCTGACAAGCCAGCCTTGTGGGAAAATGTTACAAAAATAATTCTCTTGCAAACTTTAGCTATGTTCTTTTGCAACGAGTCTTCAAAAATTGAGGCAAATCCCACCTCAGTTAGACATGAGACAATAATAAAAGACACACATGATATACAAAATTTCTGTCTGATAAACAGATGAGCCAAGCTACATCAAATTAGGTAATTAATACCTACTTAGTTTGTCGTACATGTTTAGGGGAGCAGCAGATTCTTGAAAGTGTCAGTATGCATATAGACAATCTCCTCTGGCATTTCTTTACTTGCCCAAGAAAAGCCTAATACACTTAAAACTATAGAGTCTCTGTATACAGCTGTATTTAATGATTGCCTCAACATTGTATCAATGACTGGTCTAACTAGGACAAGGTGAAAACCCGCCTCCAGCTCTGTAGAGGCAGGAAAGCAGAGTGTATGTTTATTATCACCCTGGTGAACAGAAATTCTAAAATAATAACACATTGTTATAAATAGGGCAACTCAAAATCCACCTGAAGAGTATCAGTATCTTGCAAAAGTGCTTCAGCAAAATAAACTATAATAAGCCACATGAAAAAACTCCTTTTTGTAATAGTTATTTTAATCTCTTTTGCCATCCATAGGTACTTTCCCCTGTACTTCCACTACAGCAAATGGGAAACATTTTGAATATTCTGAAGTATTTCAGTTTAATAGTCTTCATAGCACCAGGGGAAAATTCTGTTACTACAAAGCCTTGCAGAGATGGTAGAAAAATGGACTTAATCCCAGATTATATTCTGTTTGCCTCAAGTAATCAGGATTTTTGAGTGGTAGTAAGTATTCAGCAAAAAGCATTTATCTTAAAAAAACCCAAGCAAGCAAACAAAAACCAAGCAAACCCCTCAAACTTTCTTCCTCATCCTACCTTTGAAATTAACTGACATTATCTGATTTTCAGAATATATCACGGAATGTGTCATTCTGTGACATTGTAGGATTTATGCAACCCCTGATACCATCTGTGTCACAGAAAGACTGTATTCTGGAAAGTCTTCAGCAAATTAACAAACACCTAGAGGATTTCACATGAGAGAGAAAAACTAGGAGTTTCATACTCAATTGGCTCCTCTTGTATATTCATTAATGTGGGTCCTGAAGATATTGTCATGGAAGTCTAACATTAACTCTGTTTTCTTGTTAGCACACTTAATCTTCAACAATGACAGAGAAACAACAATTTGTTGTCACATTATACGACAATATTCCACAATCACACATATATTCTTTATGTATAGAAATGCATTTTCACAAGGACTGGTGCATTGTCTAAAAGATTTTTGATAGGTAAAATGTTTGTACAGGAACAGTAACTGGCTTTGTTTGCAGAGTTCCAGATCAAAATATTTTCTTTAGACCATATTAGGTGTTATCAAGGTTTTAAAATGTCCCCTTCATTCACACGTAATCAACGAATTTAAGAGTGAGCCTCAGGAAAAGATCATCTTTTAATTCCCTGGGCTACCTTGGAATATATGGTATTTTAACTGCCAGATTCTCAAAAGTTTTCCCTGAACCCTTTACACACGTTGTCCATCTGCATCTCTAATACCTTTGTTCCTGAATGCTGCACTGCTCTTAGACCAGTGCCACAGATGTCTTTGACCAGATGTTGAAAAAAAAGGTTTTCAATTGGCTGCAGTACAGTTGATCTTGTCTTGGATTTTTTTTCCCTTTAATTTATTTATTTATTTTACTCAGTTCATTCCATAAATCTTTCATCTACAAATTGAATGAGGAAAAAGCGAGCATTTCATATGAGCAGCCTATGCATATTTCCTGTTAGAAGGTGAACTAGAGAACTTAAGCTCACGACACTGAACAAACACATATCTCTTTTTATTTTAAACATGATAAACTAGAAATTACCCAAAGTTACATTCTTAGGAGCACAAAAAAAGAGGAATCAAAAAAGTGTGACTGTTTCATAACAAGTTCTAATGTCCTCCACTGTAACAAATATACCTTTATGAAATACAGAATTTATCATGGAGATGCATCATGCCTCACAAGAAACCTCTTGCCATGTTTTGAGGTAAAGGATCACATGACAAACAGCAAGCACATACCTTAGGTTTTGAATGTTCTAAAGACACTAACCCCTGTTGATCATTTTTCTTCCTGTTCCTTGCATATTTGATCATCAGCTAAATAATAGCATGAACTCTGAGACAGTCATCATTAGGCTTCAGAGTCAACAAGATATTGAAGTGAAAGGATGGAATATAGGCCATTCTGAGCTGCTGTCTCCAGTTATTACAAAAGCTAGAGGCAACACAGCATCAATTTGCTGTCAGTCCAAGTGGGGAAGGCTATTTTTGCAATTATATGCTAGAGGCTATTTTTAATGAAGGATTAGAATTTGGAGCACAAGATGACAGCTTCCTAAAACAATAGGACTTGTTCAGCTGCTGTGAGCCAACATCATTCATCTGCTGAGTCGTGGCCCTGATCCGTCAAAGTACTGGATCTTCAAGGAGACTATCTGCATATTTTTCAGTTTTATTACTTGTGCACCTGGGAGCTTTTTGTCATGGGCAAGAATGACACTTTGAAAGTCACTGTATGGACACCAGCAAAACAGCCCTGTCCCTAGCAGCTTAGAGTCTAAGCTTTCTTCAAGTTTAGGGTTCTGTTGGATCAGGGGCTTCCTGTATCTCCTAACCCAGTTCTAGTAAGGCAGATGTTATGAGACAGTGGCCAAGCACAGTATTTCTCTCTTCCAAACTGTACTAGTTCAAAAAATAACCAGGGAGAAATATTAAAATGATAGTAGGAAATCCTTCCTTGGGCTGGAATAGGAGTAGGAAAATGCTGTTTAGCAGCCCATAATTCTGAATCCAAGTTGGTATTTTCTGCACTTAAGAGTAAGAATGTGCTTTGTAATATTCTATTTTAGAAAGTGCACTCTATTCTAAGGAGTCAGCAGTTTGGCTTCAAAAGCCACCAAGTTCTTTATTACGTAATTAATTTACTCCACTAAAACTTACTGCAAATTCCTTGGCTGAAAGCAAAAGTCTTATTGAAGGCATAAGCTGGATTCTCAGCTGCCAACCCTTCAGCTTAGTGAAGTAATGGAATTAAAATAGGCTTAAATTGTCATTTTTGGAAGAGGTCTGTTTCCCTTAGTGTTTTGGCTCATCACAACACAGATTGTTGACATGCACAAAAATCTAATGCAACATGGTGAGTCAAATTATTTGGCTAGTGCCACTCTGCAGAAGTCTGTCACTGTGTTAATACCCAGATTTGATACGTTTTGGAAAGATGTCATCGTATGTCCAGTGTTCCAGCTCTTTCTGCTGGGAGTATAGTGAAAACTATCGGACTTTTTATGTTGCATAGAATACTCTGGTAGGCACTTACCCTGAAGTTTTGTCATCATAATTTAGCATGAAACTACAGAATATTACACAGAAATATATGCAGATAAATTACAATGAACAAGCTCCAGTGTGAGAACAGCTCAACAGGAACTCAAAGTGCCTTACAGTGGCTAAAAAGAACATCCCTTTTATGCTTAAACAGGGAATGCAGGAACAAGAGAGGGTTAATGACAATGGTGAATACCTGTAGTGCTCGTGCTCTAAGAAGGAAAAGAAAAAAATGGAAAGTGTGAAGAAAGAATCCCAAGAGCTAAAGAAAATGCTTTACAATAAGACACTCTAGGAGCTCAGTATATTTATTTTATTGAAGCAAGACTGAGAGGTTACGTGATTTCAGTAACATCTTCTCAGGTAGCAAATATTGTAAAAAATTGTAAAAGAGAGAAATATAGCAAGAACCCAAAGTCTGGGAAGCTTAAGCCAGATGATTCAGATCAGTGCAAATGTATCTGGGGTTTATGATGCAGGATGGCAATTAAGCTTGGGAACACTCTACCACTAGAAATAGTAGGATTCTTTTACATTTTTGGACTTCTTCCATGTGAGACTGGTTGGCTTTACTACAAGATATTCTTTCACCAAAGTACAAGCTATTTGGGTTCTGTATCTGTAATTTGGGATACATAATGGTTTATGATAATACTAAAGGCTAGACGACATGATTACTTCATGGCCTTCAACTCTACATGTTCTGGGAAAAGAACAGATACAATTTCTACAACAAGGATTTTCTCTCTCCATTAAAACATTCAAATTTAAAATAAACTCCTTCTTATGTGCCTAATTCTGCCCACTGAGAAAAATGTGAGTCTAGGTTGACTAATTCTTGTTTGATTGTGTAATATCAGATTAGAAAATTCAGCCTACTAGTAGGCAAACAGGATGGATCACAGTCCCATTCCACTCAATATTATATAAACAGGGAATAAACAATAACCACTGCTCCCAAGAGCCTATATTTCGAACCTGACAAACAAGAGAAAAGTATAGCATTATGACAGCAAATGTTCTGTTGATTCTACAGTTATTCTTCATGAAAGGGCAGTGCAGCAGGAACACCACCCTCCCAAGGATATACTGCTTTGTCTCCATCACCTGCAGTCTCCAGGGTGTTAGTAGTGAGATGTCAACAAGGGGGAAAAAGTTAGTACAAATAGGTGGATGTTATATCTTTCTCCTAGTACTACTCAGTGTTCACTGGCCAAAGACATTTAATTCAGTCACTAAGTAATTATGGGTTATGAAGGGAAAAAATAACAGTACAATAAAGCATAGTTACCAGTCCAAGTTCTAACCAACTAGGTCATTCCAACACTAATAATTCATAAAGTCTGCATGTCATTACACCAGTGTCACAGTTCCAGTGGCACTCATGTGAACTACTCCACACAAGTTTTCCCCAGCTAAAAAGATGCATCATAAATAGAAACCCCATAATTGTCTCATAGTCTCAGAGGGTTTTTTTATGGTACATAATGTAACTGGTTATGGCAAATGAACCACCTCTAGAAACTGTAATTGTTGCCATCCTTCTGCATCATATGCATCCTTCTGTACCTTAATACTTCCTGTGGCTTCCAAGTTAGCCAATATATTTGCCTGGTATAGAACCTTTTTATTGAATGTACATTTCTAATATGTGGTTGTGTACAGCATTATTAGAGAGATATAAAGAAAATAAAAATGTAGTGAAAGGAGAATTAAAATACAGCCAGTTAAGCATGAGGGAACATACACACAAGGTAAAAAAACCAAGGGTGCAGAAAAATATATTAATTTTAATATGACAACGACAAAATAGGTTTTCCACAGAAACTATGTCCCACATCAGGTGCGAAAGGCTGTCACTGTCAGAAAAATCACCCCACAGAGCTCTTGGGACACCTGACCACTCTCTAGAAGATACTGGGTTCACCCAAGGTGAACATCCATGACTCATCCATGAGCTCGTCCTGACTGCAGTGATTGCACTGCTCCATGAAGTGCCTTAGCAAGAGAAGTGTTTCAGAGAGAGACTTTGGCTGATCTCTTATCTGTCCCATCACTCCAGCTGAAGGAGCAGACAGGGTAGTTTGCCCCTCCATACATACAGTGGGAAAACTACAAATTTTGACTACTGGTTCCAGTTGTTTTTGTCTGAGTTCCACCTAGATACTTATTTGCTCGTCAGGCATCCCCAAGCCTGATATGGCATGCCTCTTTTGGGGGGGGTTAAATTACAAAACAAATTACAGTAGTTAAAAAAACAATACAGTTTTGTGTCCCTTGAGCTTTTCAAAAGCAACTAGTGATTTTGGAAGGCTTCCATATGACATACACGTCCAGCAGACTTTAAAGTGTCCCAACTTCTAGAGGTCAGATACTCTTTATTTCCTTAAAGTCTAGTGCCTTTCAAAGATCTCAAGATGGGCATTCAAATGCTGAGAAGCCTAAAATTACTAAATTGCTTGGAAAAACTTGAGCTAAAAAATGTACCTAACTGCAAGACATCGATTTCAGCTGCTTGACAGAAAAACTCAGCAGTTGCCTTTTCTGAGGCCAAGAGCAAGGCTTGCTTTGTGTGATAAAGTGTTCTCCAAAAGGAACTCATTGCATCTGACGGAAAATTAACACAGGGCATAGAAGATCACAAAAGACTATGACCTTTCTCCTATATAAATATTTAATCAGGTACTTGACCTCACCGGATTACAAATTAACAGTAATTGGGACCCAAAAGGTTTCCTCCTCTTAACAATTTTTTTCAATTGAACATGTTATTAAATTGGTTCAACTATTTTTTTTTAGTAGAAGAGAATTTTTTACTTACAAAAAATATATTGAGAGACATTAGGAAGACTGTCATCCCTCTTACCAGTTCTCGGAATCCATGCGTTCTTCTTCTTCCACGCAAAGAAAGTCACCCAACCTACCTAAGTTTCATCTGAAGAGATTGTAGGCACAAGGTACAATGTTGTTTGTCCTGGACCTCAAATCCCAGACAGCAGCTGAGATTCTTAGAGACCCCAGTTAATATCCTTTTCCCTTTGTACACATACACCACAGAAACAGGGAAACTTCTTCCAAAACTTTAGATAATTTTTTGAAGTGGTAAAGGATGGATTTTGATCTAAGCTGGGACTTCAATTCCAGTCAAGACAATGATTTTCTAGCCTGGGAATTTTGTTTGCAGTCATCCTATTAAATAACATGTGCGTGTTGTAAAGATTATATGGGCATGTCTGTCCACTCATAGGGTTCATGAGTACATAATCTACACTAAAGCAAAACTACCACTGAAGTTTCCAAGAGAATTTTCACTTGCCCCAGGCTTTCTGACTCCAAAATAATGTTTCTTTCTTTCTTCGTTAGTGCAGCAGTCTCTACTACTTAGGCTATATTTTTATCAGCAGTGCAATTATTTGTCCTGCTTTTTCAAAAGCTCATAAAGCATACGGAAAAAAATCTTATGAGAGGGAACAGTCAACACATTTATGAGAGAGGACTTTTACTGGACATTATGTAATTTGGTTCAGCTGTGTGCAAGTTAAAAGAGAATTAAAAACAAATATAGAAATTTTGTGGAATTCGTTGTTTTTTCTTTACATCTGTGATTCAAAAACAACTTTGAAATGACAACTGTGTGTTAGCACAGACACATTCTTATCTGCAAAGTGCCATGGCCATGTTTAGTGCCTGGCTCTAGAGGAAAAATCCCCATGTCACAATGGCCTCTGCCCTCCTAAACAAGAAGGGTCTCTTTCCCTAGGACTACACATCTATAGCTTCCATTTCAGCACAGCACAGTTGCAACCTTTCAGACCTAACAAAACCTGCTTTGGATGTCCAGAGACTGACCTGGATACAGAACACGAAGAAGAAGCCTGTGGAAGGAAGAGCTCAGAGTGATCCTATCAGTCTCAGCGGGAGGCAGTGTTAGATATGAACTGGCCACAGCGTAAGTGAAAGAACTCAAGAAATGACTGTGGGAAACAGGCCTTCAGATTAGCTCAACTATTCCCTGAGTTAATCTCAGTGCCTGATCTGATGAAAGTAAAAAGGTGACTTTGGGCTCAGCCTTGACAGTCAGGTACCGGTGATCAAAGAGACATGTTGTTCTTGAAGCTCCTTGGTGTCTGTTCCTCAGGTCCTGAAGACCAAGGTCATGTTCATCTTCACCCTGGCAATAGCCAAAAACCACATTAAACACCAGGCCCTTACACACTACATGCACTGTACCAGCCTTGTGCTGGGCTAGCTAACTAGGGGAATTCTCCAGCTCTTTCATAGGGTGACCTTGTTGCTCTAATTAAAAAAAAAAAAAAAAAAAAAAAAAAAAAGAAAAAAAAAAAAAGGACAAGGATATCAGCCAAATACCAAAATCTAAGTTTTCCTATAAGCACAGTGCAGAGGTGATAAGTTTGTCTGAAAGTCCATTCACTGGCTGAAATCCCAGAATGTAAACCAGGTGTTGTATCTTCACTCTTTTTTTCTGACAGCAGTAGTCTTGCCAAAGTCTGTATTTCTGAGCTGTGGCAAACACCTGATGACTGTTAAAGTTCTGTGTCCATTCTGACTTCTCAAGGCTGTTTGCCAAAAATCACAGTTATGTGTTGTTCTTTGATTAAGGCTTGTTTCTGTGTCTCAGGTGTCTATGCAGACTTGAGGCTGAGGGAGCTGGGGTTGTTTAGCCTGAAGAAGAGAAGGCTCAGGGGTGACCTCATCACTCTCTACAACTACCTGAAAGGAGGTTGTAGCCAGGTGGGGGTTGGTCTCTTTTCCCAGGCAGCTAT